>CM035415.1:25337155-25492155 GCA_020310875.1 Ceratopteris richardii
GCTCTCTTAGCAGACCATATCCCTTAATATACAATAAACCACAACATGATACATCTATTGATTTGCATCATGCATTGAACATTGCATCATAGTACACACATGTGCAGTGTGCACATTGCATCATGCATTCAAATTTCACATTGCATCATACACAGTGCACGTCGTTATCGATCTCAAGGTATCTTATTTGTTTAATTTTATATTAAATTTTAAATTTATAATTCCATTATAATCAATTATCTAATTTTATATTTCATAATACATATTGACTATTTTTTCTTTTACGTTTGAACTTTGAACTTTATTTTAAGAAAAATGATGTGTTGCGGCTTGTTGATTCACGATGGGACTATCTATCACGCCCCATTCATGGATTCGCACGTCTTTTATATCCATATTTTAAAAGTCCTAAGTTGTGGAGTAACAGAACACTTCATCATATGAAGGACTTATATATGGAGAGGATTTTGTCTCCCGATGATCAGCTTGCATTCGATGCCGATTTCTCTACCTTTATGGGAAATATAGGCATTGCATATGCTCGTACCACCTCCGTACGACCAGAGGTGACATCTCGGCAATTGGAATGGTGGAACCACTATGGATATGGCCATCCACATATGTCACGACATGCTTTGCAAGTCTTGTCTCAGGTATATATATTCGTATCTAATTTTTTAAAGCTAATACAATGGTGAATATTCAACTTTTGTTTACATGTGTCATATGATAATTGAACATCGATGTAGGATTCATCTGCATCACCTTGTGAGCGTAATTGGAGCACATTTTCTCTAGTGCACACCAAGCTCCGCAATTGCTTGAGTGTTGCACAACTAGAAAGAGTGGTCTTTTGCAAGGCCAACTTACGTTTATTACACAACTTGAGGGATCTTAAAGGTCCTAGACAGGTATGTTTTCAATTGATGAAACATGCAACAATATATTTTTAAATTATACATATGTATTTTCTATTAATCAAGTTTCATATATGTTCTAGGTATTGCCTTCAGTATTTGAGACAGCTCTCATGGCGGGTACCGATATTCAGGTAGAGTCGTCTATTCATGATGAACAAGATGACATCTATCGTATGTTACATTTGGAGCGGGAGACCATTGATCGACAAGTTACAAGAGCTCGCTCACAGACGCTATCCAGATTCAATCGATGACAGCCTACAGGCACGGAGTGATGCTCCATCTACTAGCACTGTTGCACCTAGAGGGGGGAGGTGCACATTGCGCACACACACGAGAGGAGATCTAGTACCACCACAAGAGGATATACATGATGATTTATACACAGGAGGATATATATGATGATTTACAGGATGATCCACTTGCAGATATAGAGATTGATGTACCACTTCCAGATTACGACCATGAAAGAAACCCTATCATTATGGATGCGGTTCCTTCGTCAGAGTCTTCTTCATCATATTCGTTTACCATGAATGGTGCATAGTAGTTACTAGTTACTAGTTGCTAGTGGACTTTGCTTATCGGTGATCACATTCATTGTTGTTGTTTAGTGTATTCCATGGACCATGATCTAATATGTATTTGCGAGTCACTAGTTATGAGAGGATTATGTTGGACAGTGGATCTTCATACATGATTATTGATATGTGGTCATTGGTTATGATTTTGTATTTGTCATTGACATTGTATGTTTTATAATCCATGTGGTGGTGCTCCATCCTGATTTCTCTCTATTTTTTGTTATTGTCTGTTAAGTTTTGGATTATCAATTCATTAATTCACTCACTTTGATACGTAGATTCTATATGTAATATGTACGATGGTTAAAAGTTATTATGTAATGTGTTTGAATTTTGGAATGACATGTGTCATGTTACATGTATGATATTATATATATACATATATATATATATATATATATATATATGTATATATATATATATATATATATATATATATATATATATATATATATATATATATACATATATATATATATATGTGTGTGTGTATAATGTATGTATGTATGCATGCATGCATGTATCTATGTGTGTGTGTGTGTATCTCTCTCTCTCTCTCTCTCTCTCTCTCTCTCTCTCTCTCTCTCTCTCTCTCTCTCTCTCTCTCTCTCTCTCTCTCTCTCTCTCTCTCTCTCTCTCTCTCTCTCTCTCTCTCTCTCTCTCTCTCTCTCTCTCTCTCTCTCTCTCTCTCTCTCTCTCTCTCTCTCTCTCTCTCTCTCTCTCTCTCTATATATATATATATATATATATATATATATATATATATATATATATATATATATATATATATATATATATATATATAAAACGCACCTTATCTCGGAGGTAAGGTTTGATACCCGAAGCTTAAATGCACCGAACACACCTAACTACCTTGGTCTTCTCAAAAGGGAGTGCTTAGTGTTCTAGTGACTCCTAGCATCTAGTTTTATTTGGGAGTATCTCGTTTTCTTTGGGAGTATTGTTTCTACTTATCCAGAGATCATTCATAGATCGAAGGATCCACTCTACATAGACCCTAGACTGTGGAGAATAGGTTGGCCGTGTGATCCACTAGGGATACCTATGTAGAAACAACCATTATAGAGTCGGATATATTACAGAAAATGTTGCCCTCGATGGAAGCCCTCTTAGCCCCTTAGTTTAGATGGTAGCCCCTTGGGTTTTTTACCCAAGAGATGTTACCTACAAGAGTATGCTCCATTCTCATGCCTATAGAGGGTATGTTTTCACCCAACATATACCTCCCATATACAGTCCGATGGGATGAGTGACTTTCCCCGCTTGTATGCCCATGATAGTATTCAATGTCGGCTCTTGTATAGCCTGTCATGGACACAGACATTTGTGGAACCCTAACTTTTAAGGTAGATGAAGTCTATGTGTGATTGTTGATGGTAATGGATTACCTTTGTGAGCCATTGGGTAGGTAGGGCATAAACTTCAGGGCCATTGGGATGATCTTATGATAGGTAGGGCATAAACTTCCGAGCTTGGGTGACCATTCAAGGCAAAAATAAAAGCCTTGTGGCACCACTCGGTTTCCCCATAGAACCCCTTTTTTTTTTTTTTTTTTTTTTTGGGGGGGGGGGGGGGGGGGGGGGGGGGTGGGTGCAGAGAGAGGCCTTTCCCCTTCTGCGGGGTCCAAGTCGCCTATCCCCTCGGCCCATAGGGACGAGACGGTAGGACTTCTAGTCGTGGAGATATTACCAAATTGTATATTTTGCGAACTATTTTGTTTCTCCCAATTATGTTTATCTATACCTACTCCCATTGTAAAAGCTATATGAGCATGGCCCATGCGTAGCTCTACATAGTATTGCACACTAGTAAGCCCTTCATCTAGAGTAGATCGCCATCTAAGCTCCACATTAGGAGCACATGAGTGGACAGCTCCATCTTTGTAGCTTCATTATCTCTTGGCAATTTAAGAATTTGAGTTCTCTTCTCTGAGTCTACATCTCTCTTTGTCTGCAATTTTTCTCAACTTTGTCTACTGGTCTATTCCACTGTAGTATTATGTTTTACATATGACTCTTCACGTGAGACGATGATGGTAGGAAGATATTCCAGTGCTACTGAATTGCTTCCTCGACAGGGCAAGGTAGGCACGGACTAGGATAAGGATAGGCTGGTAGTTTTGCCTCATCCCTGCATAGTGTACCTTGACCCTGGTAAGCCGATATTCTACATGATTGCAAGACGGCAGCCTCTATACTTATCGATTCCAATTTACAAGCTGCTAAGGTAACGTTCGGCATTCACCAATGAATCCGCAAAATCTAACAAGAGAGCTTCCAAAGTTGTTAACTTTCTGAATTTCTCATATTCTGATTTTATTGTCCTATGAAAGAACAGTGATATGCATGAATTCATTTTTAAAGTTTTGTAGTCAACTTCCGTTCAAGGAAGTCTATGTGATGGTACCAGCACCACTGTTCAATGTCCTTTCAGCTTCGGAATGACAAAATACTTAAATCTGAAACACTACACAGACAAACGGAGTATACTTGATTCAAATGATTGAGATAGACGTGCATACCTATCTTCTCTGGCCTTAAATCTAGCTAATTCGAACTCTCCTGCCATCTCCTTGTACCTATCCTTGTATTCCTGCATCCTCTCTTGGAGCCGTGTACCAAGAGAACTATTAGCAATGGCTTTGACAATTGTGAACGGAAAAGCTGAAAACACCAAAACTCCTGCAAGCTGGAAAGCCGGAAAAAAGGGTAAAATGGTGCTGCATAAGAATCCGAATAAAACTGCTACGGCCATGATCAAATCTCACCTCCTGCCATGAAGCCCTGCAGGCCGGAATATACGTTCGCTGACAAATACGTTTGGCTTTCCGTGTGATCACTCCGCTCTGCGCAGACAAGGGAGTGAATATAATAAAAAAGAGCCCACACTGATATAAAAGCCAGCCTACCAAGTGATCCGCCGCCTCACTCACACGGAGGGAAACAGTTGTTGAGCCCGGGAAACCATGAAGGACGCCTAGAGCTGTAGCCATTCCATACACCACCTAGTCCACCAGTAAATGGAGCGGCTATAACATCTCGTCGAGTCGTCGTCCAATTTGCTTGTTGCACCGAGAAAGTAGTACATTAACTTTTTGAAGTTAAAAAAGACGGACAACAAAGTTCATGGTCATATGACCAGTCTCTAGGTGCTTCACACAAGACTCATAGGACTGCTATGAAAAAGCACTGTCCGAAGAAGAATGGTGCTAAAATTTGCAAGTTCACTCATTTATGGATGTGTTCCCGCCATTTAGGGAGTCTTGCAGCTATCAAACGAAGCATATATATATATATATATATATATATATCAATCAGGTGATTAAGTTTGAATGCATGCTTATGTTTGGAGTTTTTTTGGGTGTCCTTTTATCACTATCGCGTAGATGAATAGATGTTAAAAGAAAGTGATTATAACACACAATTCCATAGGGAAACAATTTTGTGCTTGTGTTCCGGTTCGCTGGCCTGGTGGTTGAGCCTCTCGCCTCTTGAGGCAGGGGTGAGGGTTCAACCCCTGGCAGCAACATGTAGGGACATATGAATCCCAGAAGCTGTTGTATGTGGTTGTTGGCCACCGTTTGACCATCCCCACGGTAGTTGTGACGGCCGTTCAACCCAGTCTTGTAAACCCCTGTTCTTGTGGGATAAGGAGGGTTCCATGGGTACTATGCCCTTCTTTGTACAGTTGCAATTTCAAAGTTAAAGTCCAAGGGAGTAGGCCTCGGTCGAACCTCCATTTATAAAAAAAAAAATGTGCTTGTTCACAATTTTGTTCAAGTTTTCACTTTCTAGTATAGGTGCCTTGAAGTTTGGCATAAGTATAGTAGATCTCAATGTACTTCCATCCATCATTTCTAATAAGAAATCAACTTTTTACATCAAGTTATAGTCATTGGCCATGGTTGATAACAATGATGGATTTCATATGTTGGCCACTAAAGATAGTTTAAGTTGAATGGATCCAACCATCTATTGTGTGTGTACACGATGATTAATATACAATCATTTTGCTACATGGAAATATTCTTCAACACACACCGAAGTAATGCATGAGATGACTACACCTTGATGTTGATGCCTCCACCCAACCATGCAACTCCATTTGTAATGGCCCTTGGATACCCTTCCCCAAAATAAAGCACTCCCACTCTATGTTTGGCACATATTCCTTCTTGTGTCCACACCACACTTTCCTCAAGTACCCTTGACTACTTTATGACATTGCCTTCCCCGTATGTCCATCTTTTTCCTTGAGAAAATGGTATGAGGATTAGATAAAAAATGCTTGCTTCGAGTGAGCTGCATGGAATAGATGTATATAGACATCTCTATGTGTTTTTTCACTATGTCCTCCCCTTCAGGAAGCCTCTTGGGAAGGTTTTTGAAACCAGGAAACCATCTTTTGCTCCACTTCTTCCTGTTTGACACCTTGATCTTGTCTCTATTTTCATTTGCCCTTCTTCCATTAGAATTCTATTGATTTCCTCATTGGCCTTGGTAAGAATCTGATATGAAGTTTGTAATATTTTGTTTTTGGATTCTAATCTTCTCATATCCTCTCCCATCTTGTTGATGGTGTCATTTTGTTTGGTACATTTTTCTTCCAAAAATCGTATTCTGTTTTTGTTTTGCACTACTTTAGTCTCTAGTGCAATTGCTCTTGCTAGGTATTTCTCACTTCTCTTTTCCTATTCTATGAGCTCCTCCTCCAATTGATTCTTCTCTTTTTTATATTCTTATATGACTTTATGACTTGTAATGAATTCTAACTCTATAGCAATACCTGACATAATAATATTCCTGGTTGAAGGTATGAAATCTTCAATATTCCTCATTATTATTTCACATACACCCTTGATATCCTTGGGAATTCTTTCTACACCTGTATTAGGTTCAAACTGCTTTACATCAAGCTATTGATTATTATAATAGTCCTCTTTATATTCTTTTGACTCTAATTCTTCCTGCTAAGCTTCCTTTACTTCTTCTATCTGTTTTAGTCCTTGTTGAGACCTTTCTTCTTCCTTGTCCGTTTCTTTTTTTTTTTCTTCCTGATCGATTTTTTAATCTTCTTCTTCTAAAGCATGTACCTCTCTTATTTCCACATCCATATCTGAATGTACTACCTCCTTATTGATATCATCAAGAATTTCTTGAATTTATGCATTAGTATCACTCATGTACTTCTCTGAGTTTGGTCCTTCCACCTGTGTCTTTGATCCATCAATCTTGAATTCTAGTTTTTTGGATTCTGATACTTCCTGTATAGGATGACTAATCAACGCAGAGCCTCTTTCAACTACCTTTTTGTGTATTAGAGAAATACCTTCTCTCTCTTCTTTTTCAATAACACCACTATCTATTTTAGAAACTTCTTTGCTATCCTGACATTCTTGTGCCAACCCTAACTCATCTCCTATTTCCTTAACACTGGTATTTATATTCTTGGATTCTTCTTTCTCCACTTCCATCTCTTTCTCCAATTCTTTTGTGTTTGATCTTTGAATTTGTCATGTCTTTATAGGGGTATTGGGTAGTGAAAGATTTAGACTTCTCAGGAGGAACCCTTCAATATCAGTATTTGTTTCTGAATCAAATTTTTCTTTAGTATGTTCTTTCACTTCTTCATAGCATTCTGCCACTACTACTGAGACATCCTGTTCTTTCTGTGTTTCAACTTTATAGATCAATGTTGATCCTCTAGCTTGACTCTGATATTCCTTGCTTTTTTGCATAAGTCCTTTCTGTTTTGGTCCCTTGAATTTTCTCTTACTTTTGGATTCCTTCTTTGGTTTCCTTATAGTTGCCCCACTGTGATTCTTGTCTCAGGGGGTCCCTGTAACTCCTTGAAGTAAGATAGAAGTACAACTTCTTTCTTTATGAATACAACTTTTGTCTTTGCATTCATCATTTGATTATGAAGCTCCTTATAGTGTTCCATCTCAACTTGGGTCCAATACGTAGCTTTGTCTGAGAAATCCTCTAACATTTTTTGGTACTGAGCTTCATATGCTGCTCTTTTATCACCTCCTTGCATTAAATGAATATAATTTCTCTGTGTTGGTTTGAGGAGGATGTGGTTTTGTGTCTGCTTGAACTTTTATTTGCTCTTCCTTTATTTTCTCTTTAGTACCTCTATTACTTCCAGTTCAATTTTTTTGGGATCCATTTTCTCTTTTTGATTGGTTGTGTCACTTCCCTGACTAATTCCTTTCTTTTTCTCCGTGCTTCCCTCGCTGTTACTAATTTGAGTGGACTTTTGATTTTGCCCATCATTGCCTTGAGTACTTGTGCTTCAGGAGCTAACTTTAGTTGGTCATCGATTCCAAGAACATGACAAATTATTTTGGTGAACAATTGAGCTCCATTCATAATTTTTTTTGTCTCCCAATGTTTAGCATCTTCCCTCAATTGATCATGGATATAGGATGTCATATCAACCACACCATAAGGTTGGATTTTATCCTTGTTGTTCAACATTACTAATGTTACTGGTCTATGTGGTTTGGTATATCTGGGCAACCTTGGGAAGCACAACAACTGTAGGAATATCCTAATTGCAAGCTCCTCATTAGCTTTGTCTTTGAAGTCTGAAAATTTAGTGAATCCAGCATAGGTAGCTAAATTCTTCTTCACAAATCTTACATCAATTTTTGTACCCATTGGGTACAAGTTCAAAGCAGCCTTGATATGATCTGATTTTATCAATATTTCCACCACTTGATTTTCCCTATTTTTGACTTTGCCCATAAAATATGTTTCTATACTTCTTCTAACTTCCTACTTTCAGCAAGACCATTGGCTTGAGGATAATAAGGTGCTAATTTCCTATGTATGATCATAAATTGTGAAGTCAATTCCTCAATAACTTGATTTAGGAAATGAGTTCCCCTATCACTTACCAATTCAATGGGTAAGCCATACCTAGTAATGATATACTCATATAAAAATTTAGCAGTTGTATGAGCATCATTTTTTCTACTTGCCTTAATGGCTTCAGCCCATTGTGTTGAATAGTCTATTGCCACTATTATGTATTTTGCATGTGATTTTTTAGCAGGAGGATTTATAGGTCCTATAAAATCCATTCCCCATTTATTGAAAGCTCTAGCAGATATCAAAGGTTTCAAAGGCATTTCATCTCTTCTCCCAAGTTGTCTTGTTCTTTGACAAATATCACAACTCTATACAAACACTCTAGCATCTGGAAATAGAGTTGGCCACTAGAATCCTGAATATAAGATTAATTTAGCAGTTCTTTCTCCTGAAAAGTGTCCTCCTGCTTTTCTTGAATGAGCCATTTCTAATGTTTCTAAACATTTATATTCAGAAACACGTATTCTGAGGTATCCATCCATGCCCTTTTTATATAATTGATCCTTTATTAAAACAAAATCTAATGAGAATTATGTTTTTCATTATCTTGACTCAAAATGTTGCAATTTGTTGTCAGGATCACGATTATGTGTATTTTCTGTGAGAATCGTGTTTTTCACGATCTTGACTCAAAATTATGAAATTTTGATCAAAATCACGATTGTGTGAATTTTTTGTGAGAATCGTATTTTTCATGATCTTGACTCAAAATCATGAAATTTTGGTCAGAATCGCGATTGAAGATTATGTGAGAATCGTGTTTTTCACGATCCTGACTCAAAATCGCGATTGTGTAAAGTTTCTGTGAGAATCATGTTTTTCACGATTTTGACTCAAAATCATGAAATTTTGGTTAGAATCACGATTGTGTGAAGTTTTTGTGAAAATGGTGTCTTTCACGATCCTGACTCAAAATCATGAAATTTTGGTCAGAATTGCGATTGTGTGAAGTTTTTGTGAGAATCATGTTTTTCACAATCCTGACTCAAAATCATGAAATTTTGGTCAAAATCGTAATTGTGTGAAGTTTCTATGAGAATCGTGTTTTTCATGATCTTGACTCAAAATCATGAAATTTTGGTCAGAATCATGATCGTGTGTATTTTCCTACCAAAAAATTTTATATGCTTATTTTTGTTTTTGTTAACTTCATCAAGAGCATGATTTCAATAGAATACCATGCAATCAACCATGTAACCAAAATGTTATCATTTTTTCATTCTAATCCCATTTCAAAAAATTGTGATTCTGTTTAACACTTGATTTTTTCAAAAACTTTTGTAAAAAATATCAAAACTTTTATCTAAAATTATTAGTAAGAGTGTTACCTTGTTTGAGCTCAGTACTCTTTGCCAAAAAACATTTTCTAGTAAGGATCACAATTTCTTGCTCTTCTCTTCTCCCCCCCCTCTCTCTCTCTCTCTCTCTCTCTCTCTTTCTCATTCTCAACAAATGATCAAAATTGGTCTAAGTCCTCCTTTTATACTTTTTGCTCAGAATCGTGATTTTCACCTCTTCTTCATAATCTTACCAATTTCTTTATGGATTTCATCCTCTTTTCACTATTACTCCTTATTACTCACTAATTTTTATTCTTTTCACAAATATTATATAGTTCTTACCCTTCTCTAAGAATCGAGATTTTTTGTAGAGAATTGTGTTTTCTTCAACTTCATCCAAATTTACATATTTTTCAACTATTCTTGTTCAATATATTTCTTTAATTATTTCCCCTCACTTTCTTCCCCTTGGTTTTGTAGTTTTTTCATTTTTATTATTTTCTTGTTGATTTTTTGATCCTCGAATAACAAGTAAAAAAATTATTTAGGGCTTCTTTGGATATGTTATGATAATGGTTGGAAATTGTGCAACTTGAACTTAAAAAAAACACACAACTCTTTACTTTCTCATTCCAAATAAAGTGAATGAAGTAATCTTTAAACAAAAGACAACACACTCACCTTTACATCCTTGCACACATGATGATTCACAATGAATTTTGAAAACATGTTTGTTACCATCAACTTGGAAGATTCAACAAAGGTCCAAAGCTCCAATGACTGAATGCTTTGCTTACTTCTCTGATAACGGTACCAAAAAATATTTATTCTCCTTTGGAATTGTCCTCTCTAATCATTATAGCATAAAATATTAGCAACTTAAACACCTTTAATTTGTCAATCCGGGAAGTATACTAAGACCACAATGCCTTCTTGGTCAATGATGTCCAAGTTTTGTCAAAAAAATTAGCTTCAAACAAGAATTCATGGAAAGTTTAAGTGAAATACTAGGGTTTCCTATATCTTGAGTTAGAAATAAGCTTTTGAGATGATTCTTGTGCCTAATTCATGGCATTTTTCATCTAGATTCAATATGAAGTCAAAAGTTAATTTCAGTACCTATATTGCCAAGGACGAGACAATCGTGATTCTGACAAAAAGCACACACTTCTTCAACAATTATAATGAGAATGAAGATAGACCATGAAGAAAAGAATTTCTATTATCATGAAATACTCAAAGAACAGCTGATTAACAAGAAAAATCCAAGGGACACACTTGAAAATTCATCAACAAATCACCATAGAAGTCAAGTGACGAGATTAGAAAAGAAAGATAAGAACTCTCAAGTTCTCATTCAAGTATTGTCCAAACAAAATAAATCATCCCCCAAAATAAGTCACAAATTGACTTATATACCTTTTCAAGTGTCCTATTTTCCACTTGAAAATTAAGTTTTCTAGACTTGTCAAGTCACTTTTGTATACATTTGAGAGCGCTAATAATTATCAAGAAATTATATAATTTAATCCTTCTAATGAAGAAGACTCTTCTTCAATTTTATATACATCCAATCCTTCTAAAATACGTAAATCTAATTTTACAATTTATCTTTTAGATCCAAAAAATGGTCTTCTAACACCCTTCTCATAGGGAGACCATGGCTAAGACATAGTAAGGATATACATGATTGGGGAAGTGATACCATGTGGGTAGCTATCTCAAATGCATCCATGACACAACTCTATTTGGAAGGAGGAATGAAGGAGACTTTAAGAACATCACATATTATTATGCACAACGAGTAGAATTCTTACAATGCCACTCCCACTAAAGGTATGGATTTAAGCAACCTCCAAATCTCAAGGATAGACCACCCATATGGTGAAGAAGATATACAGATAGGGGAGACAATTGAGATGACTTCACAAGGGAACACTACTGGAGCATATCTTTGAACAACCACTCCACCTACCTAAGAGATTGTTGATGCATGGGTGACCCCTTCACCTCCCCGGATAACTACTGAGAGTTGGGTACCTACTTGTGCACTGACATGGGGCAGCCTCCCCACCTACCTAGGAAACCTCCATAATTGCTTGTACTACAAGACTCCACAAAGACTACCAGGTAGAAAATTCTAATAATGAATCTATATTCTTGATCAAAGAAATTCCACTTGGTTGGATCCAAGAAAAGGAGGAAGCTATAAAAATGGATGACACTCAAACTTTCACTAAAGAAATAATGCTCGAAAGAGAGACATGTAGCAAGCTCTTCAACCCAAAACCTAGGGAAGAGATCAACATAAGAGAATACGACAACCCCAAGCATCTTCTTCTAGCCAAATGGTTATGGGATTACCCTCTATTATTCAAGGAGGTAACATCATGCATGCATACGTTCAAGGATGTATTTGCATGGAGCTATAAGTATCTTATAGGGATATGTCAAGATCTCGATATCCATACCATCCCATTAGTTCCAGATGCTCAACCCATTCGAGGAAATATTTTATCGATTGAACTCAATTAAATTACAGTCATCGAAAAAAGAGATATAAAAGATGGAGGAAGCTATAATTATAGGGCCACACTCAGAATGGTTATCCTCCATGGTCATAACACCCAAAAAACAATCCAACAAAATAAGAGTTTGTGTAGATTTCCAAGCCTTGAAAAGGTGATAGTACTTGATGGTTTTTCCACCCCATTTTTGAACAAGTAATAATAGATGTATTTGGCCATTCACTATACAGTTTCATGGATGGGTTTAGTAGTTATAATCAGTTGTCCATCCACCCTACAATTATAAACAATTGTCCATCCACCCAAAGGACTAGTCAAAGACAACATTTGCCACAGCATGGGGAACCTACATCTACACAAAAATGGCATTTATTTTATGTATCACGTCGATTGCCCTCAATAGAACTGTGCGTCTCATATTTGATAACTTACTCTTAAAATTCCTTCATATTTTCATGGACGAATTCTCAACTTCTTCACGGGTAGCATACAATATGCTAATGAAGAATGTCATAGACCATCTAAGATAGTTGGATAAAATATTTGGGCATTGTAGGGAAGAAGGTCTAAAGCTTAATCCCAAGAAGTGCCTTTTTTGGTAACACAAGGAACTCTTATAGGCCATGTGGTATTTTTCCAAGATATGGCTCTTGATCTTAACAAGATCTTATCTATTCTGAGATTGCCTAGATTGGTAAGTGCAAAATAGGTACAAAGTTTCCTAGGTCACACATTTATCATAGGAAGTTTATCCACATGTATGCAACAAATTGCATTACCTCTCTCTAGATTGACTTGCAAAAGTTCCCCTTTCTAATGACTTTTGAGGAAGAAGCATCTTTCATCTGCCTAAAGAAAAACAATATGCACCCATTCTTGTTGCTTCCTGTTGGTCCACCATCTTCCACTACAACATATCGAGGGTATACCAAGGTTGCTACCGAGGCAAATGAACGGGCATGAATTCTTCGCGACGTCGGTGTTACAATCGGTATACGTGTCGGAAAGAAAGCGCCGGTATGGCACCGGTATAAGCGTCGGTATATGCGCCGGTATAACCGTCGAAAATACCGATGGATATACCGATGCTTATACCGACGTCTGCGTTGGGTGTACCGACGGATATACCGACGACCATACTGGACGTACCGACGCGTATACCAACGACCATACTTGCACAAATTTTTTTGGGCAGAGTGTGTTGTCTTTTGCTACAACATGATGTTGTTTAGCAAAAGACAATACACTTTGCCCAACTGAGTACATGTGTTATGTACTCTAATGGCAACCAAAACATAAACTTATATGAACAAAAATGAACAATGATTCATGTACAGAAAGTCGTATATTCCATAAATGGCACTTAGATATAGGAATCGAATACAAAATTATGGTACATCATTGCCACATAGGAGTGTAATACAAAATTGTGGCAATGTGACAAAACACTTCCATATAGGAATCGAATACAAAATTATGGTTCATGATTGTCGTATGCGAGTGTGATACAAAATTGTGGCATTGATCAAAATATTCACACCTACAATCCTGCAACAAAACATATGTATAAAATAAAACCAATTAACATGACATTTATAAACAACAACTAGAAACATGAAACCAAGATATAACTTTACCTAATCAAGAATATTCTCCCATGAGACGATTGCACCGCGCCCCTCTAAGTCTTGTAATAGTGCAGTCAATCCCTGTCGATATCCATACGATTCTTCTGCTCGCGTTGGAGGACGACCCACTGCCAACTCCTATAGAAATATGCAAAATGTTAGATGAATATACATAATATACTTAACACAAACAACTTCAATAATTAACATCATACTTACAAATTGGTAGCGCATACTGTCGTATCCGCCGCTACCTAAATGCGACGTTCCAACCGTATCTAACCGAGTGGCCGCCGCATCTATTTGTTGTCGATACTTATCAGGAGTATGTTGATGCTCATCCTGAATCGATTCCCATTCTTCGGCGTCTAGCCATACAGGCTTCGGTAAGCCTGCTTTGAAAGCATCGCGAGCTTCCGATCGTCGATGCGACATCACCTCGCGTGTTGTATGTTGTATCCAATCGAAACTCACAACAGGATTGCCAGGTGCTGGCCGGTACTCTTCATATATGCATTGTGTGATATGATTTTTAGAGTCTCTATCCTGTTCGGTCCATTTTAACATTACTGAATGACCGAATTCGATCGAGCAGAGTTGTCGTATATGTTGTCGCATTGACTTCCCCGCCGCATCCATTACGGATATGATATATCTTTGATTCATCGTGATCGTGTGCACCCCATGGTGTACGTGGACATCCCATCTGATGCAATATGAAGATCTCATCTCATCCAATGTATATATATGCATGCTTAAGCTTGTATACATATACATTCTTGTATACATATGCATTCACGTATACATATGCTTGTATATGTATACGTGCATACATATACATATACATATGCTTCCTTGTATATGCTTGTGTGCATATGCTTGCTTGTATACATACATGTACATATGCTTGCTTGCTTACATATGCATGCTTGTATACATATGGATGCATGTATGCATATGCTTACTTGCTTACATATGCATGCTTGCTTACATATGCATGCTTGTATACATATGCTTGCTTACATATGCATGCATGTATACATATGCTTGCTTACATATGCATGCATGTATACATATGCATGCATGTATACATATGCATGCATGTATACATATGCATGCATGTATACATATGCATGCATGCTTGTATAAATATGCATGCTTGCTTACATATGCATGCATGCTTGTATACATATGCATGCTTGTATACATATGCATGCATGCTTGTATACATATGCATGCTTGCTTACATATGCATGCATGCTTGTATACATATGCATCCTTGTATACATATGCATGCATGCTTGTATACATATGCATGCTTGCTTACATATGCATGCATGCTTGTATACATATGCATGCTTGTATACATATGCTTGCTTACATATGCATGCTTGTATACATATGCATGCATGTATGCATATGCTTACTTGCATGTATACATATGCATATCCCGCATGCATGCATATCCCTAAACCCTAAACCCTAAACCCTCATGCATGCACGCATGTGTGTATGTGCATGCATGTGTGTATGCATGTATGCATGTATGCATATGCATGTATGCATGTATGCATATGCATGTGCATGTATACATATGCATGCATGTATGCATATGCTTACTTGCATGTATACATATGCATATCCCGCATGCATGCATATCCCTAAACCCTAAACCCTAAACCCTCATGCATGTGTGTATGTACATGCATGTGTGTATGTACATGCATGTGTGTATGCATGTATGCATATGCATGTATGCATATGCATGTATGCATGCATGTGTGTATGTGCATTCATGCATGTATGCATGTGCATTCATGCATGCATGTGTGTATGTGCATTCATGCATGTATGCATGTGCATTCATGCATGTATGCATGTGCATTCATGCATGTATGCATATGCATGTGCATGTATGCATATGCATGTGCATGTATGCATATGCATGTGCATGTATGCATATGCATGTATGCATATGCATGCATGCATGTGTGTATGTGCATTGATGCATGTATGCATCTGCATTGATGCATGTATGCATGTGCATTCATGCATGTATGCATATGCATGTGCATGTATGCATATGCATGCATGCATGTGTGTATGCATATGCATTCATGCATGTATGCATGTGCATTCATGCATGTATGCATGTGCATTCATGCATGTATGCATGTATGCATATGCATATGCATGTATGCATATGCATGTATGCATGTATGCATGTATGCATGCATGTGTGTATGTGCATTTATGCATGTATGCATGTGCATTCATGCATGTATGCATATGCATGTATGCATGTATGCATGCATCTATGCATATGCATTCATGCATGTATGCATGTGCATTCATGCATGTATGCATGTGTATGTATGCATATGCATATGCATTCATGCATGTTTGCATGTGCATTCATGCATGTATGCATGTGCATTCATGCATGTATGCATGTGCATTCATGCATGTATGCATGTGTATGCATATGCATGCATGCATGTATGCATATGCATTAATGCATGCACATGCATGTATGCATATTCATGCATGCATGTATGCATGTGCATTCATGCATGTATGCATGTATGCATGTATGCATGTATGCTTATGCATGTATGCATGTATGCATGTATGCTTATGCATGTATGCATATGCATGTATGCATATGCATGTATGCATGTGCATTCATGCATGTATGCATGTGCATTCATGCATGTATGCATGTGCATTCATGCATGTATGCATGTGTATGCATTCATGTATGCATATGCATTCATGTATGCATATGCATTCATGTATGCATATGCATTCATGTATGCATATGCATTCATGTATGCATATGCATTCATGTATGCATATGCATGTATGCATATGCATGTATGCATGTATGCATGTATGCATGCATGCATGCATGTATGCATATGCATGTATGCATGCATGCATGTATGCATATGCATGCATGCATGTATGCATGCATGCACATGCATGTATGAATATGCATGCATGCATGTATGCATGTATGCATATGCATTCATGCATGTATGCATATGCATGCATGTATGCATATGCATGTATGCATGCATTCATGCATGTATGCATGCATTCATGCATGTATGCATGTGCATTCATGTATGTATGCATGTGCATTCATGCATGTATGCATGTGTGTGCATGCATGTATGCATATGCATGTATGCATGGATGCATGTATGCATATGCATGCATGCATGTATGCATATGCATGCATGCATGTATGCATATGCATGCATGCATGCATGTATGCATGTGCATTCATGCATGTATGTATGTGCATTCATGCATGTATGCATATGCATGCATGTATGCATGTGCATTCATGCATGTATGCATGTGCATTCATGCATGTATGCATATGCATGCATGTATGCATATGCATGCATGTATGCATGTGCATTCATGCATGTATGCATATGCATGCATGTATGCATATGCATATCCCTCTCTCTCTCTCGCTCTCTCTCTCTCTCAAACAAAAATAAAGAGAGAAGAATTTAGAAAACAAAAATATAAAGAGAGAAGATATTAGAAAACAAAAATATAAAGAAAGATAAAAGAGTGATATATGTTTTACTTACATTGATGTAATTTTTGTAATTCCACTTGAAGTGCTTCTTCGTCGAATTCTCAAAGCTTTGATGCCAAATTCTCTTGCAAAACCAAACAAAGAACATATTAGCAAAACCAAAACTTCAGATCCATAAAGATAGAGGTCTGTATAAAGAGAGAGAGAGAGAGAGGGAGAGAGAAAGAGAGAGGGAGAGAGAAAGAGGGAGAGAGACGAGGAGAGAGTGAGAGAGAGAGAGAGGGAGAGAGAGAGATAGTGAGAGTGAGGGAGGGAGAGAGAGAGAGGGAGAGAGAGAGAGAGGGAAGGAAGGGAGAGAGGGAGAGAGAGAGGATGACAAATAGAGTTCTGCTCTGCTGTTGGCGCACGTGAACCCGAAAGGAGAAGTTCTACATTCGAAACGCTCAGAATGACGAATTTCGGGTTCGGGCCCAGTTAAAAAGAGAGCGTCGGTATAAGCGCTGATAGTTCCAGGAAAGTACCGACGCATATACCGACGCATATACCGACACTTATACCGATGCATATACCGACATTTATACTGATGCTGTGATTCCGAACCGACGCGGCTGTGATTCCGAGGCAACGCAGCTTTCCCAAATTTCCCGAGGGGTATACCGATGCCGACAGCTGCATGTCAGTACACTGACCGTCGGTATTCCCTAGATATGTTGTAGTGTTACATGTACATATAAATGCCAATCTTACTATAGTAGAAATAGTTCTCACTCAACCTAATATTGCACACAAATTGGACCAACTGACACACTATGCCAGTTGGCCTTTGTCCAAACCTAAGAAGAATTATAGCACCACAAAAAGAGAGGCATTGGACATATCCTTTGGCAACAAAAAAGTTCATATACTATCCCTTGGGCATAACCTTCACCATCATCACTGATCATCAAACCTTGAAGTATATTGTTGAGAAAACCACAAGTAGTAGGGAGAGTATGGAGATGGTTGCCTCTTTTTCAAGAATATTGTTCAAAGGAGTAGAAGGAAGAGTGTAACTATCGATCATGTTTCCTATAATGGACCATAACATGTTAAATGGATGAATAATGAGGGAGATATGATCATTTTATTATCCAACTTTGTATTCTCATAAAAAAATGAATGCTTATTCTTGTCAATGAAAGGATTGACATTCTCATTGGATAAGGAATCTCTATTCTCATTGATGAAGAAATGGTTTATTCTCATTGAGGATGTAAGTGCGCATCATGGCTTGGAGGATTTTCCTTAAGTGATCTTTGTTTACTCTCTACTTGACAATTCAATGATCATATCGAATAGTGACTTGAGTACCCCATCATTTTTTGACGATGTGGACTTGATTGTTTTTTAGTGGGCTTCTTGATCATATATCATGGAAGGAAACTCACAATCTATCATGAAATGAATGATTTTTGAGTAGCAGACTTAATGGCTTGAGGAACTTGGTGAGCTTGATCGTGTTGGGGATCTCTTTGGAAGCTAACATAGGATAGTACATTAGCTACTCAACTTGATGCTCATCCTTATTATCTACTTATTGCCTCCGATTGTAACGAGGTTGAGGTCTACTCTTTGCGAATTGATAATTTGAAAGTGCATGTCTGTGAAACTATATCATGAGAGGACACTTTTTGGCACCCAGGTAACTTATGTCATGGATATTAAGATTGTGCAAACACATCTCTTGAGAAGTTTGTCAATCTTTTCGTGAGGAGAAGCTCTTTAGAACTTTTCTCTTATCCTCTAGAGGTAAGACTTGGATGATTGGCAGTGGGTTTTGCATGCTTTAGTGATTAGTGATATAGATAGGAAAATGTAGTCAAGTTCGACTCTTTCATTGCTTTTTGTGTCCATTTTGTACAATACCAAGTACTTCTACAATTGGGTGTAAGATCTAAGAACATGGAAAAGGACATCATGACACCAAGTGTGATCACCTAAGCTTTCTTTCACTCAAGTGTGTAGCCCAAACTTATGTTGAAAGCCAATCCTTTCCTCCACCCTTGTCCTTCACTATGATTCTCATCCCGCACCACTTCCCCCTTCACTTATTATTGCCATTTCAAGCAATGAGCAAACCTCATAGGCCAAGCTCCCCCTAAACATATCAACATATAAACATCCTTTCATTCTCATCATTCATCACCCATCATGGGAATCTTGATCATGCACCTATCCTCTCTTAACCCTCTTGCATTTCTCATCGCAAGCATCCAAACTTTTTGTACATGCTCTTCAAAACCCCCATCCCATCACTTATCCATAACAAGCCATATCATCATAACTTTTTATCCTCATCACCTAAAAGCATCATACCTTTTTTCTTGTCGATTACCAAATTACCAAAATCATCAATCCTCAACCAAAACTATTTCTCATCATCTAAAATTTTCATAACTCCATAAACCATTCATAGTCTTTTCCCATCTTCCCATCCCCTAAGTCCAACCCATCACTATTCACCATAAAAAACATTTTCCTCTTCACCAAATCATTATGACCTTCCTCTACCATTGTAAAGCTAAGCTATCACGTTATAAATTTAAAGCGCTCCTTTACCTCTCACTGTCCACGTGGACATACTATCCTCCCCATCTCTATTTTATCGGCACTTTTCACCCATCTCATAAAACCTTGCCACCACATCTTTTCCAACAAATCACACAAAAAACGACTGATTTCATTACACTGTGCATCCTCCAAGATTTACACCCTTACTTCATTATGTAACATCATTTAATCCAATCCTCCTCTCATAGTTCACACATTTTTTTCATGGATCCCCACTCTAGTAATCCCCAATTCTCCCCATCTCTTAACCGACTTCCACCATTGAGCCCTCATTAATAGCTCTCATCATGTCTTACACCATGAAATTCTTAAGGAAACACATATATAAGTAAGAGAATGATTTGCTAGTGATTTCTTGATTACCTTCGAAAAGATGACGATTGGAAGACATTGAAACCACCAAAACAATCTTCCACAATGCACCATGGAAGTTAGTGGCTGTACATAGTTATATGAAGTAGTACACATCTACGAAAAGGATCTAAATAGAATGATATAGACCTCTTACATATTGACCTTATTGAAGAAGTCTTTCGCACGAGAGTTGATTTCTCATATGATTAGGACAATAGGAGTTTGATGCTTCTCATCAAAAATCACAAAAATCCTTAATTCATCGAGTGTGTGCGTCATGAAAAAAACCACTTTTTTTTTTCATGCATCTTTTATGTGGTGATGCAATAAATTTAAGGGCCTTATAGCCGAATGAGATAGCTTCATGAGTGCTCAAGGACTTTTTATTTGGGTGGAAGGGGTGTGATAAGCATGCATCTAGTTCATCGAAGAGTAGATAGGAACACAATAGGGATAGCTGTTCAATTTCTATCATGAAGGGTAACTCCATTTGTTGGGGATGTAAGGGTCATGTAACCCTACCCTTGATTTCATATATGTATATACTTTATAGAGCATTGCCTTAGAAGATCATTATAAGAGTTTTGAGGCTCCATTGCAAGTGTGCACATCTCTTATTCTCCTCTCTCCCTCTCTCCCCATCTCCTTTTGCTCCTCTTTGTCAGCCCATAAAAGGTCTTCATTGTTATCAGAGCATGTTGAAGGTTGGGTTACAAGGATTTTCAATGGAAAAATAGAGCACAAAAGGTGAATTTGCATGTTGGAATCTTCTTGATAGTAGATTGCTATTTTGGTAAGAACTCAATATAAGAATGTCAAATTGAGGCATTTTAAAGTTTTGTCTATAACTTATGAAGAGAGTTACAACTTCATAGAAGGGGTGAAAAATTGGTTAGAAGTTTTATTTTACGAAAAATTCAAAAAATGGGGAGTGATTTAGAAGTGGAGTCTATAATCACTT
Organism: Ceratopteris richardii; assembly: GCA_020310875.1. Lineage (NCBI taxonomy): Eukaryota > Viridiplantae > Streptophyta > Polypodiopsida > Polypodiales > Pteridaceae > Ceratopteris > Ceratopteris richardii. The sequence continues at coordinate 25,358,482 of CM035415.1, forward strand.
TAATAGAAGGTCAATGTTTTGGTAATAACTTGAGTTAAACAAGCGGGCTTGAAGTGATTCAAAATGCTATATGTAGTCATATAATAAAAAAAAGAGAAGATAGATCAAATTTAGAGATCTAAGTTACCAAACTTGCAAAATATAGAGAGATAATGTTGTAGGTGAAGATGATTATGAGAGAAGATCCATGTTTTGCTTATATCTTGAGCTACATGCCTCTGATTGAGGTGTCTTAAGTGTTATTGCATAAAGAGAAATTCCCTCAATTTTGATGGAGGGAAAAGAGATTTAGAGCTCATTAGTAGTAAGCTACTAAAATATAGAGTAGGAGATTTTCATAATAAAAACCCTAATTGTTTTTGAAGATTGATTTTGATTTCAAAATTCCATGTGAGAGATTTCTTGTGTGTGAGCTCTTGATTTAGAGATTGAAGACATTGACTATGTACGAACTAGATGGATGCTCCTCCATATGGGACTAGAGCGGGTTATGTCAGGTTTTGACATGTATGATGGCATTGTGGTATTGATTTCAGTTTATGATAGTTCATATTTGATTTGAGATCATGGTTCTTGTTAGTGCATATATAATGGCATTGTGGTCATCTTTCATATTATGCCACTTAGATAAGGATTTATTCATTGATAACATGGTAATATGAGAGAGTTTGATTGGATATTTGGTTGGAAATTGCATTTTCTTGTTTCCTTTATTGGTACATGATCCAAGTTGAAGCCTCAGTCTCACCCCGTCTGTCAGCTTGATTGGTTATTGTACTAGCCCATGCTCACTAATTTTATTGTTCATTTGCCTATGTGATTATTGGCATTCACGCATGGTGATTCCCACATGGTTATTTGGTTCTAGAGTCCATTGTTTAGGGGAGATGTTGCCAAAATTTTGTCAGCCCTTATACTAGACAGATGGTCTAGTAGATCCTTTATGCTTTTGTGATATCTTGGACCATCTTAATATATTCATTCTTGAGTGGGAGGCGTATCACCATTGCACTGAAATGTATTGCCATCAATTTTTGGCATGGGTCAAAATTTTTTCAGCCCTTATACTAGACAAATGGTCTAGTAGATCCTTTATGCTTTTGTGATATTTTGGACTATCTTAATAGATTCATTCTTGAGTGGGATGTGTATCACCATTGCATTGAAATGTATTGCCATCAATTTTTGGCATGCTTATTCACCATTATCTATGGTTGGATTAGTGACATTATCTATGGTTGGATGATAAGTTCTTCATTCTTCTTTTGTTACTAGTTACATTGTCTTGATTGTTCAGCTTATGGGGGATACTCTATTTGAATTTTTCTAGGATCTTTTAGATATTCTCATGGTCATTTTGGAGACTTGGTGAGAAAGTTTATGCTCATGATTTTACATGCACACTATATGTATGGTTATGTGATAGGTGATTCACATGGTGTCTTCTCCAAAGAGACATTTTTGGTGTGAGTTATGCATATGGATATGTAGGTGTGATCCTATTGTTGATAGAATATTAGTTATAGTCTCTTGATACATTGGTATTCTCTTGGATTGAGCACTGTGAAAAAATATGAAGGCATCGCCGACGATACTTGGTTTCTGAGCACTGTGAAAAAATATGAAGGCACCACTGACGATACTTGGTTTAAAGTAATCTTGGAAATGACTGCAATGCCATACTAACAAGCTATCTATAAAGAGATTTTTGGCTGAGCAAGATATTAACTAGATAGTACCTTTCATTGCGTTCCATGCAGATATAAATTCAATGACATTGAATTTCTTTCAATCATAGTAAGCGTTCTATTGATGGTTGTGGCCAAATGAGTGCACCTTTACTCTTTAATTTTATATTAGGAAAAAAAAGGAAAATAGCCCCAAAGAAAATTAATTAATTGGCATTGATAAGCCCACACCGAATTCCATCAAATTCGCTCTGCACTTTTCATGAAGATAGCTTGAACTACCAAAGTTTCCCCAACTTTGACGACGAGTACAAAGACTCTTTTCCAAACTTTTTTTGACAATTTTCCAGACGCTACATGTATTCCTCTCATGTTTAGGGCTTTTTGAGTGCGACTTCATATATACAACACTCAACATTTCAACAATCTAAACTTGTAATCGAATAATTTCGGACCTTGCAAAACTTGATGTTCAAGGAAATTTGATGTTCAAGAAAACAATATTATTGGATGAAATGAAGGTGATTACCACAAAGAAGCCCCACAAAGTTGCATAATAGGACTCCACCAAATTACATGTCTCCATCACAACATCACCAAACTGACTGACTACATAGCAGAAACTCTCGGGTGAGGAGATGATAGGGCACTTTGGTAGTGCTTTATTTGTTGTGTCAAAAAGTGAGTTTGGTGCATTTCACCAGTTGCCCACAAAAAAATCTACTGAGCATAAACTGAATAGGAACAAACAACAAACCATAGATCTACAAAGAACCCTTATAGAAAGAGATGGAAGATTCTATGATGTTGGAGTTGAAGGAGTGAGCTACAAAAACACATAAATAACCTGAATGAGGCCACCAAAGCATTGGATAAAGAACTGAAGGCCGACCCAAACAAAATATAATTTGCACATTGTTGCTGAACTACAAGAGAAGCCCTCTACTTTAGATGCAAAATCTAACTTAGTGTTATTTAACGTAGCACAAATGGATTCAACATCCGAGCAAGGCAGCCTATTGGATCGAAAGCCAGTGCCCATACAAACAATAAATAATGATTTGCACTAACTCTAGTTCTTAGTCCCACTATTGGATCTATTTGTACCCTAATGGTGAAAAGTGGGAAAAAACTCTTGATTTGCACATAACAATAAATAACAGTTCTCCAACAAACATGAAAACCCACAATTTTTCTTCACCTCTCTTTTTTTACAAAATACAAAATACACTTGACATAGGTAAAATCCAACTCCCTCTCCATCTCTTTCGCTTCTCTCTCTCTCTCTCTCTCCTTATCTCTTTGTCTCTTTCCACTCTATTTCAACTTTTCCTCTCTTCCTCTCCTCTTTTCCTTTTGGCTCCATCTCAGTTCCATCGCTCTCTATTTCCTTTTTAGCAAAGTGACCGAATGAGATTGAAAGACAGAGACAAGTATGTGTCTCAACATGATTTCTCAAAATGGAGAGGCAAAGATAGAGATGAGATATGTGAGATAAATCTTAGGCAAAGACAATAAGCATAAATAAATACAAAACTTAAATAAATACACATGACATACACAAACCGATATATCCCCGCATGCAGTGTGTCCATACATAGATGTATACATACATATACATAGATATACACATACATATACATATATATTGTTGTTATCAATGTTACATACATATACATATATACTGTTGTTATCAATATATTGTTATCAATGTAATGTCATCATATTGTTATCAATGTTATCAATATACATATACATATATATTGTTGTTATCAATATTACATATATACATATATATAATATATAATCAACAAAACAAAATATTCATGCAGAATATACCTTTGTTACAGCTCTGTGTTTGGAGGGTTGCATATAAATAGACTGGATGCAATATTTGAAATAACAATTCAGATAATCAAAATAAATTAAATAGCACTTTAATCTGATTGAAGCTAACTTGATTTGTTTTAAGAAAACATATAAGGAATATCCAGAATTTGTGGGCGCGAATAGCACTTAATCATTATACTAGAGTGTCAATGAAACGATGCGCAAGTTTTAGTGACAAAATATACGATAACTAATGACTGGAGAAGTAATAAGCAGAAACTATTATCAAATATAATTCAATAATTTAATGATTAATATGTACTATACGATTTGAACCTTCTATCAAAAGACGCTCATGATAAGCTCGTAAATCTCTCTCTCTCTCTCTCTCTCTCTCTCTCTATATATATATATATATATATATATATATATATATATATATATATATATATATATATATATATCCATGCATGCATACATACATATCTCGTAAGAGACTTGCACTCCAAAGTTGCTTAAGTGTGCTCATTCTAATGGGGCACATGAATTCACTTTGCGTAAGATCTTAACCCAAACACTAAATAAAATGAGACAGAATGAAATGTAGTTATTGTAGAGCACAAAACAATTTAGTCCATCCGTCAATAGGAGGCAAATCAAAGCGTTTTTTTGTGTAGACTTGACGGTTTTTCCAATGTTCCATGCAGTATTAACTCGAGAGGGTTTTGCCACACATTAAAAGATGAGATGAACTAAAAGGATTTGATATATCGAAAATCACACAATATGCATCCTTCAAGCTATAATACATCCATTACTTAGACGTACCAGCTTAGGTGTTGTGTTACTTGCACCCACAGGATTAGCATATCATTGGAAGGTATGCAGTATGCCATCATCTAAGAAGAAAAAGGATCGAATGCCCACATCCATCATACCCTATTTGACTCATATCATCATTCATCAAAGATCTTAAATGGAGAAATAATAATAGAAAGATAGATAGATAGATAGATAGGTAGGTAGATAGATAGATAGATAGATAGATATACATACATATGGAAAGATAAATCGATAGAGAGAGAGAGATGCATCCTCTATAATTGATATGAGACTTTATAACAAAGCAAACAAGTTAAATACATGAGACTAACACACATATAGCTCACAAATTTGTGGATGCCTTGAACACTTTAGAAGCATTGCCCGTCTCCAATATACTGCCCCATTTCCCTGTTGGAGGAGATGGTGGATAGATTCCAGAGATGAAGTGGTGCTGCAAATTCTTGCTTCACACCAGCCAAGAAAAAGTTGTGGAGAGTATAGTAGACCCCTTGAGCTTCCCGAAAATCACAAATAATCACCTATTTGCTTTGGAGCATGATCCTCTAATCAATGGATCAAAACGAATGACTAGAAAGTTCAACATAAAGTTGAGGGTTGCTATTTTAGTCTCTACACATGTTCAATAAAATGCTCTCAACCTACTATCAATTGACAAAATTCCTTTTGGGAGTATCTAATTAACTTAGATAGCTACCAATCATGAGTTACTTCAATAAAAAAGATCAATTCTACACTGAGAATGATGCTTAGAAAGTTGAAAGATTAACCCAACATTTTTGGGGTGCTACAGTATGCAGACTAGTGAGTAGAAATGTGAAGATGTTTCAAGATTGAGAAAAGAAATGATAATGAGACTTTGTAGCTATGAAGTAGACAGTGTGATGAATCTATAGCACTTTAAATCACATTAAAGGATCAACTATGCAATGAGATCAAGCTTTGAGAAGTTCACTGTTATGAGATGATCATAGCAGAGAAGTGTAGAGATGTGATCAATGTGTATGTATTAAATCACATTGAAATACAATGACATTGGCAATGTATAATTGCAAAATGTGAGGGAAGTGATGGATCTATGGATTGATCTCACTTCTCACAAGAAAACCCTCTCAATTGATCTTCAAATTGGGCTCCTCAATGCGAGATTTTGATCTACTTTTATAACTAGATTTGGAGCCAAGTTTTGAATTCAAATTCAAGTTCTCACCATAAAGTGATTCCTAAACTTTCGGCTTTACTTTTTCATCTATCAACTACCAGGACTTCGAGATTTGATTCCTCCCAACTCCATGTGATTGTAGTGCAATTAACATATGCACTTTTGCAAGGATAGAAGTAAATTGACTTTTACAAGAGAGTAGTCATATGTGACTTCATGGGATAAGTGCTAATTCTCCAAGTATGTAGGCTTAGGCTCATTTGCACCAACAACTCCCCCTCAAGCCTAACATGCTTGGTCTTCATTTTTCTTTGATTTCCTACAATCCAATCATCATCTTGAACCTGTTCATCTTATTTCCATCCAAAGACTTTGTGAGCATATTTGCACATTGCATATTTGTAGACACATAGAACAATTGGATGTCCTTGCTAAGTAGCTTCTCTCTTACATAATGATAGTGACAAGCCTATGGTTCCAAGCTATTGGAGCTTGCTTTAAACCATAGCGCGCTTTCCTTAGCTTGCATACATGGTCTGGTTTGTCCTTGTCTTCATACCCTAGTGGTTGAGCCATGTAAACTTCTTTTGAGATCCATTCATTTAGGAATACATTTTTAACATCTAAGTGATATAAGTTCCAATTCTTTGACGTAGCAATACTTACTAAGACCTTGATTGTTGGAATCTTAGCCAGAGGTGAGAAGGTCTCCTCATAATCCACTCCATGGGTTTGAGCAAACCCCTTTGATACTAGCCTTGCTTTATACCTATTGATTGAACCATCTGAGTTCTTCTTGATTTTATAAATCCACCTGGATCCAATTACCTTTACGCTTGGTTTCTTGGGAACCAAGTCCCAAGTGTTGTTCACCTGAAGTGCTTCAATTTCCTCCTGCATGGCTTCTCTCAATTCTTCCTTCTTATTGGCTTGTTCAAATGAAGAAGGTTCTTCTGACGTAGAATCTTTAGTCATGTACACAGAATGCTTGGTGGTGACTAGTGATGTATCATAGCCATACCTTATGGGTCTTTTACTCTCCCTTTGTGATCTTCTTAATGCTTGATTGGATGACTTTGGAATGTCTTCCAATTGTTTGAAGTTTGTCTTGCCCTTGGAATTCCAAGCTTTGAAGTTAATGTGTCATTCCATCGAGAGATTTGGATGGAAGCCTATTAATTAAGTATATGGCTGTGGAAACAACCTCTGCCCATAGGTAATTTGGAAGTTATTTTTTCATTCAACATTGATCTTGCAGTCTCTACTATTAGTCTATTCCTCCTCTCTGCCACTCCATTATGTTCAGGGTGTATCTTGTTGTGACCTCTCTCTTTATACCTTTGTCTTGTAGGAAGGAGTCAAATTCATATGAGAAATACTCACCACCTCCATCAGATCTGATCCTCTTCAAGCATCTACCTATTTGGTTCTCAACCAATGCCAAAACTTCTTGAAACAAGTGAAAACTTCATCTTTATGATTCATGAAGTAAAGAATTATCTATGAATGAAACATAGTACCTTGATCTTGAGATTGATGGATCTCTGCTAGGACCCCACACATCTGTGTGCACAAGCTCCAAGTAATCTTCATACATATATCCTTTTCTATTGAATGGTTTCCTATGAGATTTGCCAAATTGGCATGCTCCACATTTGTAAATCATGTGTTGCTTGGACACATTTGGAATGCCAAGCACACTCTGATGCCTGCATATTTGCTTTAGTGTTCTTTCACCTATATGACCTAGCCTCTTATGCCATATCTCTAGTTCAGATAGGGTTTGATCTTTGTAATTGAAGAGTGCAATGTTTTTGGTATCTTCAACTTCAAATATAAAGAGTCTACCAGATTTCTCACCTTTTGCAATCCTCTTGAAGCCTTATTGAGGGTCCTCCACAAATGCCCCATGCCTTGTGAATCTAACCTGTATGCCCTTCTCAACAATCTGTCCAACATTAATTAGGTTTTTTTTTATGGTTGACACATATAATACCTTACTTAAAAGGTTCATATTACCATAAGAAACCTTGACCTTTCCAATATTCTTAACAGAGTGTCTAGTGTCGTCACTTGTCTGCACTTCATGCTTCCCTTTAGGTTCTTCAAGATCTGATAGCAATGCTACATTTCCAACCACATGATTGGAACAACGAGAATCAATATAGAAAAGATTCTCATCATCTTTACCTTGCTTGGATGTCATGTTCATGATCAGTAGAGAATCTTCTTGGTCTTCTGTGTAGTTGTTATAATCTCTTCTACCTCTAAAGCCTCCTTGATAGTTGTTGTTGTTGTAGCATTGGTTGTAGTTGTGATGGTAATTGCTTCCTCCATTGTTGAACCTACCTCTCGATTGTCCATAACTTCCTCTATGGAAGCCTCTTCCTCTATGATTCCCTGTGTTCTTGAAACATTCATATGTGGTGTGATTGGTCAATCCATAGACATTTCAAGGTGAAGATTTGTATGATCTCCCCATGCATTGGTTTCCTCCTATGCCCCTTCCTCTAGTACCTCTTCCTCTACCTGTGAAGTTCACTTGAGAGGTACTTGCCTCTTATTCATTCTTTTTACCTTTGCCTTTATCTTTACTATTATTTCTATCTGTGTAAAGGGTAGAAGATTGATTGCCTCTAGAGTTTTCTCCATTCTTGTCGAGCTTTGTCTCATGTGTGAAGAGTTGCCCCATCAATGTGTTGAGGTTAGGTATCTGCATGTCCATATATAGGTCCATTGTTGTGGTGAAGGACTCCCACTTTTCATCAGCCTTGACGCCATTTACGATTTGCCTTACTATCTGATCCTCTTCTATCTCTTCTCCAATGCTCCCAAGTTGGTCAGCTACATCCTTCATCTTGGTCACATAGTCAGCTACACTTTGCTTTCATTGCTTCTTCAAGGTTGTGAACTCAATCCAAAGGAGGTTCTTCCCAGCCCTTGTATTCGATGAGAAGTATGAACAAAGTACTTCCTTGGGAGGTCTTGCCATTCCTAATGTCAGTTAATAAGAAATCAGATTTTGAGTTAAGTATATAAGACCTGGCTAGAGCATCCTTTGCACACCATGTAGTTAGCCTTTCTTACTCTTCTCTTGTAGGTTGATGTTTGCTTCTGAATATTGGCATTTCCTCATCTCCAGAGATGTATCCTATAAGCTTCTTCCTTGAAGGTAGGCTTGCATCCTTAGGGACCATGTTGGATAGTTTCTTCTGTCCAATTTGTCAATGAATGATGGAAATCCATATCCCATTTTGCTTGTTGTTGCTCTGATACCACTGTTGGAGGAGATGGTGGATAGATTCTAGAGATGAAGTGGTGGTGCAAACTCCTACTTCACACCAGCCAAGAACAAGTTGTGGAGCATATAGTAGGCCCCTTGTCACATGGAGTATCCTATATGAATAGTATTTAGAGGTATGACCCTCCTCTTATTCATATAGAGTATGATGCTCACATGAGTGCCAAGTGGCACTCATGCGAGGAACCTTGACCATGACCCATTTTGGGTGTAGAAAGAGAGAGGGTAATGATTTGAACTCATCACGCGGCTGGGCGGCAATTCATTCTTGGATCTCCGTGCGCACATCACTGAGGTAGTAGAGCCTATTTCTGTTCAATCTATTCCACATGAGCCAGAGAGCATACTACGCACTCAAGAGAAACGGACAAGGAGTCACTTGTATAAAGAGTGTCTAGTAAAGTGGAAAGATAGTTCAGAAGATAGTGCCACATGGGAGCGGGTTAGCACCCTACAGAGACGGTTTCCCAGTTTCAGTTTACCTTCCCAAGAGTTTTCTTAAGGGGAAGGATATGGGGAAACACACGGAGATAGGACCATGTATTTTTATACATGGGGATATAGTGGGAGTGGTGGTTCTATTATTTCTCTCTTTCTTTTAGACCTTCCAATACCATTTTGAGGACAAAATGGAAGTAAGGGGAAGGAAATGTCACATGGAGTATCCTATATGAATAGTATTTAGAGGTATGACCCTCCTCTTATTCATATAGAGTATGATGCTCACATGAGTGCCAAGTGGCACTCATGCGAGGAACCTTGACCATGACCCATTTTGGGTGTAGAAAGAGAGAGGGTAATGATTTGAACTCATCACGCGGCTGGGCGGCAATTCATTCTTGGATCTCCGTGCGCACATCACTGTCAGAGGGTCATCGATTGGCGTGTAGGACCAGTTCCAAAATTGGGGAGCTCATCGGAGCAGACGCTTGACACCCCTTGAGCTTCCCAAGAATCACAAATAATCAACTATGTGCTTTGGAGCATGATCCTCTAATCAATGGATCAAAGCAAATGAGTAGAGAGTTCAACCAAAATTTGAGACTTGCTATTTTAGTCTCTACACATGTTATGTGTAGGAGAGTAGGCTAATGCCGGACTTCCTCTTTTTCTTAAAAAAAATGTGTCTTCATGTTCTTTTTTATGATGGTATGTTTAAATGCTTATTTCAATGCATAAATCTTTTAAACTTTTGGACTTAAATGGATTATTTTGTCAAGAAATGATAATTTCTTTAAGTTTCATTATTTTATTTATAACCTTTTGAATTGGATCCCACTCACTTGAAAAAACTAAGACTATTATAAAAACAAGCTTTCTACTCTCATTCCTGATTTTTACACTCGAGAAGGGCTAGATCCACAAAGCCATTGTTCATATATTTCGATAGTGATGTGTGAACATACTTAGTACTACCAGACCAGTTTTTCTCTCTTTAGAAGGGTTTTTTTCCCTCGGCTTGTATATACGCCTATAACCCTAATGAGTCACTTATCTTTTTACATTCACTTGGTAATACATTTAGTATTGTGTGTTGTTCTCCAAGCTTCTTCTTCTTCCTTTGCTATTCAAGTGCTTTTGTAGACATCAAACTCCAACAATTGGTATCAGAGCAGGTTGATGCTTCATCTAGGGCATCGTCGACACCCCCTCCCATTAGAGTCTCAGTTTTGCTCTTCAAACACACTATCACACTGCTTATCTAGGAAAGTTTTCCCTTTTGCGCCAAACATATATACATGTTTCGTTATGCCAGTACAAGTGCCTTGAAGTCTACTACAAGTTTAGTAGAGTTCGCTAGGGTAGTTCTATTGAACTTTTTAAGATGCAATCATTTTTCTACATTAGGGTATTTTAGTCGATGGCCATGGCTGAATGCAATGATGTACGATATGTTGGCTCTTGAGGAAAAGTTGGCTGGTACCAAATACCCATCATAGTCATATATGATGCATCATGTATTGGTGGCGAAACGAACGTGGAATATTGTGCAAGGTGTTGAAAAATGACCTACTATAACAATGAATAACTTATTGAAGGTGATGCAGATGGAGTTGAAGATGATGATCTTCAAATTCATATTCCCATTTTGGTTCTTGTTCCACCTACTTCAGAGAAACTTTGATGGGATGGCAGAGATGCTTAGGTGCATGTATAGATAGATTTGTCTATCAAACGTGCCATTATCCCTCACATTCACTCTTGCAAAATAGCAATGGATGCTTGGGATACAGTTACCACTTTGACAATTCTTGACAAAGATAAAATATTTGAAAGAGCAGTTGATTTCCATAGATAAAGTATTGTCAAATAGTTCACTTGTATAGATCCTTCTTAATGGTCGTCCATATTCATATCGGAGTTTTGTTTCTACTCTTATATTGATGATGAAAGGCAATCAGATGCCTTAAGATTTAAGGAGCTAGTCTTTGTTTTGTTGCACCAAGATCAGTCTAGGCTATACAAGTCCATTGTGTGTGTTGCAAATCAAGCTTTTTTAGCTAATCACAAGGGTAAAGGTAAATGGAACTCATCTACTAGTAAGTACAAACTTTCTAATTATGCACAATTAAAAAAGGAAGACAAAGATGATAAGAAAATAGAAAAGAAAAAATGGTTCTGCAAATACTATAAAGGAAATGATCATGTCATAAAGAGTTGTCCAAAACTGGCTACAACAGAGGCAAAAAAGAAAGAGGCTGGAATGGTCGTTGCAGAGGCCTCTACACCTAAAACAGAGTCTATAAATCCTATGTAGAATGAAGAATGCTTGTTTAATATTGTTTGTAGCTATAACCCATCTTCTCATGAATAGTGTATGTCTACAGTAGACTCAAATGTTTGATACCTTGATAGTGGGGCCAAAAGAAAATATTACTTCGTAGCACAATTTCTTCAGTTTACTTGAGTGTGCCTCTATAAGGAATAGTATCACATGTGCCAACAAATCCTTTTATCCTGTAATGGGAGTTGGTAAGATCATTCTAACTATTTCTTATGGTAGTTCTTTCACATTTTCAAATTATTTCTTTGTGTGAGCGATTAAGAAAAATTTGTTGTCAATTTCAACATTAGCCAAGATCAGCTTGGTTGTCAAAATTATTGATAGTAGATGTACATATCATGATCTGTCAAATGTCAATGTTATTATTTCTTCTACCATTTCATGTTGTGGGCTATATAATCTCATAGCCTATGCAAAATCTATCAATGATTCAACATGTGCAACTCAATATTCTAATGCTATCCCAGGTGCAATGCTTTGTCATGCATGCTTTGGTCATCTAAATTTTGCTAGTTTGATAGGCATGCAAAAATATGAAAATGCTCCTGCTCAAACTCGAGGCACCTGGTAAACATGTCTATGAATGTTGTATGTTGGTCAAAATGCAGCATTCCTCCTTCCCAAAAGATGGTTTAGACCTATACATGTAATGATGTATACTCAAGAAAGATAAAGGAAGAAATAGACAATCTTGTTGTATGATTTATCTATGAGATATAGCACATTGAGGAGGTTTTTGATATTATACATAAAAGTGATTTTTCTAATTCATGTTTTACAAGTGAAGAAGAGGGGGGGTTTGATATTAAACATAAAAGTGATTTTTCTAATTCATGTTCTACGACTTCTATAGTTTTCTTTTACATTTCTTTAAAATCCCTTTTTACTATTTTATTGCTGTACAAAAGTACATTTTCCATTGACATAGTGGCTACTATTGCGATAGAAAAAAGGAACCCCCAATGGGTATTGTGATGTGTATTTTGATGGATATTCCAATGAAAAAAACTATATGGAGTGAAACCTACAACACCAGACACGATAGTTCTTAAATATCAAAATCGAGACCACACGCAGTGGTATAGGCAAGTGGCTTCTTTTTCTTTGTGTTTTTACATCTTCTCACTCTCTCATTGACTCTCTTGCTCTTTCACATAGATCTTATAGATCTTGTCAGTTTAAACACATAGAGTTTCATGTTTATGCAAATCTCTAAAATTAGTTGCATCTATTCATTTCCTTTATGAAATTCATTAATTATGGACATGAACACACACACACATACATAGAAACATACACATACAAAAACACAAACACATACGTACACATAAACACATACACAAATACGTAGATACATAAACTCACACACATACACATACATACACACACATAACACATAAGCACATTCACATACACACACATCGATACACACACATACACACACACATACATACATACATACATACATACATACATACATACATACATATACACATACACATACATACATACATACATACATACATACATACATACATACATATATACATACACACTCACACACACAAACACTCACACACACATGAACATATAAAAACACACACATACATATACATGCATACACAAGCATCACATAAATACACACACAAAAACATACATAAAATCACTCACACACATACATAGATAGATGCAAATACATACACACACATATACACATAGACACACATTCACACATCATACATGCATGCACACATACACATATATACACACAATACACATGCATAGATACATACAATCACAAACATACACGTTTACACATATACACACTCACACACATACATACACACATATACATATACATACATACATACATACACTCAGACACATCCAATGAATAGATAGATAGATATATAGATAGATAGATAAATAAATAGATAGATAGATGGATATATAGATAGAAACATACATACACACATACACACAGTTTGCAAGTTGAAGGAAAAACATTTTGGAAGTGTTTTTTTTAGCTTGTTTGGCTTTAATTATGGCCATCATGCCTTATTTGCTTACAAGCATGTATGCCTTATAATTCTTTTTTAGTTCCATATTTAGGGGAAATGCTGGCAAAAAAATCTCACAATTTGGCATTATGTATGGCAAAACAATTTTAGGCATGCACAGATACTTACATACATGCATAGAAATGCTACATGATGGCCACCATCTAAGCTTGCCTATTCTAAACTCCTAAATTTTGGGCTACTTGCTCTACCAAATTCATCTATCAAAGTGATGGGTTCGGATGTAACACAAGTTGAACATTTTGAATCCTTGTAGAGTTTTGAGAGCTCTAGTTCGTCTCCTAGATTGTCGTCTTTATCAATAGTACACATTCTTAGGCATTGCACAGTAGACATACGACCTTAGCTTCCCGCTTAGTAGATCTTCTTAGAACAAGGAAACATGTTTGGCCTGAGTGGGTAACTTAGGAATAAGGCACCTTTCAATGTACTGTCGGAACCTACATCCTGCTAATTTGATTGTTTCTTGGGGTGTCTATTTGAAACTATATATCAAAGATACATTTTTGTGTCTAATTCTATGCTTGGAAAACTTTGCAACCAAAGCATCTAGAAGTTATGCAATATTTCTAAATTGACCTTGTTGCAAGGTTTGAAACCATGTTAGGGTTGTTTTCTTTGAGGTTAGGCCAAAAGCCTAGTACTGAGTGAAAAAATTCTCCACTTGTTCCACTCTCAAGATTTGCTTAAACTTGACTATGTGATCATAGGGATCTCCCATACCATCAAAGTAATTTACATGGTTTTCACCACCTTAGAGGGTCTCAAGGTTCTAGGATGCTCTCTTGGTCTAGGGACAAGAAAGTCCTCCATACCTCTTTGGTTCCTTTATCCTCTGGTTCTTTCTCATTCAATTCTAATCGTGTCTAGTCCTAATCTCTCTCTTCCTATAGTGTGCACAAAACTAAATTCTGTTTGTTCCTTAGACTTCTCTTTCTATAGTCCTATAACATGTGATGATCTGGTTCCTATCTGATTGTGAGATGTAGTAGGCTTGTTTGAGGGGAAAACCTTTTCACCTTTCCAAGTGTGTACATGCGTACTATGCTCCAAAACAAGATACATTCTCTCCAAGGTATTGTCCAAATCTATGACCTTGCCAAGAGCTTCTGGGTCTTTGAAATCATAGATGATGATCCCATCCACCTCACTAGGTTTGTCTGGTTTGAGCCTCCAAAAAGATTTCTCAGTCTCTCTGTTAGTGAAAAGTTCTATGCTCATATTGTCTTCAGGGATCCCATCAGTTGTTATGGTCTTGGTCAAGATTGATTTACCCTTCGCTGTCCTAGGTGCTCATTCTTCATTCTCATTCTCAAGGTATCCTATTTTGGATTGAGGTATGACCAATCCCAATTCACCCATTCTATCTCGTAAATTTCTTACCACATACATGGTCACCTTTCTTATCCATGTATGACCCCTCTTTGATCTTAACCACAGGGTGATCAATTCCAAAGGATTTTTTTTTTTTATTTCTAAGCTAGATCACTAATCTTCTTAAACCATCATGATAGATTCCCTTCTGTGGCAAAATCCATCTTATGCTGATCTTTGGGGGCTATGGCTACTTGATTGTAACATAAAAATCTATCAAGGAAGTTGTAAACTTCCTACATTCTAGTAGGTGCTCCATGATAGGAAGCTGATAACTATCTCTTATCATGGCAACATTACCTTTCTTCAAGTTAAGATGAATGCATAGTTTTTTATTCTTCTTGGGCACAACAACAATGGGGGATGCCCATTTTGTATGCTCAATCTCATACATAAATCCAACTTCTATCAATGTATCAATTTCCTCTTTTATCTTTGTTGCATATGTGTCACTATATGTGTATGGATTGTGTTTTGTTGGATTGGCTTCTAAAGTCATGGGTATCCTATGGGAACATATGTATGGATCCGATCCTTTCAAGTCCTTGTAGTTCTAAGGGAATACATCTGTATACTCTCTTAGTAGATTTATCAATTCTTGTTCTTTATTTTCATAAGCCTCTCCCATGAGAGCTTATCTTTTTGGTATTCTTGCCATTATTTTCTTGTCTTCTATCTCATACTTCTTGAATTTTTCTAGTACTTGAAACAAAGATTCTTCTTCTTCTTGTGTGTGGGGGGGTTCTTTTTATGTTTCTTTTCTTACTTTCCATGTGTAATTGTGTTGCTATTAGTATGTCGTTCTTACACTCCTTACATTCCTGAGTCTTAACCTTTGTTAAGTGTAGGTATTCTTCTTCTGACTCACAAAAGGGATCCATGATGATGGATTCTAAATCTTCATCATTCTCTTATCCTTATACATTTATACTAGGCTCACATTCCTTGATTATAGGTTCACACATGAACACTAAAATGTCATAGTCATCCTCATCACAATGGGGGGTCCATTGTTCTTCATTTATCACTATGTTCATTCTCACTAAGATTTCTTCCCAATCATGGGTTTCAAACTCTTCATTTGGGAAGATCATAGGTGCAAAAGCTGGGTCTTGAAGTGATATGTGGTTTCTTCTGGCTCTTGTGTCTCTAGCTTCTAATCTCTTCTCTTCTTCCACTGCAAGTTTGTACATCCATAAGTGAGTATCCTTGTGCATCCATGAAAGACTATCGATTCAATATCTTCTTATATTTTATGGATATGGTTCCACTCCAGGGGTGGCATACGTGGATGTGTATAATCTTTGAGATTGAACTTGATAGTTACCCCTAAATTTTGTAAGTACAAAGAATTCATTCCAACAATCCTACACTATTTGCAATTATCTCATGAGATGTATACCCAAATAATTTCATGGACATGGTTCTTCCCAAATTCCCATATGGCAAAAGTATGCTCAAAATCTACACTACAAGTAGTGAGAGTGATTCCTTCCAACAATCCTAGTGGCTTCTCTATGTTTCCATCTACCATTTGCAACTTCATTCCCATGGGTCTTAAAGTTGGTTTGTCTAGACATTTCGATAAGGAAGAGGTAACAATGGCAACATGTATTCCTAAATTAGAATGGATTTTGTTTTCAATCCTTGATAGGTTATGGATAGATACATGTTTCCTTCTTCTAGTTTTTGCATATCTTACATCTTGTCTATGGGTATCCCTAGAAGTTTCCGTTGTGATCCTTCTTAAGAGATGGAATCAACAATATCTGGCACGACTTGCTGCATGTTTCCACAACTCAGGTTTGACCTTGAATAGTTCTTCCAAAGTGATATGAAACTACACTTTATTGTTATTGACTAATTTTGTGTTCCTAGGTATAATTGACTCTTTGTTTCTACTCATTTTCATGGGAGTTCTCATCTTAGTAGAATTTGAATCCCAAGGGCCTGTGAAATGCAACAACTCTTGTAAGGAATTAGATTCAAAGTCTAGTATTTCACTTGATTGTACATCTTCCTACTCTTTGTAAAATAGAGGGTATGTCTTGAGGAAATTTATCTTGAAGATCGTCTAATTCTTGTATGGGAGGGGGTCCCCCCTCTCCTTCACCCATTTCTCCACTTGTATTTCTCTCAAGAACTCTTGATAGTACTCATTTATAGAGGACGGTATTCCATTCTTTGTAGAGTTATGAACATAAGATATCAATTGAGGTAAGCTATTTCTCTCACTTCTTCTATCTTGAGCCTCTTGTGTTGCTAAAGTTTATGGTTTAGCCATCAATTGCTTGTGTCTTTCCAATAGTCCTTCAAAGTGTACTTCAGGTTTTGGTAAATTTGTCTTATTGAAAAGTTGAATTGCTTCTAACATAGCCTGAGCTAATTCCACCATATTTTCATATAGCTTTGTCCTTTCAAACTTTAAGTCCGCTCTGGGATAGAATTTATCTAATGTAGCTACATTTGGGCCCTCTTGAAGTCGGACCTCATAAGCTTTGAGCATCACCTCCAAACCTTCTGAGTAGGATGTGCTAAGACCAATCCTATTTGAAGTGGGATGGGTTGTGGGTTGTTAAGTGGAATAATGAAGGGTGTGTTTGCCTTTGAGGTGGTTTGAGATGAGAGTTCTATTATTCTTGTTTTTGTTTACTTAAGGGTTCTTCTAGCTCTATTAATTTCTTGGATTATTGTATTTTCATGCTTTCACAACTATCTTTCCAAGAACTAATTCTCATCTTATTCTGGCCTCTGATTCACTAACCTCGTATTTCTTTTCATGCTCTATTTCATGTGTCTTTTTTTTAAGCTTGTGATCTAGTGACAACTTGAATGGGGGAAAGTTTAGCTGCACTTCAACTAGGTTTTAACACTATGCCCATTTACATTGATTGGGGTAATTTTTTGAACATTGGTTGGATTCTTAAGACAATCTCAAAGGAGATGTTCCTTTCCACAACCAGGGCAAAAACCTTGAATCACTATAGATTGAGGTTGTTCGGATGATGGATGTGGACATTCATAAATAAAGTAATCTCCTTGACATCTACAACATCATCCTCTAGATCTGTGAGGCCTAAATTGTCCCAATGGAGGCCTAGGATTGGGATTCATGTACATTACCTGAGTGTAATCCGACTCACAACTAGGTTCTATAAATGGCGTATCATATTGATATGCCTCGTTATGCTCTTGGGATTTGATATAATCATTTGGTTGGCTATCTCCATGTGCAGATTCAAAACATTGAACATTGGGATCATTTTTTTATTAGTGGAGATGTTGGCACTAATGCCCTATTTAGGTTATCTTCTGTTGTCGAATACTACTAATATTACATTGGTAGGGAAGGTGTTTATTGTCCTAGCACTAGTTGTGGTCTAGGTTGTGCCTGAAACTATGGTTGATAATCTTTTTGTAACCTATAGTAAAGTTGTTACTTATATGGATTCTGATACCTACTTGGCTCCTAGTATGGTTGTTGGTAGTTTTGCCTAACTGCTTGTTTGTTGTAGGGACAATCCTAATCCACATGGTTCATATGTTTCATCTCTATCATGCATTGCTAGACACTTAGGCTCCCTAAGTTCTTCAATTTCATTAGACATGCATTTTCCATGTGATCTCCTCCACAAGTATACCAACACTACATGGTGATGAATCTCTGAGCTTATCTATTATGAACTCCTTACTTTCGGGATACTTGCTTTACCAATTCATGTATCAAAGTCATGTGTTTGGATGTAACATTAGTTAAACATTTTGAATCCTTTTAGATTTTTGAGATTTCTAGTTCATCTCCTAGATTGTCCTTGATATCAATATGCATTCTTAGGCATCCCTCTATGTTATGTGGCACCTTCAAGTATACATATGACCTTAGGTTCCTGCTCAATAAATCATATAAGAAAAAGGAAACTTGTTTAGCCTCAGTCGGTAACTTAGGGATAGGGCACAACACCTTTCAATCTACTACTTGAACCTACATTGTGCTAACTTGACTGTTTCCTAGGGTATCTATTTGAAACTATGGATAAAAAATGAGGTTTTGTATGTAATTGCTTGTTTGGAGAACTTTGCAACGAAAGTGTCTAGGAGTTGTGTGATATTTCTAAATTGACCTTGTTGCAAGGGTTGAAATCATGTTAGCAAGGTTAGGCCAAAATCATAGTATTGAGTGAACAAATTCTCAACTTGTTCCACTCTAAGAACTTGCTTAAATTTGGTTACATGATCATAGGGATCTCCCATGCCATCAAAGTAATTTTTCATGGCTTTCACCACTTGAGCGGGTCTAAAGGTTTTGGGTTGCTCTCGTGGTTTAGGCATAGTAAAGTTCTCCATACCTCTCTGGTTCCTATGCCCTCTAGCTCTTTCTCATTCAATTCTAATTGTGTCTAGTCCTAGTCTCTCCCTTCCTATAGTGTGCACAAAACTAACTTGAGTTTTTTCCTTAGACTTCTATTTCTATGCTCCTATAACATGTGAGGATTAGGTTCCTTTCTGACTACAAGGTGTAGTAGGCTTGTGTGAGGGGAATATCTTTTCACCTTTTCGAGTGTGTACATGCATGCTATGCTCGGGAACAACATACATTCTCTCTGAGGTATTGTACAAATATATGACCTTGCTTGGAATATTAGGGTATTTGAAATCATAGACGATGATCCCATCTACTAGGTTTTTCTAGTTTGAACCTCCAAAAGGCTTCCTTGGTCTCTCTGTTAGTGAAAAGTTCTATGCTCATATTATCTTGAGGGATCCAATCAGTTTTTATGATCCTAGTGAAGATTAATTTACCTTTTGGTGTTTTAGGTGCTCGCACTTCATTCTCATTCTCAGGATCTTCTATTTTGGACTCAAGTATGACCAATCCCAAGTTACCCATACTATCTGGTAAATTGGTTACCACATACATGGTTTCTTTCTTATCTATATATGAACCCTCTTCAAATTTAACCAGAGAATGATCAATTCCAAAGGGTTATTTTGGATTTCTAAGCTGGATTACTAATCTGCTTAAAGCACCTCATAGATGCGAGCACCTAAGTAGTTGTTTCAAATGTATTCAAGATTAGACTTGTAGGTTCCTAATGGGGTTTCCAAATACGCTAGTCTTCAACTACCTAAGGTGCTAGTCTTCAACTACCTAAGGGTCTTTCCATGCTAAAGGAAATCTCTGAATCACTCATTTTTGAGCTCACTATGTAGGGGTTATCGCTCAACTATTGAGCCCAAGATTGATCAATAATATTGATACTAGCTTTAGATGATATAAGGCTTTGTCGATTAGCCTTTACTAAGTGTTTACTTGACCTAAGGCTCATAAATTTATTCTCTTACCCTTCCAAATTTTTTGAAGTACACACGCTGTCGTCGAGATTTTCTCTCCTCCCTCACTCATGAAGGCCTATAAGAAACACATTCGGTGAAGGTAACCTGAATTCCTTGAGAAGTCCAAGATGCATCGAGGATGTCAAAGGGAGTTCACATTCAAACTTTGGAAGAAATCAAGCAAATCTAGGGTAGCGGTCAAAGCTGGTCAAACTTTGGAAATTAGGGAAAAAATTTCAATGTCTCCAAATGACATGAAAATTCATATACTTGTAAAGCCTATCAAAGGCAGGTCTATAGCCCAAATTTTCACATGAAAATGGATTTTGCAAACAATGATTGAACCATGTTGTACGGTCAGGATGAGCTCACATTCAATGGTGGAGATGCACTAAAGCATAAAGCAAGGAGGATCCACGAGTTTTTTTATCAGATAAGCTTTTTTTATGATCAAAGATCAATAATGCAAAGTTTCTCCAAAAATAGTAGCTTATCTTATCCAAATTGATGTCTGCATTGATCCGACGGTCTAGATCAACCTTAGATCCAATGGTGCAGAATGAAGGTGCCTATTTCCTCCCCCCCTTTGTGCTAGATATCATGTAAAGAACCAATCTTAGCCATCCATTTGATAAATCCAATGGTTGTAATGAAAAGCAGTTGATCTTAGGGTTGATAGTTGATTTCTCTAGATCCAAGGGCCCAAATTCATTCAAAAAACTATATAAACCCCCCTTCAAGCTCCTACAACATCATTGTTAGGCATCCATAGGGCCCTTGCTAGCACATGGTTTCTTTGAGATGATCACCCTCATTTAAGCATGTGAGGATCCAAGGTGGGCTAGTAAGAGCATAGTTCCTAGAATCAATATTTAGATTTCCACTCTAGGATAGGCTCATAAACCCAGTTTCTCTTTCTTTGCTCACCCTCAGTAGAGCATGTGAGTGAGTTAGAGCTGGATTTTTGAGTCTTAGACTTCTTTAGAAACACATTACGATCCTAGAAAGACATAGGGTCAATGAAGTGGAACCTATCCTCTTATGTGTGACATTCGGTTGAACTGTCATGGTCAGAGGGTCGTGCGGACCACCTTTGACCAATAGAATGCTTAGCTTGACGTTTCACAACATTCATGTTTATGTATGTCATAACAATATCTTCTAATTCATGTCTCTTGTCTCTTGTCTCTTATATGTTTTTACATGTCTTCTATCTCTTTCTATGTTTGAGAAGGCTCCGTAGTTATGCATTGAACCAGTGAGGATGATCCATTGAGATTGAGAGAAAAAGTTTCTATTCATTTATATGTCATGATCCATATGCATTCATACCACCCACAAAAACCCATGCATATGATTCGGTTTTGAAAGTGTTTAAGAAGCTCCATTCTTGGAGCATTCTTCCTTTCAAAAATTGACTCATATGTGTGGTTTTTGTTTTGTTCTCATCATGCATACATCCACAAGAACCCATGCATATAAATTGATTTTCAAAAGTGTATAAGAAGCTCCATTGTTGGACCATTCTTCCTTTCAAAAATTGATTTATGTGTGTGGTTTTCTTTTTGTTCTCATCATGCATACATCCATATGCTCTCCCTACTCATAATCAAATCATGACATCTCTCCCCTCCATACCCAACTTCATCTTCACCTTCACATTTTTATCACAAAGACCTTCCAACACTCACTAGCTTCATGCCCTCTGTGTGTGCTGCGACTAGACCCGATCCACCCTGATTGCGATCACCTCCACAACGCATTGCCAGGTTCTTTCATATATCAATTGCTTGTCCTTTTTAATTTACCTTTTTCTAGGTCTTGTCTTTAATTTTGCACCGTCAAGAGTGACTTCAGTTGGTTCGTTTCTCTTATTTGATCACTTTCTTATATTTGTTCCCTTAAGGCTATTGCATTTATACTCTACAAAAATTAGGTTCCTAAGTTATTATGAAGGCTCAAACGAGCTCTAGAAATTATGAAAATTGAAAGGAGGGTTCTACTTGCACTCCTTGACTCGCAAAAAATGGAGTTAGAAATACAAAAAATGATTATTTACAAAGGTCTTTATGCTAAAAATAATTGTTTTTTAATGTATGGTTTTGAAAAAAATTGGAATCATTTTGCAAGCTTCATTGACCTCCTCTTCTTCTTTGGCTGCCTTGTTTGTTTATACTTGCACATAAGCCTTGGCCCTCTCTTTAGCTGCCTTCTCATTTATTGTGTTGTGAATATAGGCTTGCTCCTTGTTCTCATCTACTAACACTCTGGTCATGTCTGCTAACAACCATCATCATCAGAAGCTAGTATTATAGGCGTGTTTCTGTTGGAAACAATGTCCCATGGTCCAAAACATGAAGCAATAGCTCTAAAAGTTATTCTCTAGAAGCTCCATCTTCAAGTTTCAGACAAGGGCACAACACGCATAGTTTTTATAGATATGATATAAGAAAGCTATGGTGGCAGCATGGATAACGTAGCTCTCTTTTAAACCAAAGACTAGGGATCCTATCCCGTGCACAGCAACGTGGTATCACGTAGGAAATTTTGTTTTTTGCTTTATTAAAAAGCTACGGACAACGTCGAACTTCGCGATTAGGCTTTTTGGATCTTAGAACGATCGTAGCTTTCTTTTACGAAGAAGTGCTTTTTATGGAGGGAACAACTACTATATAATGAGGGCCAAGCTCATTGTATAATCACTCACTCAAAGATCTAGAGTTTGGAGATCTTCTTGAAGAGAGAGTGTTCACACACTCTTGGAGGAGGTGAAGTTTTGGTGAAGGAGAGGCTACTCTCATTGGAGCAAGAAGTCTTCTACGAGGTGGTGGTAACTATCTTTTGTGAGTTAACCTTGTGGTTGATTTACAATTTGGTTACACTATTTTGTGAGAATAAGTTTAGCTTCGTTGCTTCGTTTACTTCACACACTTAGATTATTTTGACATAATCTAAATTTTGTATCATCATCTTCTTTGATATTCTTCCATTAGTGAGTGCACCACTTTATATGGTTGAGTAGTACTCCCATGTTGTAATTTGGACATCTATTTTTTGGTGAGTAAGCATCCAGCTTACGTTCCCTATCCTTGTCTCAAGATCTCTTTCTTTCTATCTCTCACTTATCATCTTGTCAATTAAGTTGTGTTGGCAGTAGCCAGAGGCACAGAAGACGCGGAAGCATGTAAAGACAGAGCAGGGAGTCAGTCGGATCTTCTTTCAAAAGAATTATGTTTTATAAATACTCTTCAAAACCTCCAACAGTGATTTTCATCACTATTGTAACATATGTAACATACAAAAACCTCTTTTGTAATCCATAGCTCCATTTTGTGCAAGCCGAGGAGTCCTCGAGCTTGAGGAGCTTAGGTAGAATGAGCATATCAATTTTGGTTATTTTTAGACACCGTTTACCCTTTCAAATAGCACTTAGGACCTATTTTTAAACTATGCCCGTCACTAGATGTGAAACCGGTCAAAACTAGTCTAGAATCTATAAAAAGAGCTAGAGAGCTCATTTTTGAGGTTGATTAGTGTGAGCTTAGAGCTATTTTGAGCTTGTAATTGAGATCTTGAGCAGTAGAGTTGATTTCTCACCTTCCATTGTGTCTTGCTTGTCTCTTCGTAGTGTGTGTGTATGTGTGTGTGCATCTCTATGCTTCTCACCCTCACTCTCACTTCATCTTACATTCACGATCTTCATATCACTCCTATCTCTTCCGCGGATTGACATTAAGGAGGTGGAGCTTCTTAACGTGGTTCTCACCATTGTGCTAGAGCAACACCAAATTTGGCGCCGTTGCCGGGGATCGAGTCTAGGACGAATGTGTGATGGTAAGAGTATAGCAAGAAGTGGCATTGGAAGGTAAAATTTCAGTTTTTGTTGTTGTTTTTAGTTAGTTTTTAGTGTTTTTCACCTCCCCCACACTCCATCTTCATCACCGCATCATCATCTTCAACTCCAAAAAAATCAGAAAATTCACCATATCCACCCATTCTGTGTGTACTTGTGTGAGAGAGAGAGAGCTTTTGTGCTTGTGTGTACTTGTGTGTTTTTGAGTTTTCTTGCAGGTACAGAGCTCCAGTGCATCAGGAGAGCTTGGAAAAGGTAAAAATTCACTTTCTGTCAGAAATCTGCCGAGTGTGTCAGACCATCACGATGGTCTGCCAAGTTCGGTATTTTTGGTAAGCGAGTTCACCACGAGGTAGGCGACACAAGCGTATGCACGAATCCACAGACGCATCTCAAAAATTTGCATTTTGGTGGACCATCGCGATGGTCTCAGACCATCACGATTGTGTCACACCATCGCGATTGGCTCACGCCATCGCGACAGCTCGGCCGGACCATCGCGACGGTCTCACGCCATTGCGACGGTTCACTTGAACCATCGCGATTGTCCTTGACCATCGCGACGATCCCGTCAACCCCACACCATCGCGATTGGCCCATGCCATCGCTTCGATAGTGCCACGTGGCAAGCTAGACCATCACGATTGCTCACTAGCCACGCCATCGCGACAAGACCCTTACACCATCTCGACAGCTCAAATTTTGGACCATCGCGATTGGCTCACGCCATCGCATCTGTGACCATCACGACGGTTCACTTCGGACCATCGCGATGGTTCACGTTGACCGTTGACTGACACCATCGCGATTGTTCACTCAGTCGGACCATCGCGACGCCTCACCCCGACCATCGCGATTGCTCACATTTAGACCATCGCAACCATGCACTTCAGACCATCGCGACGGTTCACGCACACGCCATCGCGACGGTCCCAGACCATCGCGATCATCTCAGACCATCGCAATTGCTCACCCAAACGCAAATTTTAGGGTTTAATTTTTTTGACCAATTTTGGGGCTATTTTTTGAAAATTTTTGGATCATTGCACTCATAGGAGACCCCTTAGCTCATAATCGAAGAGAAACCTGTTGGTCAGTTTTCACCCCCCCCGGGCTGAACGCTCATATCTTTCTCATCCGAAGTCCGTTTTTTGAGCTTAATAGCTCGTTAGAATACGTTGATTTTTAGATAAGCTAATTTGAGGTTGACCATCTGTGGGACTAGGAAAGAAAGGGGGCCTTGAGAAGAAAATTTTTTGCCAAAAGTTAAGGGACTTTAAAAGTGTATAAACTCAAGTGCTTGATCATCCATTTGTGATATTGGTCTAATATTAGAGTTTTCCAGGTCTAGCAAAGGCAATCAAGGGCAACCAAAGCAAGGCAGAGAAGGGCATAAAGCTTGGGAAGCGTGGCTTCTTGGGCATCAAAGCAACCAAAAAAGCTGACTCGAGGTTGGAAGATTACTCAACCCCCTCAGTCAATTCTTAGCTTAGGCTAAACGTTAGCAGTGTGGATTAAAGACGATAGGAATGCACCAAGTTCAAGAGACTAAATTTTTCAAGTCCAAGATTAAAGTAAAGGTGTGTGATACGAAAACCTAAAGGAAAGAACATAAGTCTGACGGAACGAGAACTCAGAAGTACCACAGAAAGTCGAATTCCTGATGCATACATTAAGACAAGAATCTAAAGAAATTTAAAAAGAATCAAGAAGGATCAAAGAATCATTGACAATTTGAGCGTGTATTGAGCGTGCAAGGAAGAAAATTCATGAACCTTAGATCGGGCAAACACATAGGTAAGTCAGACCGACGAAGCCTTAGATCATCACAGGCAAGTGTAGGAACTACTACTCGATCGTGGGCTCAACAATTGAACAGTAATTACCCCTACGAGAACTCAGACACGAGTGAATCAGAAATGGCATTTAGCACAGAAAGACCAGAAGGAGGGTCGAATGTAGCATACTTAGAAAGACGAGAAGGACCCTATAGGACTCAATTGGAGTTTCTGCGAACCAACCGATTAGGTGCCCGCATCTATGAGGATGGTTTGAGAAGACAAGTGGTGCAAATGCATAACCCCGATCAACCCATTGGATTGGAACGTCCAGTGGTGAAATTCAAGAGAGACGCATACATAGACAAGGAAGGAACGATGTATATCTTAAGTACGCAACCAAACAACACCAATGAGTTTGGCGTAATTCAGTGGGAAACAGAAGCAAAATCCCAAGGAAAAGAACCAGTAGGAGAATAACCTAGAACACCTAGAGGGAAATCTGTACTGACACGAGTACTAGTTCCAGATTGGACCCCTCAGGATAATCGGAGCATAGAATTATTTGTAAACAAAGAAACAGATGAAGCATTTTGGAGGTACAGAACGGAACAACCTAGCGAGGTACGCTCCATTATAATCTACGAGTTCAAGAACCCGGATACACCTGGAAAGGTTGTATACCTGGATGAAACTTCAGAAAGAGTATTTGTGGTGCCAGACCACGCTAGAAACACGTACACATGGAGAGGAGAATTGGTATTCCCTCCATCACGAACAAACGTAAACGTGAACCAACAAGGGGCAGGAACATCCACAGCCCATGGTAATCAAAGAGAGAAAAACAAAGATAGACTTGAAGTAAGTTTCAATCACCCCATAGGGAGAGATAGAACAACCACGGACACTAATAGAGCGGATAGACAAAGAGATCATGGAATACCAGGTGGTAGAGATGATTTTCCTCTACCTAGACCACGTGAACACGTAAGAATACTGAGACCCACTCAGTTAGTGAAGTCCATGAAAAATTATTTTGATGGGACAGGAGATCCCTATGACCATGTAGCGGAATTCAAGCAAGTACTAAGAGCAGAACAAATCGAAGACATGTTCACGCAATACAACGCATTTGGACTAACGTTAAAGAACACTGCTTTAACTTGGTTCCAACCTTTGCAACAAAGGCAATTTAGAGACATCCATCACTTTTTAGAGTCATTTATCACTGAATTCTCTAAAAGTGGGATTAGACATGACACGTCTTTGCTGATTCATAGCTTCAAATAGACCCCTCAGGAAACAGTAAGACTGGCAGGACGTAGGTTTAAACAATATGTTAAAGATGTCCAATGTTTTTAGATGGCTTGTTGAGCTCTAAACTATGCTCCTATGTGTACTTAAAAGAACCCAGAATGCTAGAGCAGTGTGTAAGAATATGTATAGACATTGAGGACAACTTAGGAGATGAATTGGAACTCTCAAAGGTCTATAAGGACTCAGACTGTTCATCTCTAGCATCCACGAAATTGTCTAACTCGATAGAAGACCTAGCAGAAAAAGTGGCCTAGAAACTAAGAGTTTCTAGTAAACAGATGCCTAAGTTAACAACTAACGTACGTTGTTACACTTGTGGTGGAAATCATTTGGCAAATGTGTGTCCCAATGTAGCACAAACACAAGCCAACCCTAGTGGCCAATACTGTACAATTGAGAGAAGATACACAAATCATACAGCACAGGACTAGCACAGGACTGCCCATATAACAAACAGGCAGTGAGACAGAACTACCCGCAAGCATACGCACAGCCAGGTAGGTATCAAGGCCAATACAATGCTCAACCTTATTACTATAGGCCTCCTCAGAACTACCCTTATCAGGCGCAACAGAGACCTCAACCTGTTTTAGCTCGGCAGCCATCCCCACCAGCGAATGTCATCTCTGTGAAGTACGCTGCTGCAGAAGAGAACCTAAGTAGGGCCTTAGTGCCTTCTTCACCTTTGATCACAGAGGGTGACCCGAACTCAAACAGTTTTGACTCTACTCATGTAGATAGTCCACCCGCTTATTACACAGAGTCACTAGAACACGTAGAAACATATCATTATGATAGTCCACCAGTGGAACCGAGTTGGGAGCCAGACTATGCTAATGTGATGTACACAAACCCAAATCCACGGCCCCAATTAAGACAGCAAAGACCACAGGGCCCTAGAGAACCATGCTTTAGGTGCCAAGGAGATCACTTCATAAAGGATTGTCCACATCCTCCGATAGCAGGGCAATCATAGTACTATAACATCCAAGGCTTTTGTGTCGATTATGGTAAAGAGCACATAATCAAAGATTGTCCTAAGAACCCAGTTAACGCTTCAAATGTGATACCAATCAATGTGATAGGTATTGTAAACAATGCAGATGGATCCAACCCTACATACGTGACTTGATGATTTGCCACTAGAGCAACAAGTTGTGTATGCTCAAAAGGTTTTAGTATTGGAACGATCTTGGGGCCCCAAATTCCTACAGTTTCTAGGTGAGTCCTTTTGTTCTTGTTCATCTAAACTTGAATATGATGATGATGATTCTTCCTACTCTTCCTTTTGTTCCTCGAGTTTGACCATTCTCTTGAACTTGTGCTAGAGCAACAAGTTGTGTATGCTCAAAAGGTTTTAGTATTGGAACGATCCTGGGGCCCCAAATTCCTACAGTTTCTAGGTGAGTCCTTTTGTTCTTGTTCATCTGAACTTGAATATGATGATGATGATTCTTCCTACTCTTCCTTTTGTTCCTCGAGTTTGACCATTCTCTTGAGCTTCTTTCCTTCATTTCTCTGTTATGAAGCAAAACTAGATTGCAAATAATGATGTCCCTCAACACTAGTAGCATATTACCCTTGCACATACTAAGGTGTAATTTGAAGTGTTTCTTTCAATTCCTCAAGTGTGATAGGGGTGTTTGAGCTTAGAAAGAGTTTGATAATGTATGGATTATTTTAGGTGGGATAAGCCTCATTACAATTGTGTTTATTCGTGCTCTTTTGACCCCTCTCATTCTTGTTTTTGTAGTTGGGCATTTGTTCTAGCCAAAAAGAAGTGGGTGGTCTAAGCATTCTTCATGTTGGAGCCATGGAAACCAAACTTGCCACTAAATGGATGCGTAAAGCCTCAAAAGAAAATAGGACCTCTTTGTTGATACTTCAAAAGAAAATAGGACCCCTTGATGGAACAACCTTTATCATCTTAGACTTTTTCTTTCCTTGATTTCAACGATCCCAAAAGGATCTAGTTTACTCTCCTCATTATGGAAATCTTGAAATAAGTTGAAGCCCCATGACATTACAAACAATGATGGGAAGTGGTTGTCTGACATATGAGGGAATGAATCAAGTTGGTCTCATATTGTCACAATCTAGGGAGCCGAGAATATGGATATCCAAAAATCCAAAAAAATATGATCCAAAGGTTTTACATATGAGAAAAATATTTGGGAACAAGAAAGGAGAGAATGGATTAGGTTTGAGGAACTTGATCGTTGCCAAATGTTGGACTATGAAGTTTGACATCTATCTAGACATAGAGCCAATGTTTGAGATGAGTTGAAGGTGCACCTTTTCATCAATCAAGAGGCCCGAACAAGTGAAATAACGGTAGCAAGATTTAAGAAATTCCAAGTCTCAAGAGAAACCCGAAATTGAACACACCCTTAACAAGAAAATATGCATAAATTGGTCGTAGATACCTAGCATATACTGATGGAAAGAAAGAAGGTAATCCCTCTTAATGCAAATTATTCACCATGGAATATGGACCAATTCAAGAAGTGACAAATTATGTGGTGCTCCCTTGATGTAAAGGATCCTATAGAGAAAGGGCTGACATTGGTAGCCTCCTTTAATTAGTTTAGAATCTTAATCATGTGAAAATAACTCAAGCAAATTTTCCAAATCATAATCTATAATTTGAAAAGTCAAAAGTTCACAAATACAAGTTCAAGTTAGTTTAATGTTAACTATCAAATCAAGGGAAAAAAATCAAAGAGCGTTTTTTAATGAAATTAGAAGCCAATCAAGCATCTAATCTAGATCAGACCTATAATATACATGGATTGAAAAACTTTTTGCAATTCAATCTAGTGAATTCAAGCTTGTAATTAATCCATATTTGAGTGTGTTAATATAACCCCTAGGCTAAGATACCCCCCCTCCTTGCTTATCTTTGCACATAGGTAGAGATGTTTCTTTGTAGCTCTCTTTACCTAGGTCTCTTTACATGTGATGTGTACTCTAATGTCAACCGAAATATGATTTCATAAAATAGAATATTATTGTACACAAAAGAGATAATAAGAATGAACAATGAACCATGTACAAAGAAAGTGATATATTTCATAAATGAAGCATGTACAAGAGTGTGGCAAACCACTGTCATATATGACGCTTTTACAAAATGTGGCAAAGCAATGCATTGCCATATAAAAATCAAATATAAAATTTTGGTGTGCCACTGTCATACACATGCAAAGAACGTTCCATATCAACAGTCCTGCAACAAAGAACATTAATGGAATGAGATAAATTCACATGAAATTACAAACAACAAGTAAAAACCAAATTTATAAATTAATCACCTCATCGCAAACGCTCCCATGAAACGACCGCACCGCGTCCCTCCAAGTCCTCCAATAGTGCAACCAATCCGTGCTGATATCCGTGAGACTCTTCTGTTCATGTTGGAGGACGACCCATTGCGAGCTCCTGCAATAAATATACAAAACATTAGAGGAACATACATGAGAAACTTAACACAAATAAATTCAATAAATGAAATGGTACTTACAAACTCATGACCCATCGTGTCATATCTGCCGCTGCCCAAATGTGACAGTCCAACCGTATCTAAACGTGTGGCTGCGGCATCTCACTGCTGGTGATGTCGGTCAGGAGTCTGCTGCTACTCGTCGCGAATCAGATCCCACTCCTCAGCATCTAACCATATAGGCTTTGGTAAGCCTGCTGTGAAAGCATCACGAGACTCTAATCATCGATGGGACATCACCTCATGTGCGGTGTGCAGAATCCACTCTGAACTGACAAGAGACTGTCCATCGGTTGGTCGGAACTCCTGATAAATCGTATGTGTGATATAATTTTTCCGATCTTTATCCTATTCACTCCATTTCAACATGATGGAGTGTCCAAACTGTATGGAGCAAAGCTGTCGTATACATGCATGCATTGCTTTGCCAGCCACATCCATCACCGGAGCTCCATCTCGGATACTATACACCTTGGAGTTATCATGGTCATGA
The DNA here is from genome assembly GCA_020310875.1 of Ceratopteris richardii. Classification (NCBI taxonomy): domain Eukaryota; kingdom Viridiplantae; phylum Streptophyta; class Polypodiopsida; order Polypodiales; family Pteridaceae; genus Ceratopteris; species Ceratopteris richardii. The sequence continues at coordinate 25,389,823 of CM035415.1, forward strand.
GCACCCCAAGGTGTATGTGGTGTTCCACGTGGTGTATTGCATGGCGTACCTACATCTAAGGTAGTCGTCCTAGGAGTAGAAATGGGCGAGACAACATCTATCGCACTGCCTCCACAACAGTCACCTCCTCCAGACCTACCTGTAGATCCACTCCTAGAAGCTCCTGCTCCAGAGCGTGACCTCGATCTACGAGACGGACCAGAACATGTATCGCACTGAGGCGTCGAACACACATGTCTACTACTAGACCCAGTAGGAGATGGCTGAAAAGATGGTCGTGGTGGAGTCACAAAGCTAGGAGACATACTTCCTGCGGGAGTAGCATCACCCACAGGAGTGACACCGGTGGGAGTGACACTGGTGCGAGTGACACCGGCGGGAGTGAGGCCGGCAGGAGTAAGGCCAGCAGGAGTGAGGCCGCTAGGAGTGAGGCCGGGAGGAGTGCTACCACGAGCGATTCAATACTGTGATGCAGGAGGTACCTGAGAGATAAACTCTAAAAACTGCTCCTCTGTCATGGATTGAGGAGTGACTAGAGGACTGTCTCCCATCATGCTCTGTAACAAAAGAACTCAAATAATTAGTATGTGATAATAAAGGTAATATAGAGAATAAATAGAAAAAAAAACAAAAATTAGTACGTACAAGTGTTTTATTCAAAAATCCTCTAATCTAGCATCCTCTTGAAGATCCGATGCACCGAGAATATCTATCTCTATATTGATGGCTTCTAAATCACTTGCTATGCTGGTTTCTTTATGATCATCGTCTATTGCTTCGTCTTCTCGAACAATGACCTCTTCTTCAATGACCTCTTCTTCTCGAACAATGACCTCTTCTTCTCGAACAATGACCTCTTCTTCAATGACATCTTCTTCTCAAACAATGATCTCTGAGTCCACTACAGATGGACTATCTTGTACATCTATATTCTCACAAATTTGTCTACTACATGGGAAAACTTATAAAACAAATAGCCACTCTGGTTCTTTTGAATCTGGTATAAAAACAACTTGCTCACAATGTTCAGGAAGTACAAATGTATCCCTTTCATCCGTCCATAATTTTGTGGAGTCGACTTGAAGCAAACCGCTTTTATCCCGCCTCACTGTTGCGTTTCTTCCACAGGTGACTACTTTGAACCATTTCACATCAAAAACAAAATAATCAAACTTCCTAAAAGATAGTTTCAAGATATCTTGAATCACACCACAATAATCTAGCTCGCCTTCTTGAGCATTATCATCTCTTGCACTCGCCCTACTTTTTTGCAAAAAGTTCACCATCACCCCACTATCAAAAGTAGACCTATTTCTATCGATTCATGCAATTCAAAAGTGTCGTCCATGAGACCATAGTGCACCGTATTTAGTATACTCCCAATCACATCCCTTTGTGAGTTCTTCTTCTTCTTTAGAGATATCTTCACCCGCTGCCTTTGCTTGTGAAACCACTGTATCTAGCCATCTGCTCGTTGGAAAAGGTGGAAGAGGTCGAAGACTTTCTAGAAGAGGCAAAAATCGAGTGGAATGATTCTTTCGAAACTGAGCTCTTTCCTTTGCGTTGGTTTTCTTGGCAAGCTCATACCTTTCTAACCACTTCTGCATAGGCTCAGAGTTAACTATGCAAAACTTCATTGCCTTCTCTCTGAAAGCTGCATCCATTTTCCTTTGCAATCCTTTACCTTGTGGTTCATCACCTACAAGACGAACATCTTCATCATCACTCCATAAGCGAGGCATTTTGGGATTCGACATACGTAGAAACTCAGTTATGAATACAAGAGACTCTTGTACAAGCCATCCCTCTGCCATGCTACCCTCTGGACATGCTCTCTAATGAACAAACCCTTTTAATGTCTTCATAAAGCGCTCTAAGAAGAACATCCATCGACTATGGACAGTTCCTGCTATTGCAACTTCATCTACCACATGAACCAGTAAATGAAGTTGAATAGTGAGAATACTTGTGGGAAAGTATTTCTCTACCATACAAACATCCTCGATAACATTGAGTTTCGCACTCTCTATGCTATATTTATTTATCTCTTTAGAAGAGATCCACTGTACTAAAGAACTAATTTTATAAATGTTTCTTCGTACATCCTCCGAAAGACAATCTTTTAGGGCTACAGGGAGCACAAACTGTAAAAACTTGTGCCAATCATGAGACTTGAGCCCTACAAGATCGTCGTTTCATGTGAAAGCAATCTTTAGACACCTCATGCATCTAGTAGGTGTCCGAAACTCTGAAATTGTTTTCTTCACTTGTTGCTCTTCCATCTTGCGAAGCACCCAAGGAGCTCTTGGTAACATACTGTTCCGTTGTGCTTAGTAATTGCCCACAACTCTCGCATACGATCTCGCTCTTCTAAGTCCTCCCTTGTGCTTTGCTTTCTTTCTTTCCCATCAAAGTTTTCTAAAGAATCTCTCCCACATTCTTAAAAATATGCATCGGGTCTACCAAATGATTGATCAACAATTCACTCCAATAAGGGAGTTCATGAAAAATAGACAACCGCTTCATGCGAGTGACTGGATTTTCTGAATCCCACAGTTGTTTCCAAATGCTAGCTTTCATTTGGCATTGCGTTTGTCGACCAATTTGTCCTTCACGTAAAACATATCCATCAGGCAAATATCTATGGTGTCCTTCATAGACAGTTTTACGTAGTGCTTTGGAATAGCGTGCTTCGAGTCGTGGTCTGCATAAGGGACAAGCATGGTAACCCAAAATCGATAAACCTGAACATTCACCATAACCAGGTCAATCATGCATCGTTCACATAAGTATGCCTTGCACTCGCACGTCTCGTTTTCTTATAGGTTGAGACATGTCACGCACAGTAATCCCATCCCATAAAATGCACAGTTCTTCCACAAGTGGGGCAAGATATACATCCATGTTTTTTACCTTATACTTACCTGGTACAATAAGAGCTAATAATAAATGACCTGTCTTTGTGGCCAGCCATGGTGGGATGTTATAATTCACCAAACATATAGGCCGTGTGCTCCATGAAGAACTGCGTAAACCAAATGGATTCACTCCATCCATAGCTAGGCCTAGACGTATGGACCGATGCTCACTAGCAAACTCTGGCCACTTACTATCTACGTGCTTCCAAGCATCAGAGTCAACAGGCACTCGCATTACACCATCTGTAGACCTGCTCGCCATGACATTAACTCAGCTATAGATTTGCATCTAAACATGTTCTTAATTCGTGGAATGATAGGAAAGTGGCGAAGAACCTTTGCAGCGATTGCTTTGCCTTAAGTTTGCAAACTAAGTGTTCTTTACCTATCTCTTCAAAAGCTTTGGTTGTTGAATATAGACATCTTCAAGAAGGTCTCCATTAAAAAAAAACATGTTTTGATATGATGCGTCTAACTAGTATATTTTCCAATTGAAAAATGCAGTAAGTGAAAGTAGTATTCTAACTATGGTCATTCTAGAAGCAGAGGCAAATGTTTCATCATAGTCAATTTCTTTCTTTTGTGCATAAACTATAAGTTTAGATTTATACCTATCCATTGGACCATCTGCTTTTCTTTTGATCTTGAAGATCCACTTGACACCAATTACTTTCTTACCCTTTGGTAACTCACATAGCTTCCAAGTTTGATTCGTATGTGTAGAATCAATCTCCTCTTTCATTGATTTCTTACAAGAAAGACTTTGTAATGCATCTTTGACTTAGTTGGTTCATCTTTACCTAAAGTTAGCACAAGAATATTATTGATTTCAGAATGTTTTGCATAATGTACTTGATGTGGCTCATCTCTTTGACTTCTGGTTCTTCCTTTAAGTGGCTTAATCCCATTATCTTGTAGTGTTTTTACATACCATTTTGGAAGTTTTTGGAATAGTGGTGACGTCTCTAGTTCATCTGCAACTCTTTCTTCGAGTGCTTTAGAAATTTCTCCAACTTCATAAGTTGGTTCATCAAGAGGTAGAAGAAGTGGTTGAAGACTTTGAAATAGAATCCTTACTTTTCTTCTTATTTTGTTGACTTTTCTTCTCATTCTTTGTTGTCTCCTTCTTCTTCTTTCCTTTAGATGATGATACCATAGCTTCATCATTATCTTCCATACTCTTCTGTTGTTCTTCATCTTGCAATAACAAGAATTGCACCTCACCAAATGATATTTCCCTCTCTCTTGTAGAGAAAGAAAGAGAAGTAACAAATGATCTTTAAGTAGATGGAAATGAATTTATGAGAGTATTCACGATCTCATCATCATGAATCACGAATCCAACATTAATTAATTGATCCATTCAAGCCTTATGAGAGGTTCTGCATGACTTGATTTGTGGAATAATATGGCTCTTGACTCCCCTAGCTATAAATGAGACTCTTTGTGCATCTCTTGAATCCCATATGGATTTCTCTTCTGAAGGGTGAATTTGCACATGTCTCCTTCTATCTGTGGATGAAGATGTGATCTTCTCTTCTTCCTCTGCAATTTGTTGGTCAAAAATTTGAGTAGCAACCTTCTTGCATGAAGAAGCCACATCTTCCTCTTTTTGTCTTGGTCTAGGGTTCTTGCCAATGATAATGTTCCACAAGTCCTTGGAAAGTAACAAATTGATCATCACAAAACTCCACATTGGATAGTTAGACATTCCATCTAACTTGTCTTCTTATTCAAGTCTATCTCTATATAGTCACTCATCTTGAGTTAAGAGTGTATGTCATCTATGCTCTGATACCAAATGTTGAGAGTGTGGTAGGCCCAATAAATTAGTCCTAGTTAAATCTAGGATCTTCCAACACTTGAGCTTAGAAAATGACACACCTTAACTTGATCAAGAGAGATAAATGGCAATAGAGAGAGATAAAAGTCAATTATGAAAGTGCAACAGCCCAATGCTACTACACACTACTAATGAAAAATGTCAACTACAATGTGTGTATGATATAAAAATAAAATGTAGAGTGAATCTAAGGATGCTACTTAACACAATTGAGTGAAAAGTGTGCCTAAGAGGTATAAAATGCGACTGAATATATGCAAAAAACAATATTCCAAATAGTCAAGATAACAAACCCATAACTGAAATTAGGCCTTCTCTGATGTAGAGAAGAAACAATAATTCCTCCTAGTGTTCAAGTAATAGGAAAAGGCATGATACAACAATAGCATAAGTAGAAACCCTAAAGCATAAGCTACAACTCTCTAGAATCAGCATGCACACAATGGATGTGTGAAGAAGAATAGGATTGGCTAATGTACTCCAAGCTTCTTCTTCTTCCTTGTGCTTTTTCCATAGACCTCAAACTCCAACAATTGGTATAAGAATAGGTTGGTGCTTCATCTCGAGCGTCTTCAACACCCCTCCGATCATGGCCTTAGTTTCGACCTTTGAACGCACTATCATAGTGCTTGTGTAGAAAATTTTGTCCTTTTGTGCAAAACATATATATAGGTTTTTGTATGCTAGTACAAGCACCTGGAAGTCTACTACAACTTTAGCAGAGCTCGATAGGGTAATTTTGTTGAACTTTTTAAGATATAGTCATTTTTCTACATTAGGTTATTTTAGTCAGTGGCCATGGCTGAAAGCAATGATGTATTCCATCTGTTGGTTGTTGAGGAAAAGTTGGATGGTACCGATTACCCATTATGGGCATATATGATGCATCATGTATTGGTGGCGAAAGGACTATGAAATATTGTGCAAGGTATTGAAATACAACATACTACACCTATAAATACATTTATTGAAGGTGATGCAGATGGTGTTGAAGATGACGATCTTCAAATTCCTATTCATGTTGCACTTCTTGTTGCACCTAGTGTAGAGAAACTTTGATGGGATTGCGTAGATGCTTAGGCACATGCATTGATAGCTTTGTCTATCAAAAATGCCATTATCCCTCACATTCACTCTTGTAAAACATCAAAGGATGCTTGGGATATAGTTACCAGTTTATACCATGCAAGAAAAGAGGCTCACTTTGCTTAACTTCAAAAATAATTGGAGAGTGAGCATGTGAATGAAGGAGATTCTATGGATAGTGTTTGACAAAGACCAAAGATTTGAAAGAGTAGTTGATTTCTATAGATGAAGTCTTTCGAGCTAGTTCACTTGTGCAGAACTTTATTAATGGTCTTCTAGATTCATATCAGAGTTTTTCTTTTACTCTTTGATTGATGATGAAAGGCAATCCAAATGCCTTAACATTTAAGGATCTAGTCTCTGTTTTATTACAGGAAGATTAGTCTAGGCTATAAAGGTCCATCATGTGTGTTACAAATCAATCTTTCTTAGCTAGTCAAAAGGGCAAAGGAAAATGGAGCTCATCTACTAATAAATAAAAATCTACTAATTCTACATAGTCAAAAAGGAAGAGAAAGATGAGAAGAAAATAGAAAAGCAAAAAATATTTGTGCAAATACTATGAAGGAAATGATCATGTCATAAAGAGTTGACACCAAAACAAGTTGCAATAGAGGCAAAGAAGAAAGATTTTGGAATGGTTAATGCAGAGGCCTCTATACCTAAAGAATATTCTCTTGACCTTGTGTAGAATGAAGAATGACTGTTCAATACTATTTTTAATGATGACTCATCTTCTCATGAATAGTGTATTTCTGCAGTAGACTTAGATGTTTGGTACTTTGATAGTGGGGCAACCAAACATATTTTACCTCATAGCATAGTTTCTTTAGTTCTCTTGAGTGTGCCTATATAAGGAATACTGTCACATGCGCTAACAAATCCTCTTATCCTATAATGCAAGTTGGTAAGATCATTTTTGGCTACTTCTGATGGTAGTTCTTTCACATTGTCAAATGATTTGTTTGTGCGAGGGATCAAGAAAAATCAATTGTTAGTTTCAGCATTAGCCAAGATCGGTTTGGTTGTAAAATTTGTTGACGATAGATTTATAGTTCATGATCTATGAAATGGCAATGTTATTATGGCTTCTAGCATTATATATTGTGGGTTGTATAAGATCATAGACTATGCAAAATCTCTCAATGATTCAGCATGTGAAGCTCAAGATTCACAGGCTATCTCATATGTAAAGCTTTGGCATGCACAGTTTGGTCATCTGAATTTTGCTAGTTTGCTACATCTACAAAAATTTGAAATGGTGTCCTCTCTGCCCAAACTTCAAGCACCTAGTAAACATGTTTGTGAAGGTTGTATTTTGGGCAAAATACATCATTCCTCCTTCCCAAAAGATGGTTCAGTTAGAGCTACTAAAAAATTGCAGCTTGTTCACGTGATATTTGTGGTCTTATGTAGACGCCTTCTTTTGGAAACTACCTTTACATCATGAATTTTGTTGATGATTATTCTAGGCATGCATGGGTGTATCCATTGAAAGAAAAGTTTGACGTGTATTTGTGCTCCAAACAATTTCTATTTTTGGCTAAAAATCTATCAGCATTAAATTGGGCACCTGTCATTCTAATCAAGAGGGTTAATATATGTCTTCTGATTTTAATGCATGTCTAGCTAAATGTGGTATAAAAGATCAATGTATAGTGCCATATACACCTCAACAAAATGGACTTACAAAAAGAAAGAACAAGTCTCTCATGGAGATGGTGAGGTGTATTGTCAAAAGTCAGGCTTTACTACATAGCTCCTGGCTTCAGGCTATTATGTGTGCAACATATGTACTTAACAAGTGTCCCACCAAAGCATTGCAATCTATCACTCCATATGATTTTTGACATGGTTGCAAGCCATCTATTGCTCATCTGCATGTCTTTGGTTGTCTAGCATATACATTGGTGCATGAACAACAACATATAAAATTGAATGATAAAGCAATAAAATGTATTTACGTTGGGTACAGTTTTGAAAGCAAACGCTATCATTTGTATCATCCATAGACTAAACACATCTTGGTTAGCTGTGATGTTATTTTATGGAAGATGCAATTCAGACATTAATTTCATGCATTAACGAGACATCAGCTAGCTACAAGGATGTGTTTCATACTTTGCTTCATCTTTTCACAAGTGGACAGTCAAGTGCTAATCCAAATGAGGCAATTTCTCAACCTTTATAGATTTCACATGATGATGTAGATCATTCCATTTATAATGCAGATTTACATGATGCAGAGGAGGCAAAAACTATGCCAAAATGGCTAGTGCAGACTTTGCAAGATAACAGATTAGATGCCTCTCTATCATATCATACTTGTTCGTGCTCTCATAGTGCTTGTTTTGCATAAGATTTCTATGCAATGGTTGCCTCTAGTCTTTTTTATGAGAATGACCCTATTTCTTTTGTTGAAGCACAAAATTGAGAAACTTGGATGGTTGCTATGCAACTAGAATATCATGCTATTATGAAGAATGGTACCTAGCCTTTATGTGATTTGCCTCGTGGCAAAAGGCCATTGGCACTAAATGGGTATACAAGCTGAAGTGTAAGACTGATGGAGCAGTTGACTGGTATAATGCTAGGCTTGTTGCAAAAGGTTATGCTCAAGAGAGAGGCATTGATTTTGATGAGACCTTTGCACCCACATGAATGACTATCGTTCTACACTTATAGCTCATCATCGTTGGAATGTACATCAGTTGGACACTAACATTGCATTTCTAAATGGTGACAAACATGACGAAGTGTATGTATTTTAGCCTCATGGATTTTTACAAAAAGTGCATGAAAACAGTGTGTAGGTTGAAAAAGCCATTATATGCTTTGAAGCAAGCACCAAGTGGTTGGTATGAAAAGATACATGCCTACTTGATTGTACATGGTTTTGAGAATAGTCCAATTGAGAGCACCTTATATATTGTTAAGCATGCAGATGATGTACTTCAAATCATTGTTATGTATGTTGATGACATGCTGCTTATTGGTCCTATTGAGAAGCACATTGCTGAATTTAAGGCTGCATGCCTTTTTTGAGATGTCAAATTTGGGGCATTTGCATCGTTATTTGGGAATTATGCAAGTTGATGGCGGAATAGCTTTGTGTCAAACAAAATATATTGACACATTAATGTAGTGTTTTGGCCTTGAAGACTGCAAACCTATTGCCAGTCCTATGGAAACAGGTTTATGGTTGAGTCTTCATGATGTTGGACATGGATTTGATATTGTTCTTTATCAGTAGGTTGTTGCATGCTTGATTTACTTATGCATAATCCGGCCTAATATTCAGTTTGTTGTCTCTCATACGATCAGGTTTATGCATTGCCCAAGTGTCAAGCATTGGCAAGTGGTTAAGCACATCTTTCACTGCTGGAGTAGTGCCCAGCTACTTGGATTGTTTTATCCCATGGGGGGTCACTATCGTCATATTTACATGCTTTCTCTAACTTTGATTGGGTTGGTTGCTATGACACGCGTTTGTGCAATAGTGGGTTTTGCTTCATGCTTGTTAGCTCATGCATATCTTGATTGAACAAGAAGCAACCTTTGTGGCCATTTCTAGTTGTGAGGATGAGTATTGGATCACTTTCACAACGATTGTTATGTGTGTGTGGCTCAGAGGTGTTGGTGAGTCTTCTACCACCATCTTCTTCATTGATAGTTAGAGCACATTGGTAGTTGCAAGGAAACCTAGAGTCCATGCTCACACAAAGCACATTGCACATTATCATTATGTTAGGGAGAGGTTCTCTTTTGGGGAGATCAGTTTATAAGGAATTTTATCGCTAAGAGCCTCGATATGTGCCTACACAAGATAACATTGCATATTTTTCACAAAAGCTTTGCCTCAGGAGAAGTTTGAAGCTTTTCACAAAGCTTTGGGCTTACTTCCTTTTGTGGATCGATCTCTTTCGACATAGCTTGGCACTTCCTTATGCATGAGGTCCAGCTCCTTGTTCATCACATCACTCCTAGGGGGGATTTGTTGATATATTTTGGTAGTGATATGTGTGAGACACTTAGGACTACAAGAGCACTTTTTTCCCTCTGTAAGAGGTTTCTTCTCCTCGCTTCTATATATGCCTATAGCCCTAACAAGTCACTTATCTTTGTACATTCACTTGGTAATACATTCAATATTGTGTGTTGTGCTCCAAGCTTCTTCTTCTTCTTCTTCTTCTTCTTCTTCTTCTTCTTCTTCTTCTTCTTCTTCTTCTTCTTCTTCTTCTTCTTCTTCTTCTTCTTCTTCTTCTTCTTCTTCCTCCTCCTCCTCCTCCTCCTCCTCCTCCTCAACTACATCACGACCATTGCAAAGGATGCCATCCCATGGTTGTTACATGACATAGTTCCACCAATCAAGTGTTATAGCAAGAAGAAGAAGACAAGTAATACATACATCTATTATGTTGTTTCTACCATATTCATCACCAATGAGGGCTTTGACCCTACCCCCACAATTCTTTGCCATTTTGTAACTGGGGATTTTGTATATGACAAGAAGGAATCACAAACAAAATCCCACAACTTATTGGAAAGATTGAATAGATAAGTATTGAATTTCCACATGGTGTTGAGGAAAATTTGAATAAATATAATGCTTTGGATGACCATTCCCCATCCAATTTGAACCCCTTTGAACCCACACCACTAGAGGTTGACATGGAAATGCTCTCCATCATCCTCATAGATGGAGGGGGATATATATTTTTTAGTCTAGAGAAGCTATTTGGCCTATGCCTTGATGAATGCCTTAGCATCTTTTGCTCAATATCTAATGTCCCCACTGGACAATTACTCTAACATGCTTGAAAAATCAAGTGCTCCATGAGCTAATTCGGTTGCAAGAACCAATTATTAGGTGTCTAGGGAAATTTTGAATAATGATAATCAAAACACTATTCAGGAGGATTTGAGTGAAGCGAGGGAGAGAATGATGGAAGAAAAAACTACAACATGATCATTAGTGGAGCATACTCAGGGCAAAAGGGAGTTCAAAACTACTTTGTTTTGTGGTGTCCAAATCACGATCTGAGCTCATTTCAGCCTCTGAATGCACTATTGGAGTGCCTCCACAGGAAATTTCATCTTTTTGTTCCAAATATATATACTAGTTTTGGTTCACCAATGTAAGCACCTCAAAGTTTGCTATAGGTTTAGCAAAACTCAACAAGGTAGTTATGTTCAACTTTTTGAGATACATTCATTTTTTTGCATTAGGGTATTTTAGTTAGTGGACATGATTGAAAGTAGTGATGTATCCGTATGTTGGCTATTGAGGATAAGTTGGGTGGTACCAATTACCCACTATGGGTGTATATGATGCATCATGTATTGGTTGCAAAAGGATTGTGCAATATTGTGTAGGGTATTGAAAAACATCCTACTACACGTGCAAATACAGTTACTAAAGGTCATGCAGATGGCATTGAAGATGATGATCTTCAAGTTCCTATTCATGTTGTGGTACTTGTTGCACCTACTATAGAGCAACTTTGTTGGGATCGCACAAATGCTAAGGCACATGCATTGATAGCCTTGTCTATCAAATGAGCCATTGTTCCTCACATTCACTCTTGCAAAACACCACTTTGGATACACTTACAACTTATACCACGCAAGGAATGAGGCTCATGTTGCTTACCTCAGAAAATGGTTGGAAAGTGAGCACATGAATGAAGGAGATTCCATGGATAATTTTTTGACAAAGATCAACTGTTTGAAAGAGCACTTGATTTTTGCTCATGAAGTCTTTCTAGACAATTGATTCATACTGACTATTCTGAATGGTCTTCCAAATCCATACCACCCAAATCAGAGTCAAAAAATCTTCTGCAAAATGAAGAATGGGCATTTACTATTGTTTGCAGTTATGACTCATCTTCTCATGAACAGTGAATGTTTGTAGTAGACTCAAATGTTTGGTACTTGGATAGTGGGGCAACCAAACATATTACCTCACAACATAGTTTCTTCACTTCACTTGAGCCTGCCCCTACACGGAATACTATCACATGTGTCAACAACTCCTCTTATCATGTCATGGGAGTTGGTAAGATCATTTTGAATACTATTGATGGTAGTTCTTTTACGTTGTCAAATGCTTTATTTATGCTAGGGATCAAGAAAAATCCATTATTAGTTTCAACATTAGCCAAGATCACATTCATTGGGAAATTTATTGATGACAGATGTACAGTTCAAGATCTGCCAAATGGCGACATCATTATTGCTTTTGGCATTTTATGTCGTGGTTTGTATAATCTCATAGAGTATGCAAAATCAATGAATGACTCAGCATGTGCAGTTCAAGATTCCCAGGCTATGTCAGATGCAAAGCTTTGGCATGCACGCTTTGTTCATGTGAATTTTACTAGTTTGCTATGCCTTGTGAAAGCTTTGCATGATGCAACATAGAAACTACTCTATCATGAATAGTTCTATTCATCCTCTTAGCTATGCAAGATCTCTAGAAACTCCTCTAGACCCTTAGAAAAGGTTGAATTAATGTGAGGCGTGCTCACCTCCATTATCTAAACATAAAGCCTTAAGCTTTTCCTTTTTAGTCTTAACTGAAGCAAGAAATTTTCTAAAAGTAGGTAATACCTCATCATTTGACTTGATATGATATACCTAGACTTTTTAATAGCATCATCTATGAAAGTGACAAAGTAACGAAAAACACCTAATGAATTTGTGGAAATAGGACCATGCACATATGTATGAATAAATTCTAAGGGCTAAATTGAAGATTCAATGTGCATGTTATGCACGTTCTTAGTTTTCTTTCCATATTGATAACGCTCACAAAATGAAAAATCTGAGACAAATAACACATGTAAGTGGCCCAAATGGGACAAGTTTTCTATTCTAGTATGATATATGTGGCCCAAACAACCATTGCATCTACAAGTCATATGCGATCAAGTGACAACTAACAAGTTTTCTCTTTGTGATCCAAACAAAGAATAAAGTGAGGCAACTTTGATTTCTTTTGCAATAACCATATTGCCCTATGATATGCAAAAAGATTGAGTATAGAAAATGACTTTGTAATTAAGGTCATCAAATTGACCAAGTGACATCAAACTATGTGATAATTGAGGCACAAGGTATACATTATGCATAGAAAATTATCAACCATGAGTGAATTTCACAACCACATCTCCACCCAAAAAACATCACATTGATACGAATCACCAAGTCTCATGGTACTAAGAGAATTTTTTGCATAAGTAGAGAACCATTTTCTATGTGGTGTCACATAGAAAGAAGCACCAAAATCTAGTGACCATGTGTGGGAAAGAGAATTAGCCATGAGAGCCTCACTAGGCACAATAATGTCAAGTGTGTATTGATATATTTTGGTAGTGATGTCTATGAACACATTTAGGACCACTGAGGCACTTTTTTCCCTCCTTAGGAGGTTATTTTCCATTGGCCTATATATACGCTTATTTGTGCCCACATTAGCACTCTCTCCACTGGGATGTCATAAGATAAGCACATATAGATGGTTCTGGTGATGGAACAACATCCGTTTAAAACTTTCTTTTGATGCCATCTGGCATTGGCTACATAGAGTTGGTTGATTATCTAGAGAGGTAATTCTATCTTGAGCTCTATTGTCTCTGTTAAGTATAAGCTAAACTAGATCTTCTTGTGAGGTTGCATAAATAGATCTAGTCCTAGAAATGTAAAATTTTGTGTGCACATTGTTGCAGAGTAAAAAAGCATAGGAAAACGAGTCCCAAAAAATTTCAAATTATGAGCATCAATTTTTCTTCTCCAAATTTCTATGAAAACCTCATGAAGCCATGTAAATGCACTAGAGGAGTCCTCTAGATGCATAAATCCCAAACATTGTATCATAATCTTTGTAAAATAGTAGGAATTTATGTTTTCTTTAATAAAGTGCCAGTCTCTTGTGTGAAAGGACCATTTTTAGGGCACATGTATATAAGTCACTTGGTGATATTTTGTAGAGACCTTTTGCCATTGTGAGTAAGAGAGAACTCAGACTTTCGAATTTGCCTCTTCTTCCTCTTGTATGTCCTTGCTTGTGAGCTTGCAAGTGTGATTGTAGCTTGGAATGAGTCCATGGAAGTGTTGTCTATCCAATTCATTGAATTTTTGAAGTGTGTAATGTGTGTGTGAAGCATGAGGAGGTGCGTGGTGAAACTAAGTGAGTTGCACAGCTCAATTTTTTTCCCATAACTTGAAGCAAGTTTGTCAGAATCGGACAAAAGTACCACTGGATGCGTCTTGTTGAGAGCTTCGAAAGGAACCCACCGTTGACCATATTTCGAGTCCGGAGCTAACAGAAAAGTCTATTTTTTTGCTTACTGTTGTTTCATGTATCATGACACCATTTTGACCTATGTGAGTGATGAATGTGAGAGATAATACTCATCTATATGCAATGGTAGTTATTTCACTTCATTGACCATTGTGTAAGTGAAAGTCTTCATACACTTGGTTAGGTTCAAGATACTTCTCAGATTGATAATTTAAATGTGTGATCCCCACTATATGCACTTGTTGGTGATAGAGGAATAGTCTCTTTTGTCACAAGTCCCTAAGTTGTCGCTTAGGTACACACGTTTTTTGGCACCATTGCCGGGGAAATACAAGTCCAACCGAGGTCCTCACATGATGGTAAGAGCTCTTAGGACAAGGTATGAGTTGTCAAGAGGTGAGTATTCTTCTTTGGTAAGTCATTTATTTTTGCACTTATTACTTCGCACTTGTAAAGTGTGTGTAGTAAGTTGGTAGACCTAGGGAAGTGAGAGTGAGTGAGTAGGAGTAGAGAGTAGAGAGGAAGGAGTAGGAGAAGAGTAGGTAGATAGACCCGCCAAAATCCCAAAAACAAAAAATTCATTTCAGTACCTCTCAGCCTTGGGCTAGCCCAGAGGTATAAAAACCAAAAAATTCATATGACTGTTCACTTGTCTACACAAGTATCATGGAGCACTGGCAACCAGTATTGTGAGCATGGTATTGTGCATGCCTATAGCTTTATAGAGCAGCTAGTCAAGTGGAGAATCAAGAGAGAGCATCAGTAAGGTGAGATCAAGTGAAATTTCTAGTTAAAATTAAATCAAATCCACTGAAAACGTGATCGGGGCTGTGATAGGTATCATGATAGGAGTATCGTGGGATAGAGGGAGAATTTGTTTTCCACATGCACATATGGGTGGAGAGGAGTTCACAAGGATCACATTAATGCAAAAAGTTCAAAAAAAAATCCTTCATTTGAGTGAGATAATCCCAAGTATCGTGACCGGTTGAGTTCAAGTATCGCGATACTTGAATTCTCGTGTGTCGCAATACCTTGCAGGCATCATGTATCGTCGATACCTATACTCCCCATGTATCGTGATACCTAGGTATCATGTATCATCGGATTGAGTATCGTGATACCCAAGTATCGTGTATCGCGACCCTCCGTGTATTGTGTATCGTCATGATCATTGAGTATTGTGTATCGCGACACGAGTATCATGTATCCTGATACGTGAGTATCGTGTATCGTGATTACTGTGTATCACGATACTAAAGTATTGTGTATCTTTTGAGTCCCAAGTACCATGTATCATGTATCATGGCCACTCAGGTATCGTGTATCACGGAGACAAATATTGTGTATCGTTTTGGATCTGAGTATCATGTATTGTTAGTCCTTCAAGTATCATGTATCGTGACATCCCTTGTATTGTGTATCGTGTATCGACCCAATTCCAGGCATCATGTATCACCAGAAACACTTGTATCATGTATCTTGTCTCGTGGAGTATCGTGTATCATGGGAGGCCAAGTATCGTGTATCGTGGAAAATAGTAAACAGTTTGACAACCTAGAAAAAGAAAGTCTAATTTGGGCCAAGTTAACTCCTAGAATAACCACAAATCTGGAAAACCCACAAAAGTGACTTAGGTGTGCAGTGGATGAACCTGCACTCAAGACGTGTCCTAGGAAGCCGACGTAGTGTCATATCATCACCAGGAAGTGTAAATTTACCTAGTGCCAATTCCCATTATTCTGATACCTTTAGTGAGTCAGACGAAGAAGCTAGAATGGCTTCGGAGGACATGCATAACTCAGTGCCTTTGGAAGGATTTATGTCCATCATTGAAGGTGAACATAGGACCTCTCTTGAGTATTTGAGCACCAATCAGCATGATCTGCCCATCTACATAGACGGGTTAAATAGATTTGTAGAACGAATGAAGAAAGTGAGTGAATCTAAGATAGTCCCTCAACCTGTAGTATAATATGAAGGCAGATTCTATATGGACAAAAGAGGAGTAATTTATGCACTGACTGACTATCCGGAAACCATAAGTGAACAATGGGAAAATGAGGACATAAATCATTCCAATGGGGAGAATAATGAAGATAGGATTTCTATGCCCCGAGGTAAGTCCAAAGTGAACAGAGTTTGGAAAGGTCACAAGATCCCTCAGGATGACACCTTGACTGATGTGTATATGGTAACTGGGATGGAGAAACTACTACAAGCCCTTTCATCTTTGTGGGGACAAAGTAGCAACTATCACCATTTATGAGCTACAAGACTCAGAGGATCTCTCTAGAATTACCTATCTTGACAGGAATATGAGAAATTACTGGCCTATGTCTAAGCTAGATAGGTCCCGATTAAGATATCAAGGTATTCCAGTGTTTCCCCTTAGAGATCCATAACTACTTCCCAGAACCCTCAAGGAATGTACCAAAGCTATGCCTATCAGAACCTTGAGCAGACTCAACAACAAAGCATTCTGGCGAGGACTAATGTTCATTTTTCAACACCAAGAGCCAACCTTAAATATCAACCTCCAACCAATGGAGAGCCTAGAAATAGAAACCCTATTCCCGAGAGACAACCATTAGGTAGGAGAATTGGAGTTCAAGTGAGACATCCAGCCATTCCTGTTATGCCCAGACCACTACAACTTGGTAGAAGACTACAACCAATTCAAGTGGCAAAATGCATGAGGAGCCACTATGATGGGTCTAGGAAACCTTATAATCACATAGCCAAATTCAAGCAAGTGATTCGTGCTGAACAATTGGAAGATTTCATGGTTCAATATGAGTCATTTGGTTTGACCCTTACGGATACTGCCTTGGCATGGTTCCAACCACTTGAACCCAATAGTTTCCTAAATATGGAACAAGTATTTTAAGAAATGATCAAAGAATTCACAAAAACTGGCATTAAGAATAACTCTTCATCTTTGATTCACAGCTTCAAACAGTCCCCTAAAGATTCAGTACGACTAGCGGCTAGGATATTTAAGCAATATGTGGATAGATTCCCACGAAAGAAAGACCTACACAATAGAAAATGATCTCATTATTTTTTTAAGGATTACTCAATGGATCTCTAAGAGCATTAGTCTATGTAAAGAGATTCCAAACATTGAGTGAATGTTTGAAGGAATGTATAGACCTGGAAGATAACTTGTCAGAAGGCTTGAAGATTCCCCCAACCAAGAATAAGAGTGAGGATAGTTCTAGTAGCATCTCTAGTTTGAACAACAATCTAGAAGAGATTGGAGACTTATTAGCCAAGTAATTAGGTGTGCAAGGATAGAAGAATTACCCCAACTCCCCATTATGAATGGCAATGCTAAGAAGATGTGTACACTATGGAGGGGATCATCCTTCTCATGTGTGCAATAGGGGAATGCTTCCATCAACCCCATATGTTTATAGCCGCCCACCAGTATAGAGTCAAGCTTAGTACTACAGTATTGAATAGAAATACATGAATCACAATACTGAAAATTGTCCTTACAATAAACAACCTAGACCTGTTCAACCCCCCCAATTCAGGCCATATGGATACCCGATTAGAGACCAACGAAGGGAATTTTCTAGATATCCTTAGTACTAGAACCCACCTCCAATTCAACGTCCTTACAAATTCCCAGGATACAATCCACCGGAGCCGGTGTTGGGACAACAACCACCTCACCCACAGAATGTTGTTCCAGTGAAATTTGCCCAAGCTAAAGAGAACCCCGAGAGAGCACTAGTGCCAACTACTTCATTAACTGGCTCGGACAGCCATAATCAACCCTATGATCAACACTGGTTGGAGAACATTGTGCTTACAACATGTGGAGTAGACTTCGAGCACACGTTAGTTATTTGTCAATTTGAGGGAGCGAGTAACTATGAAATGATCTTGGGAAGACCTTTTATGAGACAACTAGTGCATCCATATATATGCTGATCAAGATGTCCCACCTCTAGAATGGAACTCAATACATAGAGAAGAGGACGACCTATCATTCCATGGTGTAGGATCTGAAGACCGATCCTCGATGCATGAAGACACCCAACTATGGATGTGTAAGGCAGCTAGGAGAGAAGAAGAAAGAGGACGAACGTGGCAACTAGGTTGTGGAATCTCTAGACCAGTAGATGATCCAACATATATGCCACAAGTATTCCCAAATGAAGAGTTCGAACACCACAGATGGATGGAGATATTGGCCACATTAGATGTGTGTGTCAATGAAGAAGTCTTGATCCTGAACGAGTGCATAGATAAGGATGGGTACAATGTAAGTCTATACATGGTTGTACTACAAGAGACAGAGGAAGGAGAATGGATAGAGAAAGAGTGGACAAAAGATTATGAAAGTACAGAAAGGGAACCTGAGACTCAGGAAGAAGGACCTCACATAGAGGGAGAATATAAAGAAACTAATGATGGAAGCACTTCCACCCTAGAACAAAAAGAAATTCAAGAGAATATCAATTTAGAAGAGACTAGTAGGGAAGAGAATACCCCCCAAGAACAGTTTGAGATCCCCGAACATTTAAAGAAAAAAAGTGGAGGAAAGGAAAATTGCCGTCCAAATTCCTAAATGATAAGCACAAGAAGGAATAGCATATGATAATAAAGAACATACCAAAAAGGTCATTGGTCATTGTGACCATAGAAGAAGAAGAGGAAAGATGCACCTACATAGGGAAGGATGTGTCAGAAAGCAAAGAGAAAGAACCTATAGAGTTGATTCAAAATTATAGGGATGTATTTGCTTGGACATACAAGGATTTAAAAGGAGTGGATCCCTCTATCTGTTCACACCGTATTCCTATGACTCCTGACGCTAAACCATCCAAACAATGACCATACACATACAATGATGTATACTCTATCAAAATTCAAGAAGAAATAGACAAATTATTGGCAGCAGGATTCACTTATAAAATTGAGCACACAAAATGGTTGTCTCCCTTGGTAGTAGTACCCAAGAAAAATGGCAAACTTAGGGTGTGCATTAACCTCAAGAAAATTAATGAAGACACTATTCCGCATAGTTACCCGTTATCCATTACACATCACCTCTTGGAGAGAGTGGCACACAAGGAAGTTTATAGCTTCTTTGATGGATTCTCTGATTACAACCATGTTGCAATTGCTCCAGAGGATCAACACAAAACTGCATTCAGCACAGAATGGGGAGTATATGCTTTTAGGGTTATGCCATTTGGCATAACCCTAAAAGCATATGCCAGCCACCTTTCAGAGATTGATGTGTCATGAATTCCTTAGGAAAAGCATGGAAGTATACGTTGATGATTTTTGCACTTATTCTTCACAAAGAGTGGATCACATACCTGAGTTGAGGAGAATTTTTGAAAAATGTAGACAATGCAGAGTCTGTCTAAACCCAAAAAAACATGTCTTCATGGTAAGACAAGGAAAAATCTTAGGGCATATAGTGTCT
Organism: Ceratopteris richardii; assembly: GCA_020310875.1. Lineage (NCBI taxonomy): Eukaryota > Viridiplantae > Streptophyta > Polypodiopsida > Polypodiales > Pteridaceae > Ceratopteris > Ceratopteris richardii. The sequence continues at coordinate 25,409,430 of CM035415.1, forward strand.
AAGAATGGAATATCTAGAGATGAGGATAAGATCAAAGTTATTCTAGAGCTACGCCGACCTTGTGCATCAACACTTCTATTTTGCCAATATGCATCGATACACAGCTCCACAAAAAGTGGTAGTACAACTATTATCCGATGCAATAAAGCGAATTCAGAACCAAATCAATCTGCCCCCATACGTTGAAGAGCAGATATTTGAAGCTAAAAAGAAATGGGGACAGAAGAAGTTCTTAAATGGAAGCTCTGCTTTGACATTACTTATCTATCAAGCATTAGACATGAAAGGTTGTTTACGACCTATGATATCAACGGTTGAAATGTCAAAGTATGTGAAGGTTGCCATTATACCAAAGAAGAGGAAAGGTGTTGCAATTGTGGAGGAAGTTGGCTCAAGAACCACCATGAGAGGTGCAAAACGAGCTAGAGTGATAGAAGCATCTGAAACCCCACAGTCCAAGAGAACGCATGAACTTTTGAAGGTAGCATTAATAGCAACACCAACCATTACAAGAAGGGATCTCTCCATTGCATTAGAGGCCACACATGTTTATATGAGAGGTCAAGTCAACCTTACAGTACAAGGCCACCAGTACCACCAGTCAAGTAAGCAAAGAACATCACAAGCATCCAAGAATGTATCACAACAAGAAAGGTATAAAGAACTGGGATTAAATGATTCAAGCTCAAAAGATGAATCATCCCAAGACCATGATACACTTAATACAGATATACACATGGATGAGCATGAGGGAGAGGAATGGGATGAATTGAATCAAGCACAACATCAAGTAGAAAAGGAAAGTGAACAAAGGGCACAACCGAGTCTATGACTGAAAACCCACAGGAAAGACAACACACCATCCAACTAAATGAGCACACAAGGATATCTCTCAAGGAGATGCCACCGCCCAAGTCCAAAATAGTTATACATCCAAAGCAAGAGCAAGGCATCAATGAGGTACAAGAGGAACAATAACCCACCTTACCAATCTGAGTGGTTGTAGAACCATCACCCTTGGCTGTGGTGGTCGATTCTCAAAAAGATCCCTCTAAGGAACCTGCAACATAAGAAACAACAAACACCATCGAGAAGGCTGAGCCAAGAATGCATCTGCATATCAAGCAACCACATCAAGAAACATTACATGTTGCACAAGGTAAAGATGTGCGAACAGGTGAAGAACCACTCATATCACAAACATGATTGAATGTAGATGTTAACGAGCTGAAGCCAATAGTCAGAAATATGATTGACACAGCCATGACCGCCCAAACTCTATTGATGGATGAAGAAAAAGAAAAGTCCAAATTATTTGAAGCAATAAGTCGATTCCAAAGCATAAGTGAAGAGATCTCAGCTAAGAATATAGCCGTTCAAAAGGAACTCATATAGAAAATAGAAGACTTGGCAAAGAAAACGGATGAATGCAATCATATCTAGGAGGACAACGTGTTGCTCCAAGACAAATTACAAGAGGTGACTAGATTTGTCTCAGAACTTCAAGTTGAAGTAAAGACATTGAAAAAGCAATAGGAAATGTATGAAGCAAAAAAAATACGAATGACAAATCAAAGCAAACTATTAGAAAATCAAATTAAAGTGTATATGGATGAAGCATACAATCTACATGCGAGGAATAAAGAGTTAATGAACTCTATTCTATTAGACCAACCTCTTGAAAGCACTATCACTAAAGAAACAAGATTATAGGAATTGAAGGCAAAGTTTTTAGCAATGGAAGATCGGCTTAAACAAGAGCAAATGAAACGGGCCGAGTTAGAAACCAAATATAAAACGAAAAAGAAAACATGGGAACTTAAGTGGAATGAAGCAGTGAAAAAGTACATGGAGCAATGTAATGAGGATGTTGATCAGGTAAGGATCATTTGCAAAAGCAAAGGCAAACGTTGAAAATAAGCTCAAGGTTAGTAAAGTACAACATGAAGAGAAAGACAAATCATAGCAGAGCTCAGAGCACAGTTAGAACAAGCAAAGAACTTGGGGACACCAGTAGTGCAACCATCCAAGATGGCTACTAATGAGACTGAGGTACACCCTCTTTCTCCCCCAATCGTTCATTCACCAATAAGGGAGCCGTGTATGGACAAATATGATGACCATCCAATGCCATATACCGCAGAACTAAGTCAAAAAGAGTGAGCACTACTGGTGTCTCATCTCACAAAAAATTTTGAAAATGATGTAGTGAAAGTCATGAAAGAGGCTCAGATCAAAAGCAAAGATCTAGATGAGATAATGAAGCCCTTCAACCTCCCTTATGGCATCATGAAAGAGCAAACTCGAAGATATATCAAGAAGACCACGGGAAAGGATCTAGATGTGCACCTAAACTTCAAGGCAAATACTTTTAGTTATACTCAACATGAATTCAAAGCCGTCGATCCCATTTGGAGGATAAAATTTTTGGAGAAAAATCCAACATTGTGGGTGCACTGGCAGGAAGCACCATATTTACTTCAAGTCAATCCAGCTTTTTGTCCTATGCCACATTGATGATACTAGCCATAATTTTGGGACTTGCAAGTCAAGGTAGAATAAATAAACAGTGGCTCAATTTTCCCTTACTCTCGAGCCTGCTCCACAACTATCTGCCCATAGAAGAGAACATGGTGAGAACCATCGAATTTCGGTTATCTCGATAAGCAACAGTCCTCGATCTCACAATCAAACTAACGAATAAAATATTGAGCATGATCCTAATAATACTCAAGGTCTTCATACATGCAAAATATACATTTTTGAATTTCGTTGGTATTAATCAAAGAACCGATATTTTAGTTTTTGACCTTTCTATCATGCCAAGCTGACTCATGATCATGGCTTACTATTCAAGGCTAATTTTTTTGCCTAGCACGTGTATGCAAACTTTTGAAGAAGCATTCTTCATAGGCTTCTTTGAAATCAAAGAAGTATTCTTAAAGATGTCTATTAACCTCAATGCACATCTAGTAGCATATGAATTAATTTTTTTTGTCGACCATCGCCCACGACGGAGTAAAGTCAAAACAATGAAAACAATTAATGATATGTGAAGCCAATTTGCTAAATGATACAGAGCAAAAGGTATACAAGACGTACTACCATCGACTTCCAAAGCCTGTCGGGGAGGATAGAGTTCAAGAGGGGGTGAGGAGAGACAGGAGAATCAAGCAAAAGATGAAGAAAAAGAAAATAAAAATAAAAGACTACTCGATAGAAGGCATCACCATCTACCCAAAGCCCCACAGGGGCACGTATCAGGCTTCACATGCATCAATGAAAAGAAATAAAAGCTCAGCCCATTTGGATGGTGAAGGACTCTAGTGAGGACGTTGAACTCTTGTGAAAGGTGACTAATATCAAAGTCACCTTAGCCGCTGGGTGAGTGCGATGAGACGAAATGAACAGGCCAACACCAACACACCAGGTCCTGAGTTATGATCAGTTCCTTGACCACTGGTAAAATTATATCATTATGACTTCCACAGGAGCTGGCAGTGGTCAACTATAAAGAGGCTATCAGTTAATAAGGAACCAGATCGACTACGGGCACAGAACTAGAGACAAGAAACAAAGCCTATCAAGGGACGACAAAGACTAAGAGGGGGAGAGTGTTGTAGAGTAAAGAAGCACAGGAAAAAGAGCCCCCAAAATTTTTCAAATTATGAGCATTAAGTTTTCTTCTTCAAATTTCTATGAAAACCTCGTGAAGCCATGTAGATGCACTATAGGTGTCCTCTAGATGCATAAATCCCAAACACTGTATCATAATCCTTGTAAAATAGTAGGAATTTAGGTTTTCTTTAATAAAGTGTCGGTCTCTTGTGTGAAAGGACCATTTTTAGGGCACATGTATATAAGTCACTTGGTGACACTTTGTAGAGACCTTTTTCCATTGTGAGTAAGAGAGAACTCAGATTTTCGAATTTGCCTCTCCTTCCTCTTGTATCTCTTTGCTTGTGAGCTTGGATGTGTGATTGTAGCTTGGAATGAGTGCATGGAAGTGTTGTCTATCCAATTCATTGATTTTTTGAAGTGTGTAATGTGTGTGTGAAGCATGAGGAGGTGTGTGGTGAAACTAGGTGAGTTGCACATCTCAGGTTTATCAAAATTTGACAAGAATAGAGCATTGAATGCGTCTCATTGAGAGCTTTGAAATGAACCCACTATTGACCATATTCTTGGTTCGGAGTTAAGAGAAAAGTCCGTTTTTGTGCTTACTACTGTTTCATGTATCGCAACACCATTTCCACTTGTGTGAGTGATGAATGTAAGAGATAATACTCATCTGCATGCAATGGTAGTTATTTCACTGCATTAACCATTGTGTAAATGCAAGTCTTCATACACTCGATTAGATTCAATATACTTCTCCGATTGATAATTTAAATGTGTGATAACCACTATATGCACTTGTTGGTGTAGAGAAATAGTCTCTTTTGTCACAAGTCCCTAAGTTGTCGCTTAGGTACACACACATCTTCACCGGTACAGACAAGCTTCACATTATGGCTATTATCTGACTATAAGTATGTCTCTTTTCTTCATTGGATCTGGTATTTGTGTCTCCTTGTTTATAGGAACATGTGTGTCTCCCATGTTTAGAGCTTCACGGACCAACTTGTGTGAGAGCTTAACCTCTTTGGGTTCCTGATCTGGGAGTAGAAATGGTATGAAAAATGTTCCAAGAATATCTTTGTCAGCCCTCGACTGTAGAGTCTATACTAGGTAATAACATCTCATGAAATTTAGCCTTGGCAATGGAGCATTGAAATAATCAAGAAGTCTAACCTGTTTCCAGATGGTCTATAAAAGGGTATTTTGTAACTCCTCAAACTCCCTAGAGAAAAATTGGAATCGGCACCAAGTGTTGTTGAACTTGCAGTATGATTCTCAGATATAGGGGGCATTGATAAGGGGTCCTACCAACTTATGAAACCAATGAGAGTGTGAACAAAATCTTTTGATCTATCCTGATGAAGGGTATGTAATGGGGAGGGCACCTTGAAAATTCTAGAACTATGGTGGTATCTCTGATGGGTACTCCTCAATGGGCCAAGTACAGTAGTCCATCAATCGCTGACTAGGACCTAAAGCTGAGGGATCTCATGTTTGCATTGTGAAATTCTTTGTGTATTACAATGATCTTCTACACAAGAACACATTAGCATGGAAACAAATGTTGATCTTAGTAAGGAGAGACCTCAGTCCCTTTCCAATATTGATATGCATCCCATGTGGTCGTGTGTTGTGTAATAGTGCACAATGATGTTCTTGTGTCTAGTGCATGTCAGTAGACTACCTATATGCATACTTGAGATAGTGCATGATCTTAGCATGAATGTGATGATTCATTGATATATCACATGATGTTTTAGATGAGTGTTTATTACAAGGTTGGTTGAAAGTGATTGGTTCCCTTATGGGATTATAAGAATAGATTTTTTTATTTATACAATTTCTTAGGAGTTTGTAAGCTTATTTGGTCCTAGGGCTATTTAGGCACCCATTTCCTCACTGTTCCAGGAAACGATTTATATGGATTTTTAGATACAGAGGCTATCTTTCTAGGTGTCTCATGAGTAGTAAAGACTAGGATTTTCTAAAAGGTGAGATTATATGAGGGTAAATCTTGGATTTCAAGTAGGTCGTAGGCACCCAAATGTTCGATTTTTTAGGATCTTCCATCATCGACTACTTTGGTATCCAAATTCATTGAATCTTCTGTAGTTGATTTCTCCCATGCTTCCTTAGTCATAACTTTAGCTTCACATTTTTTTTCTATGATGGTGGCTTTGATTGTCGTGGAGCTATCGATTTCTCACTCTCACACCTAGATCTGTTTCATGCCTAGATGAGATGGATATCTACCATGTTGTGGGAGCCTAGTGGAGGGTGGTATGTGTGCTTTATGTTTCTACTATGGTTGAGTTTCATACCTCTATAGTTCAATTATTAGTGTGACACATCTTTGGAAAAGAAGGGAGTTCCAATATTTGCATGACCTTTCCATCAAGGGGTGAGGCATTCTGCACAACAGATCTAAGTGTGCATGCATGAAGTGTGGAAATGTATGATGTTGATCTTGTAGTGCTATTTTTAGAAGACCCGAGACCTTTCACTTCTAGCATCAATTCATGGTCACGGGTCCCAAGATTATCTAACTCCACTGTGATATGTTGTCTATTCACGCAAACCTAAAGAAGGCATCTTTGGAGGTTCAAGTCGATTGCATGATCATATATCCAATCTTCGCCCAATATCAAAGGTTTAGTAAGATCTTCATCATTGCAAACTAAGAGCTTTATTATTAAGGGAACATCTTGTATGAGGACACAGACTTCCACCTTGTCCATACAAGGGGCCTCCACACCTCTAACCCTATGAGATAAGCCTCAATCGGACTCACTTGTAAGTTCATGTCATGACAACAAGAATACCTAATGGCGCTCATGGAAGCTCTTGAATCAATCAAGGCCCTCATCATCTTGAGTGCCCCATCCTAGCTCAACCAAAATAAATGTTCGTGTATCAACTATGCTATGAGAGGTATTCCTCTTCGTTCGGCACATCATCATGTGATAACTAGGGCATCTGATTGGGGGAGGACATTCACAAGATGAAGCCCTTCAGCATCCTCATTCCTAAATTGGCCTACACCCTATTGTCTTAGCTTCATATGTTTAATGTGTTCTAGAACTTCAATCTGAGCTTCTTCTCAAATGAGTTCCTCTATCACTTACCAACTCTATAGGCAATCCATATCTCATGCACACATTCTCAAACAAGAACTTAGCCATCATCTATGCATCATTTTTCCTAGTGGCTTTTACTTTGACCCATTTGGTAAGATAGTCTATGGCAACAATGATGTATTATACACCAAAGACTGAAAATAGAATGGCTTTGATCACATGATTAGGTCTAAAGTGTCCTCCTACAACACCATTGTGTGCAGTCTCTAATATCTTCAAATAATCACTTTTGTGCACACATAATGCCAAATATCCATCTATGCCACCCTTATATAAACTATCACCAATAAGTGCATAGTGTTAAACCTTTTACTGTTTAAATTAATTCAAATCTAGGTTCTTGGGATGTTTAGGGGTTTGTAAAACAGAGGCCCTATTGTATTTTCCCCAATCTTACAGTTCCATTATATTCATCTTCACAAACTTTCACGCATTAACCCAAAACTACTTTCTATCTGCATATTACAACATCCTTCATTATAAAGTAATTACTGCGTCGTACAATGTTCTCCACCATCAGACATATATTCGAGAAGTTCATAGCATCACCGGATGGTTCTTGAGATTGAAACTGAATGGTTTTGTAATAAGCTTCTCTCTCCTTTTTAATAGGTTCCATCTCCTTTTTTAAGTTAATCTACAGGCCAATCTCTGCTTCCAAATCACGACTCTTCTGGAAAAGTTCTTCGGACACCTTCTTTAACTCTTCAGTGTTGCGGATGGCAAGGTCTGCCATTTATTGTCCTTTCTACTCCACCAAAGCAAGATTTGCACATGTACTCTCCAGTAGATTTCCTAACGCAATCCTTGCATCTTCTTTATCACTCACCGTTTGTTTCAATTGAGAAATTTCTTCATCGCGAGCAGCAAGGAGAACGTCCTTCTCATTCAATTCGGCTTGCAAAAGACAAATCCGCTCTTCGCAGGAACTGGTCTCAGCTTTTGCAGCGAGCACTTCTTCTTGAAGGGGTGTGATATCAACTTCTCAATGTGCACGTTGAGTTGCTGTGTCCTCGATTTTTGCATTTGGTGCAATATATCTGTTTCAAAGGATCCTTGTTGGATTGCCTGGACGCTTTCAGCCACTCTAGATCTTCGGTGAATCCACCCACTTTGTTTTCTAATTGGAACGCCATAGCGATGACGGCATCCAAAGTCATTCCACCCACACACCATATGATCATGATCTGTTTCAGTTGAGGATTTAATCCGTTGATGAACCACTGGGTGATAACATCGTCCGGTAAATTCGCATGTGCTGGTGGTAGCTACAGTAAATGAGTCTGAAATAGCATGGCATAATCCTATACATTTTGGTGTGGCTTCTGCCTATTATTTTGCAATAATCAAAGATTTCGGTTGGGTTTTTCTTTAACCAGAATCGTTGCATAAAGGCATCCTTCACATCATCATACTGCCGGTTAGCCATCGTGCAGCTTCATTAACAAGAGTCGATTGGAACACAATAGCTTTATACGCAGGGTCTGCTGGGTAATTCAGAACTACATAATTAATCTCAAAGGTCCGCACATGCGCATCGGGATCATCCCTCGAAAAACCTCCAAATTTTGTATACGTGACTCCGGCTGGCATCGGACGCGGTGGAACAATCTGTTGCTATTGTTGTTGCTGTTGTTGTTGTTGTTGTTGTTGTTATTGTTGTTGTGAGCCATTCATGGTACTATTGTTGTTGTTACCTGAATTTTGGGGATGTATCTCTTGATATTCCTGAACTGTATAGTCAACCTGTTCACTTTCCGGTCCTAAAATATCATTGAACTGATTGCTTAGTTCAAAATCTAATAGCCCTTCCTCAACTTTAGGGTCGAAATTGGCTAAACTTGCATCGAGAAATGGTGAACGCAGTAAGTTTCCACCGAACAGCACCGCAGTTTCACCGAAAAACTTTGAATTGTGCCTAGGTAATACCGAACTCTCACGGAAAATCACCGAATTCTCATTGGACCCAATTGCACTGTCACTGGAAGCGTTCTCACTGGATAACGCGAACCTATCACTGAAAGCGACCAAATTTTGACCGGATGAGGTGGAACCGTCTCCACACTGCACCGCAGTACAACCAAAAATCACCGTACTTTCTTCAAAAGGGACTTAACTTTCACCGAAATGCACCGGATTCTCGCCGTGTGCTACCGAACTGCCACCAAAATTGCCGCTATCTGGCTGAACCGAACCTTCTACAACTGGAGTTAATTATCCTGCACTTCTATCACTAGGGGGTATTCCTAATAAGCTCGAAACTACCCAGGAATGTTGATCTCTGCGGTATTTGGGGTACGATTCATGGAGCGTGTTACTGGCATATATCAAAGGATTCTTCTTCAAACCTTAATCTTCTTCTTCAATTAACTACTCCATTTCCCACAGACGGCACCAATGTTAAACCTTTTACTGTTTAAAATTAATTCAACTCTGGGTTCTTGGGATGGTTAGGGGTCTGTAAAATAGAGGCCCTATTTGTATTTTCCCCAATCTTACAGGTTCATTATATTCATCTTCACAGACTTTCACGCATTAACCCAAAACTACTTTCTATCTGTGTATTACAACATCCTTCATTATAAAGTAATTACTACATCGTACAATGTTCTCCACCATCAGACATATATTCGAGCAGTTCATAGCATCACCGAAACCTTAGTCAACTTAATACTTCAATAAACTGAATTACTGATTTGAACTTAATTAACATAATTGATGAGATACTCAGTATACACAGAATTTCAGCAAATCCGTGCTCCACTGTAGGCTCTCGCCCATACGAACAGTTCGGCGATACACCCACCGCTTCACGCGACTCTTCTTTCATTAAATTTATCAAGAGATACAACTTTTGCGCTACACCTTATGCGTGCGACTTTTCAGGGTATATTACAAAATTAAGAAGTTCCTTTCCGGCGGCTTACAATAGTCTTGAGCTTCTTGCTCTAGACTTCTTTATTGCCCTAAAGTCATGTCTTTGGGGAATTTTCTTATTCTTAGAAAGTCAAATCCATGATTGCCCCATTTAGGTCCCCTAGAATTTGACACTTGGTCATCCTTCTTTGAACCTTGGTGGTGTTTGGACTCTTGTAGCTTTTTTACCATTCTAGTCAATTCTCAGATATCACCATGGCATCAGAGATCTCCAACATGTTTGGTGGGTCAACGTCTAGTGCTAGTGTTCCCAAGAGAAGCTATAACTTGTAGGGAAAAGACCATTTTGAGATCTGTAAATTTGATGGCATATTTTTTTCTCTATGGAAGAATTAGATTAAAGATGTGTTGATTCAGAGGAGGCAATGGAAGCCAGTAAATGGAATCTCAAAGAAGCCTCTTGACATGGATGAAGATGATTGGGATTAGTTGGATGAGATGGATAGGTCTACCATTTGATTGCACCTGGCAGATAATGTTTACTTTATAGTATTGGAATGTGAAAGTGCAGAGGATCTTTGGAAGAAGTTATGTAATACATATGAAAAAGAAACAACATCAAATAAAGTGTACTTGATGAGAAAGTTATACGACCTTTGCATGAATGACACAAATAGTGTTGTTTCTCATCTAAATGAGTTTGATGCTATAGTCTCTCAGTTACAAGCTCAAAAAATGGATATGGGTAATGAAATGAAAGCAATCTTATTGCTATGCACCTTGCCATCATCATGGGATATATTTTGCACATCTATTAGCAATAATGAACCTGGTGGTAAACTAGTCTATGATGACAAATATGGAGCACTCGAGTGAGGAGATTCGTAGAAAAGTAAGAAGTTTTTCAACACTTTGCACAATATTCCAGAATCCTTTTGCTACTAATACATGACACATCATATATGCCCATAATGGGTAATTAGTACCATCCAATCTATCCTCACTAGCCAAAATATAGAATACATCATTGCTTTGAGCCATGCCCACTAGCAAAAAAAATACCCTAATGCAAAAAAATGATTGTATCTTGAAAAGTTGAATAGAAATACCCTATCAAGCTCTGCTAAACTTGTAGCAGACTTCGAGGTGCTTTTAGTGACAAACCAACACTTGTATATGAAAAACATACACTTCTTCATGTAAGTCACCATTCAAAAATGCAGTTTCAATGTCCAACTGGTGTACATTCCAACCATGATGAGCTGCAAGTGCACAAATGCTATGAACAGTAGTCATTCCGCATGTAGGAACAAAGGTCTCATCAAAATCAATGCCTCTTTCTTGAGCATAAGCTTTTGCAACAAGCCTAGCTTTATACCTGCCAACTATTCCATCAGGCTTATGCTTCAACTTGTATACCCACTTAGTGCCAATGGCCTTCTTGCCAAGAGGAAAGTCACATAAAGGTCACATACCATTCTTCATAATAACATCATATTCTGATTGCATTGCAGCTATCCAATTTTTAAAATTTTGTGCTTCATCAAATGAATCGGGCTCATTCTCATCACACAGACTAGAGGCCACCATAGCATATCAATCTGATGCAAAAGAAGCACTATGAATGAGTATGATATGACAAAGGTGCATCTAATTCTCTATGTCACAAAGTTGACAATAGCCATTTAGGCATAGTTTTTGCCTCCTCTATATAAGACCTCTCATCAACAAGTGCATCATGTAAATTTGCATAAAAATTGGAATGATCTGCATCATGGAAGGGAAATATTAGTGGAAGCAAAGGGAAAGGCTAGTGGTTCTAAAATTACACCCAATTGTCCAGGGAGACTTACATTGTATAGGGGGTTGACATGGTAAGATAAGAGGTGATTTTGGGAAGTCAGGTTACCAAATTTAGAAATCAAGGTGGGAATAGAGATATGGACAGGATTGGTGATGTTATGTGTTTGGGTGGCAGTGGTTGTGGTTGGTTTTGGTGTGTGTAAGGGTGAAATTACATGGGTAGGGGATGAGGGGGGTGTGTAGAAGGTAGATTCTATCTAGTGACTATAAGAGTTAGCAGTGGAGGTTTATACAATGGAGGTAACAGTGGTAGAGGTAGAGGTAGTGGTCACTAGTGGGGAATATAGGTATTTGTATGGTTTTTCATGGTCAGGGAAGGGTTCTCACTCCTCCGGCATCATATGGTACATGGGGTTTCTGAATCAAATGGTTGAGAGCCTCTTGAACTCCCATTGCTTTTGATAAGACATGTATGGATTGAATGAAGGCTAACTCAACACCATCTTCTTCAAGTGATTGCTAGTCAATTGTGTTGTTCACATAATAGCTTACATGATCGAATGTCTTGCATGTTTTTATGTAACCATTTTAGGATTTTTGTGTATGTCAGATCATTTTCTTATTCATCATCATTGTGATTTCTTTCTTCACCCTTTGACTTGATTGACTCATTCTCTTCATCCAATGGGGTTGGTCACTCTTTTTCCTCCTCAATGTGCTATTGAGCTTCTTGTTTGTCAATTGGGCCTATATTGCCTTGTCGTTCATCCTCTTTTGATCCAAATTTCATTTTCAACAATGGGAATACAAGAATATCATGAAGGTCTTGCTCAAAATCAAATTTGTCATCTATTCCTTCTATTATTGAGAACTCAAACTCTTGTGTGAGTGGTGCAGTTGATGGTTGAGCTCATACTCCTTCTAGTGTTGTTTCTATAGACTCGAGTTCCATTAAACTTGGGAGATGAATCGTGAAACTTGGAATTATTGGTGACTCTTTCGGAGTAAGGATGGCAGTTGTTGATCACAGAAATCAAATGTTTCCATGCACGCTCTTTGGTTGAGCTGTTGAGGATCTTCTCTGTTTGAAGAGTTGTTTTGATATCCAAATCTGAAGAGTAAGGATAGAATATACCTTCGTTGATTGTAATCATCCATCTTATGTTTGCAGACTTAAGAAAGCATTGTATGGATTGAAACAAGCTCCTAGAGCTTGGAATTACAGGTTGGTTACATATCTTCAAGATCAAGGGTTCAAAGCTAGCAGCTCAGATCCTTCTCTATTCATCAAAAGGGATCACAATGAGGTTATCTATCTATGTGTATATATAGATGATATTATTGTGACATGTGATGATCTAAATGGCATTCAAAGGATCAAGAGACACATGCAAGAGGAGTTCAAAATCAGTGACCTAGGTGAGCTCATATATTTCCTAGGTATGCATGTGATATATACAGATGAAGGAATGTATTTGACTCAAAGAAGATACATTCAGGATCTTCTTCTCAACTTCAAAATGGAGAACACTAAACCTGTAGGTACACCTTTGTAGATGAATCATAAACTTAGTGTTTATGAAGGTGAGAAAATTGAAGACATTAAAGAGTATCAAAGCTTGGTAGGTAGCTTGATATATGCTACTCATACAAGGGCAGACATCTCATATAGTGTGGGAGTGCTTAGTCAATTCATGCACTCACCGAGAAGACCACACATGGATGCGGCTAAGAGAGTACGAGTTTTCAAAACCTGGTGGTTGTGACATGTATACCTCTTCACTTATCCAACCATTTAAGAATGCATTTTTCACATCAAGTTGGAGGAGTCTCCAATTCCTTGTAGCAGCTACACTTATCAATGTCCTGATTGTAGTCATCTTTGCAACTGGTGAGAATGTTTCCTCATAGTCTATACCATGAGTTTGTGAGCATCCTTTGGCAACTAATCTTGCCTTGTACCTGCAAACTGATCCATCTGAATTTCTTTTAACTTTATATACCCATCTGCAACCAATTACCTTTTGATTTGGCGACATTGGAAGCAAGTCCCAAGTGTACATTTCCTTCAATGCATCTATCTCTTCGTTCATGGCCTTTTCCCAATTAGGGTTTCCCTTTGCCTCTTCATAGGTTGAGGGTTCCTCTGAAATAGAGTCTTTTGCCAAGTAGATTGAATGCTTCGTAACAAATGTGGAATCATATCCATACCTTTCTGGTTGTTTCTTCTCTCTTTCTAGGTGCTTGTTTTGAGCATTCTCCAACCTCTTGCATCTTTGCTTTGCCTCTTGACTTCCATAGCTTGTAATCCTTGGATCCTGGACCTGTGTATCATGCTTGCTTCCTAGTTGATAAGAGTCATAATCAAGATCATATGGTAGTGTTACCTTTTGTTTGTCTTCATCATACCAAGACCTGTGTTCTTCAAACACAACATCTCTACTTGTAGTGAATTGCTTGGTTGAAGGATTGAAGAACCTGTAACCCATCTGAGTTGAATCATATCCAATAAACACTACCTTTGTTGCCCTTTCATCTAGCTTACCTCTTATTTGTGATGGTACATGAACATAAGCTAAACAACCAAAAACCTTGCAATGTCCAAGACTAGGTTTTCTTCCATGCCATGCTTCATAAGGAGGTATACCTTGAAGTGATTTGGATGGTAGTCTATTGACAAGGTACACAGTAGCTGAAATAGCTTCTGCCCATAGATAATGTGGCAACTTCTTCTCTTCAAGCATTATTCGGGCTGATCCAACCAATGTCTTGTTTCTCCTCTCTGCAATTCCATTTAGTTGAGGAGAGTACCTAGTAGTCACTTCCCTTTTGATACCTTTTTCTTGCAAGAACTCATCAAACTCTTTGGAGAAGTATTCTCCCCCTCCATCAGATCTGAGCTTCTTTAGTGATCTACTTGTATGATTCTCCATATGTGCAAGATACTTCTTGAAGCAATCAAACACTTCATTCTTACTCTTGATAAAGTATAGAACAGTCCATCTACTATGGTCATCAATAAATGAGACATAATACCTTGATCCTGCCAATGAAGGTTCCTGACTTGGTCCCCATACATCTGTATGTACTAAGTCCAATAAGTTGTTGTGGATGTAGCCTTTGTGGTTGAATGGTTGTCTTTGTGCCTTCCCAATCTGACATGCATCACACCTGTTGATCATGTGTTGCTTTGATATGTTCGGTAGTCCTAGAACACTTTGATCCCTACATATATCTTTCAAGGTTCTTTCATTCACATGAGCAAGTCTCTTATGCCACACTTCAAGCTCACTTAGGGTTTCAGACCCAAAGTTGAATAGAGCTATGTTCCTGGTTTCTCCTACTTCAAAAGTAAAGAGCCTACCATGCTTCTCACCTCGGGCTATCTTTTTGAAGCCTTGACATGGATCTTCTACAAAAGCTCCATGTTGGGTGAACCTAACTTGCAAGCCTTTTTCAACTATTTGGCCTACACTTATTAGGTTTTTAGTGATAGTGGGTACATAGAGAACCTTACTTAGAATGTTTGTCCTTCCATTGGAAGCTTTTACATTACCAATCTTCTCCACATTGTGCTTTGTGTCATCCCTTGTTTGCACTTCATGTCTATGCTTTGGACTTTTCAAATCAGATAGAAGAGCAATGCTGCCTGCAACATGATTCGAACATCCTAAATCTATGTAGAACAAATGATCATCTTCTTTACCTTCTTTGTGGCTTAGATTCATAAGAAGCAATGAGTCTTCATGTGGTTGATCTTCTGAATAATTGTTGTAGTCACTTCTATTATAGCTTCTATTGTTATTGTTGAAGTTGTGTCCACCTCTGCCTCTATTGTTGCCATATCCACCTCTTCCACTTCCTTTCTGGGTCTTCCCATTGAACCAACAATTCTCAGTGGTGTGGTTGGTCTTATCGCATATGGCACAAGGTTGAACATTATGACCTTTGTCTTTGTCTTGCTTTGGTCCTTTCTTCTTCCCTTTCCACTTGCTCTTGCTTGCAAAGTTGGCTTGAGAAGTCTCTTCTTCATCTTCTTCCTTATTCTTGCCTTTCTGCTTCTTATCCTTTTTATCTGCATATAGAGCACTAGTTGAATTACCATGATAAGAGTTACCTTCCTTTATGCTATTGTTGGCTTCTTGATTGAAGAGTTGTCCAAGAAAGATGTTGGTCTGGAGTTTGCACATCCATGATGAGATCATAAGCCCTCGTGAAGGATTGCCATTGCTTATCACTTCGAATGCCATTGAGAATTCACCTCATGATGACCTCTTCTTCAATCAGCTCTCCAATGGATGCTAACTGATCTGTAACCTCCTTGACCTTGGTAACAAACTCTGTGATGGTTTGTTTGGGTGTCTTCTTCATTTGGTTGGACTCGTTCCAAAGATGATTCTTTCTTGCTTTGGTACTAGTAGAAAAGAAAGTCTCGAGGGCATCCCAAGTCTCTTGAGATGTCTTGCATCCTCTAATATGTGGTAATAGAAAGTCAGAGATAGAGTTTAGTATGTACAACCTTGCTTGAGCATCCCTTGCACACCAAAGTGTGAGCTTATCTGTCTCCTCTTGTGTAGGTCCTCCTTTGGATAAAAAAAAACTTACTATCTATGGAAGATTTAATGAACTTCAAATGCCCATAGCAACCAGCGTGATTATAATTAGAAAACATCCTTTTATGGGAGTGATACAAATAGGGTTGAGTGTATATAATGCACAAACTTATAAGGAATAAGCAAAATATACTATAGGAATGAATAAGACATTCACCGGTGGTACTTCCTATTTTTCAGGAATACGTAGAGATTGACCCCGAGACAGAAAAACTCAGATTTCTCCCAATTTACAAAACCAAATGCTATGAAAATTTATAAGCATAAACTAGACACTAATATCTTTCCAATGAGTTATCTTGCACTCAATTTGGAGCTCTGAAGAGAGAGCAGCAGCCTCTGCAAGATTACTGTTGGCAAAGAAGATGATGCAGAGAATTGAAGGAGCAAGACAATGATGGTCACAAGTGTATGTATATTGCTTCCATGTGATGTACAAGTGATTTCAAGTCTTTATATTTACTCTAGGAGTGTTCCACGACTTCTACAAGTGAAATTTGAATTCAAATGAAGGTGGGAATGGTTGTTGGAGGGAATCAATTCACTTTCCTACAATCTAGGAAAAGTGAAGATCTAGTTTGATCTACTTTTAGGTGATTGAATGCAACTTCAACAACCAAAAATTCGTGGGATTTGGGCTTTATCTTTCTATCTTTACATGTGTAAAGCTCAAGGCTTTTACAACGGTAAAGGAACCATCAAAAAATCTCTCAAAAAAATACAATAAATGAGCATATGAAAAAGAACTCTCCAACGGATATTCTTTCAATGCGATAGCCTTTGATGTAGATCAAATCCACCTCAAGCATAGTGTAAGCTTGATGTTCCAACATTTTAAACATCCTTCAATGGGCTCATCCACTCATATCCTCAGTCTTGCGAATGCCAACCTTGGGAGCTTAAGGGGTTGCAATCTCCAAGTAAGTACTTTCAAGTTTGAATTCCAATTATAGTCTCATTCCTTGTTGTAGTCTTGTCTAGCATAGTGTTCTAGACACCCTATCTTGTCCTCTTGTAATCTCATAGTACGAGATACTATCCACTTCTTTCTTGTACCTAGTTCATCTCCTTCAAGGGAGTTCTTTTAATCTAGATATCTTGCTTCATACCTACAATCTTGGGTTGTGGGATCTCTTGTATCTTGTCTACTCTAGTTCTCCATACCTATTAGTATGGGTTGTGGGAATTCTTGTAATGGTTCTATATTCTTGTATTATTTATCATGTGTGGGTGATCATGTATTCAAAATTATATTTCCAAAATCTTGTTTAAGTCTAGTCATAGGGCACAATCTAGTGCTACCCTCACACAACCACTATTAGAGATACACACTCAGTGTGATCTATTTTGCAAAATTTGTAGCGAGCTTGTCTATCTCTTCCTTAATCTTCGATGAGCATACATCATTATATGTATAGGATCTTTTATTTGATGGCTTAGCTTTTGGGGTCACTAGCATCCCCTGAGACTAGATTTTAGGGTCCACTCCCTTTAAATCCTTATAAGTTCATGCAAAAACATTTGTATAATCCCTCAACAATTTTATCAAGTGTTGTTCATCCTCTTTTGATACATCTTTGATACAAGCCCTCTCTTAGCCATTTGAATAACTATCTTTTGTTCTTCTATTTCATATCTTTTGAAGTTCTCTAGAGCTTCCAAACACCCTCTTAAGGCATTTCCCACTCTACTTCTCCTAACTTAGGAACCTGATCTCTTAAAAGCTCGTTTGCTTTGAATATAACTGGTTACAAGTTATTTTGGCTCATACAAAATTCCCCTTTTGTATCTAAGAATGTTTCCTCCACTTCAAATTTAGTTCAATGATAATAATCTCTTATTCACAATCTAGGTAAGCTTGTTCTTGGTCGGATTCTTCCTCTCAGATCATGATCGTGAAGAGGCTTATGTCAAAACCATCCTCATCTATGCATTCTATGGTGGTTATCACTTGTTCGTTTACATACACATTGTAGCCCGAATTTCCATCCACCCATATGACTCAATGATTTCATCTGAAACTTGTGGCATATGGCCTCTCTACTCCACTTATTGGTAGTAAACTTTGAATTCTCTTTTCTTCTCTCTTGGTTTCCTTGGAAATCCATAAGTGTATATCTTCATCCATCAAAAATTGGTCACTTGATCCTACATTGTGAAGAGAAACTTCATCCATTTCCTTACGTTTTGGATTCCATTTGAGAGGGTAACATCTCTATACAAAAAATTATGTACACCAATTTTGGTAGTTGTGGCTTGGTGTTGTAGGTAGAAGGAATCTTTTTCCCAATCTTGTACCACCTAATTTGCACTATTTTTTATGAGATTGTAGGAGGAAAATAAAGTTCACAAGGTCATGGATGAGTACATGGAGAAAGGGCTTATCAGACCCAGCTATTTACCCTTTGCAGCATGAGTTCTTCTAGTGAGGAAGAAAGATGGATCATATAGGATGTGCATCAATTACAAAGCACGCAATAAGATTACCTTCAAGCATAGGTACCCCATGCCTAGGATAGATGATCTCCTTGATGCTCTAGGTGGAGCATTTGTAAATAATAAAATAGATTTAAAAAGTAGTTAATATTAGAATTAAAGCGCACGATGTCTATAAGACAACTTTTAAGACTCGTTTTGGGCATTATGAGTATTTAGTTATGCCATTTGGTTTTACTAATGCACTTGATACTTTTATGATGTTAATTAATGATATTTTAGGTCCATTCATTGGAAATTTTATTATGGATTTTGTAGATGACTTGTTAGTGTACCGTAGATCTGTAAATTAGCGTGAGATTCAATTTAAGGGTGAATAAATTAAAAGAAAATAAATTGTTTGCAAATCTAGATAAGGCTCAATTGTTTCTTCTAGAGGTAGAGTATTTAAGGCATGTGGTATCGATCGATGGGGTTAAGATGGATCCCAAGAAGGTCTCAGTTATTTTAGCATGTCCAACTTCTCAAGATGAGGGGCAATTTCAATAATTTCTAGGGCTTTTTTATTTCTATTGGAATTTCATTTCATCTTATTTGTTGATAGCAACACCTATGATGAATTTGCTTCAAGGAAAAGTACCTTTGGCATGGAAGAAAAAGGAACAAGTTGGTTTGATACTCTAAATCAAGCCGCTTTAGAGGCTCTAATACTCAAAGTGGTGGATCCACAGAAACCATTTGAGTTGGAGATAGATGTTACTGGCATAGCCATGGGGGTAGTTTTGAGACAAGATGGAAGGTCGATAGCTTTTGAGAGTAAAAAGTTAACTAGCACATAGTGCAATTGGCCAGTGCATGAACAAGAGTTGTATGTAGTGGTACATGCTCTTAAACTCTGGGTTATGGTGCAAACTTTAAGGTTTACACAGATCAGCATACACTCAAGTATTTTTGTAGTCATCCAAATCTTTGAGGCAGATAGGTTCGTTAGGCTCAGCTCATGCAAGAGTTTCACATGGGAATCATGTATAGAAGAGGCAAAGAGAATCTTTTAGTTGATGCATTGTCTTGGATAATGTATCAAATGAGTTTTATAGTTCTAGACAGCTCATTGCTTCAAGAAATAAAGGAAGCATGGGTGGAAGATCCACATTTGTTACAAATCATTAGAGCAATCAATGATGACTCTATTTTATAGGAGACAAGGTAGTTCTATCTATTTCTTCCCCTGGTAATGCAAATAAGTCAAGTCTCTATTCCAATTTCTCAATGGAGAATGGAATAGTTAAACGGAAAGAGAAGGTTTGCATACAAGATTCCCAGGATTTGAGAAGAAAATTCATGCATAATATCCATGATGTTCCTTGTGCAAGGCATCTTAATATAGACAAGATTGTTCATATAGTTAGAAGAACATTTTGGTGGCCTAGATTAGCCAAGGATGTCCACATCTATGTTCAGAAATGCTTTATGTGTCAGGTCAACAAGGCAGAAAGGGTTAATACACCAAATCTTTTACATCCTTTACAAATTCCATAGCACATGGGATAGTGTATCCATGAACTTCATAGTGGGATTATCGTAGAACCAAAGGAAGTGGGATGCTATCCTAGTAGTGATAGATAGACTTAGCAAGATGGCTCACTTCATACCCACACAAGAGTGATAGAAGCTCCATAGGTAGCAAAGCTATTTATTCAACATGTCTTCAGATTGCATGGGTTACCGACATCCATAGTTTCAAATAGGGATGTTAGATTCATAGCACACTTGTGGAACAATGGGTTAGAACGAGAGGTTCAATCAAATTTTACAAGAAATGTTGAGGGCATATGTGTCTGAGAGAGATAGATTGGGATAATTATTTGCTATTAGTTTTTTCTTATAATAATAGACCTCATAAAGTGTCATAAATGTCTCCTTTTGAGATAAATTATGACATTAATCCCATTGCTCCTAGTATTATAGGAATGCCAAAGAAATTTCCTAGTGCTTCTAAGTTCCTCAAAAATCTCCAAAGCAAATCTAGAAATAGCTAAAGCCAAGATGGAGCAAGCAATTGATAGGGCAAAGAATATGTTGACAGGAAGAGATATCCTAGAGTCTTTGAAGAAGGATAGAGTTTTTCTTCAAGTGCCAGCTAGATCTACTTCACTATCCATAGGGAAGTTCACTAAGCTCTCAATAAGGATTTGTGGATCTTGGAAGATAATTAAGAAGCTTGGTGATTTTGCTTACCAATTAAAGCTTCCTCTGTATTGTAGAGTCCATCTAATGTTTCATTTTAGTAAATTTAACAAGTATATGTCCAAGGAGGATAATCTAATAGAGGGTATTATTTCTTTGCAAGAAAGTGACTACACAAATCATTCTCTAGATATCATACTAGATCGGAGACAAAAACGATTGAGAAATCGTGTCATCTAGGAGTATCTAGTAGCGTCGAGAGGATTATTGCTTACAGATTCTACTTGGGTATCAGAAGCTCTGGTCTACAAGTGCTTTCCCTCATTGATCATTGAGGACAATGATCTTTAAAAAGGGGAGAGAGTGCTAGACATTGGTTTACAAAGACCTTCACGTGTGTGTGTGGGACAAGGGCTAAGTATAGCCAAGGTCCCTATCTCAAGGGATATCCTAAGGTACCTAAAATGTAATGGGAATGAGTGTCTGATGGACAAATGTCCATGCTAGAGCATCCCAGATCATTGTTGTTTTGGGTGCAAGAGGATATAAAGGATGGGAGGTGAGTTGCACACACAACTTTCAAGTATTCAATCATAGATTCTTCTTTTTCTAGAGAACTTAGGAGTTAATTCCTACATACGTAGCTTAAAACACCATGAAAGTGTTATGAGACACCAAATTCGTTGCTCTTGAGCTAGAGTGAACATCCACACAAGTCTTAAAGGATTACGCATAGTAATGAGATCCCAACTTTCAAGTGCAAGTTGGAGTTGACCAAAATTTAAATGCAAATATCCCATAGAATAAATCGCTCTACCTACAAAAGCTTTTATATACTTGTGCATAGAAGATCCCTAATACCATGTTTCAAATATTTACCTTTTTGACAGGTTGAAGAACTTAAATAAGGCACAAAGAGACATTCTTTGTAGCCATAGTTTTGAATATGGAGCACTTAACAACTCAAGAATTCCCATCTTGATCTGTTCATTTAATGAAACAACCAACTTTGAAACATGAGCTTTATGAACAGGAATAGAATGAAGATTCCATGGAACATGAGGAATTCCAAAAATAATCATAGTTGAAATAACAAATAAATATATACATCCAATTTCTTGAAGCTCAAAAGAAATAGAATTTCCATGCTTTAGAATCATATGAGTAGAAAGCTCCTTCTCTTTCTCATTACGGATTTCATCTTTTTCCAATGCTTAACTACATAAGAGACTCTTTAGCAAAAATATGGCCAATACCTTTGGAGTCTTGTAGAGGAGCTTGCAATGCTACTTTTCCATGAGTTGATAGAAAAAAAAGGGATAAAAATTTGATGAAATCTTTGAAGGCGAGAAAGAATTTAGAATTATTGACTCACAATTACAAAAAAGAATGATTTTTTGTATTTATATATTTTCCTTTTACATCAAGCACATAAGTCTCAATTGCATTATGTTCCATGTTAAATGATGTATCATGTTTCATGATAACATTGCTTTTTGTTTTTTGTAAGTGGATGTTAAAGACCTTGAAACTTCACATTCCATCATAATTTGGTCTATGGCACATGGGCCTTGGACACACATTTGATTAGTGATCCTTGAATTTAGAAGTTTTGAAAGACCTAGGGGAGAGTAAGTATGGAGAAAAAAATGTTCCTCAAAATTATTTGTAATTAGGGATACTACTACTTGATTGAAGCACTCATGGAATGCCAAAAAAGGAGAAGCGCTATGGAAGATAAGGGTACACAAGGAACACAATGTGGATTAGAAAGAACAAAATAGATTCCTTTTTGTAAAGCAACCTTGTTGATATATTTCAGTAGTGATGTGTGTGAACACACTCAAGACTATTACAAAACTTTTTTTTCCTATTTAGGAGGTTTTTCCCTAGCTTGTATAAATGTCTATAATCATAATGGATCACATATATTCGTACATTCACGTGTTAATAGATTCTTTATTGTGTTGTGCTCAAAGTTACTTCTTGTTATACTTTATGGAATAATGGAATGTTATATGGATTTTAATGTCTTGAGGTTTTTTAATGTGATTGTGTTTTGATTTAGCAAGTGAAGAATCATGAGGGCATGAATGCACATGGAAATATTTATATATTTTTGAAGATATTTAGAAGATAGTATTTTATATATTTTTTGCAAAAATAGTGGATCACTTAGAAAGTGATGCACGCTTTTTGAAGAACTGCTCTCATGTATCTTCTATTCAGGAGGTAATGAAAAATACATATAAATACACATACTCTAATAGACTCATCCATCAAAGTATGTGGGGGAAGATTGTGCCCAATCTTGTATTTAGTCTCTTGTCTCTCTCTATTTTTTGTATGCTTTTGTGAGATTTCTTTACTGTACTATCTCTGTGTATGTGCATCTACAAGATCTAATAATAGTGGTATCAGAGCCTGCACACATCTGTGGAGGTAAACTTCTCAGTGTTCGTTCATGGTTCGCGGCATCCGTTCATGATTCGACATCCATTTTGATTTGTTAATTCTCGTCTGTTCTAGGTTTTTGTTTGTCAATTCATGTTTCTTTTTGGTTCGCTGGTGTCTTTTATGAATTTCTTTGAATATGTTACTGTGCACTATGCTTCTATCTCACTGTGCACACTGTGACATTGTGCTCACTATGCTCACTGTGCTCACTGTACTCACTTTGTTCATTGTGCTCACGGTCACATTATGCATTGTTCCTATTCCGATTTGGTTCGTTTATCAAATTTTTTTATCAAATTTTTTTATCAAATTCGATTATTCATGTGGTTACTCCTATCACACTATCACATTGTGCATTGTGCACTATTCTTGTTCTGGTTTGGTTTGTTTATCAAATTTTATTATCAATGCGGTTACTCATGTGGCTTACTCCAAGGCATAGAACTATGGCATAACTTTGACATCTTTAGCTTCTCTGGCACTCATGGTTCTCTTGGGTTCACTTTGGTTCCCTTTGGTTTTGTTGGCAGCCATTGGCTATGTCTGAACCCTCTCTAACTAATGAGTGTCAATAAGAGCTTACTTATTTCCGTACTTAGCTTACTTATTTCCCTACTTGGCATGTAAGGGGATTTGAATCCACCACCTCACAATTACAAGAGATATGCTTTATCCACTAGCCTACTATTTTCACATATTGATACCCATTACTTTTAATTAATATTTAACATAAGTTCTAACACTCTCCCTCCTTATTTATTTATCTAACACTCTCATTTATTTATTTTATATATTTCTAAGATAAAACGTTTCTTTTTCTATTTTAATTCCAATATTGCTATAGTTCTTTCACATGTTTAGTAATAGGTTTTGGTTCTAGATAAGGACATGGATCCTACCCATGCTACAGAGGATTTGTTATTTATTAAATGTATTTGCATATAATAACACAAGACATACCACTACTTGAAGTGCACCATATGAAATTGTTTATGGTAAAAAGCTTCCCACTCCCATTTCTACCACTCAAATTGATATACCTATGGCTGATTCTTTTGCACAAGATCATATTTCTACACTTCATGAGGTTCATGAGCACATTAAGAACAATCAAGAACAATACATGTGTAATGTCAATAAGAAACAAGTAGCTAAACAATTTAATGAAAATGACTTGGTATGGTTATGAATAATTAAAAGATGTCTGAAAAATATTTCACAACACTCGAAGGTTAAACTTGCATCACGCTATTATGGACCTTTTCATATTATTAAAAAAATTAATGAAAATACTTTTATACTAGACATACCTTCTCATTGGAATATACATAATGCTTTTCATATTAGTTTATTGAAATCCTTTAAAGGAACTTATCACTTATTTTAGATGATTCTCCTTTACTGGAAGAGGATGTTGAAATTTTAGTTCCAGAGAAAATACTTGATTATGATGTTACGACTACACGCACTGGTAAGCAACATCATAGATATTTAGTAAAATATAAAAATCACTCACTTGAAGAATCTCAATGGATTCATAAGACATCCATAACTCCACATTATGACCATTTGATTTATGCATATCATTCACACTCACATTAAATTTGACTTTTCCATTTCCATGCATGTGTTTTTACATGGAATATGCTTATGAGTGTTCAATGATGGGACATGTGACTGACCATCCATATCTATTTTATTCTTATCCTGAGGTCAGTTGCTTGTCAACTGGGAGGCATGTTATACTTTATGGAATAATGGAATTTTATATGGATTTTAATGTCTCGAGGTCTTTTAATGTGATTGTGTTTTGACTTAGCAGGTGAAGAATCATGAGGGTGTGAATGCACATGGATTTATTCACATATTTTTGAAGATATTTAGAAGATAATATTTTATATATATTTCTAAAAATAGTAGATCACTTAGAAAGAGATGTTTTTATAAAGATAGTAGATCAGTTAGAAATTGATGATTTGTAAATCAAGTAGGATTTCCATAAACGCACTCTTTTTGAAGTGCCACCCTCATGTATCTTCTATTCAGGAAGTAATGAAAAATACCTATAAATACACATACTCTGATAGACTCATCCATTAGAGTATGTGGGAGGAGATTGTACCCAATCTTGTGTTTAATCTATTCTCTCTCTCTATTTTGTGTATGTTTTTGTGAGATTTCATTACTATACTATCTTTGTGTACATGCATCTACAAGATCTGGCCAACACTTCTTCTTTTTTGTACTATTTGTGTGCTTCTGTAGACCTCGAACTCCAACAATTGGTATCAGAGTAGGTCATCACTTCATATAGGTTATTGTCAACACCCCTCTGGTCACTATCTCAGAATCACAAAAAAATTGGTGAGCATACTCAGGGCAATTAGGAGCTTAAAACTTCTTCATTGGGTGTCTAAATTTTGGTTTGACCTCATTTTGGCCTCCAAATGCATTATTACAATGATTGTGTAGGCAATTGTCCTTTTTTGCTAGACATATATATGTTTTCGTTTGCTATTACAAGCGGTTCAAAGTCTACTATAGATTTAGCATAGCTCAACAATGTGTTTCTATTCAATTTTTTCAGTTACAATCAAATTTCTACATTAAGGTGTTTGGTCACTGGCTATGGCTAAAAGAAATGATGTATTCCATACGTTGGCTGGTGAGGTTAAGTTGGATGGTATTAATTACCCATTGTGGGTTTATATGATGCATCATGTATTACTAGCAAAAGGTTGTAGAATATTATGTAGGGTGCTGAAAAACATCCTACTACACCTACAAATACAATTATTGAAGGTGATGAAGATGGTGGTGAAGATGATGATCTTCAATTTCTTGGTCATGCTGTAGTTTGTGCTAGACCTACTCCATATAAACTTTATTGAGATGGCAGAGATGCACAAACACATGCATTGATAGCTTTGGATCAAATGTGACATTATCCCTCACATTCGCTCCTACAAGACATCAAAGGATGCTTGGGATACTCTTACAACTTTTTACCAGGCAAGAAATGAAGCTCGTGTTGCTTAACTCTTAAAAACTTTGGAGAGTGAACATATGAATGAAGGAGATGTTTTTTGACAAAGAACAAAGATTTGAACAAACAGTTGATTTCTATCGATGAAATCTTTACAGATAGCTCACTTTGTGTAGTCTACTCTTAGTGGTCATCTAAATTCATACAAGAGTTTTCATTCTACTCTTTGGTTGATGATGAAAGGAAACCCAAATGACTTAACATTTGAGGAGTTAGTCTCTATTTTACTATAGGAAGATTGTTCCAAGAAGAACATGTCATTTATGCATGTTGTAGATCAAGCTTTCTTATCTAGTCAAAGGGCAAAGGAAAATGAAGCTCATCTACTAGTATGCAGAAGTCTATTAATGCTTCACAATCAAAGAAGGAAGACAAAGATGATAAGAATACAAAAAAGTAAAATAATTTTGCAAGTACTATAAGGGAAATTATCACATTATAAAGAGTTGTCCTAAATTGGCTACAATGGAGTTAAAGAAGAAAGAGTTTGGAATGGTTGTTGTAGAAGCCTCTGTTGATATATTTATGTATTCATGTGTGTGAACACTCTAGGAACATCGGGGCTCTTTTTTCCCTCTTTAGGAGGTTTTTTCCCTCGGCTTGTATATATGATTATTATGGGTCACTGATCTTTGTACATTCTCTTGATAATACATTCACTATTGTGTGTTGTGCACCAAGCTTCTTCTTCTTCCTTGTGTTGTGTGCGTGCTTCCACAAACCTCAAACTCCAACAATTGGTATCACAGCACCTCCCATCTTCATCTAGGGTGTCGTTGACACCCCTCTGCTCACAGTCTCAGATTTCATCTTTTTGTGCCAAATATATATACATGTTTTGATTTTCTAGTATAAGCTCCTCAAAGTCTGCTACAAGTTTAGCAAAGCGTGACAAGATAGTTTTGTTCAATTTTTTGAGATACAATCATTTTTCTATATCAGGGTATCTTAGTCAATGGCCATGGCTGAAAGCAATTGTATTTTGTATGTTTGCTGCTGAGAATAAGTTGGATGGTACCAATTACCCATTATGGGCTTATATGATGCATCATGTATTGGTTGCAAAAGTAATGTGGAATATTGTGTAGGGTGTTGAAAAACATCCTATTACACTTGCAAATATAGTTATTGAAGTCGATGCTGATGGCATTGAGATGGTGATATTCTTTAGGTTCCTATTTGTGTTGTCATTCTTGCTACGCCTACTCCAAAGAAACCTCATTGGGATGGCAGAGATGTGCTCATGCACATGAATTGATAGCCTTGTCTGTCAAACATGTTATTATTCCTCACATTCGATCCTCCAAAACAACAAAGGATGATTGGGATACACTTACCATTTTATACTAGGCAAGGAATGAATCTCATATTGCTTACCTCCAAAAAGAGTCGGAGTGCGAGCACATGAATGAAGAAGATTCCATGGAATTTTTTCTGACAAAGATCAAAGATTTGAAGGATCACTTGATTTCTATTGATGAAGTCTTGCTAGACAGTTCATTCGTCTAGACTGTTATGAATGGTCTTCCAGATTCATATCAGAGTTTTGCTTCTACTCTTCGATTGATGATGAAAGGAAATCCAAATGCATTAACATTTGAGGAATTAGTCTCTGTTCTGATGCATGAAGATCATTCTAGGTAGAACATGTCCATTATGCATGTTGTAGATCAAGATTTCTTGGATAGACAGAAGGGCAAAGGTAAATGGAGCTTATCTACTAGTAAGCAAAAGTCTGCTAGTTCTACACAAACAAAGAAGGATGACACAGACGAGAAGAAAATAGAAAAGCAGAAATTGTTTTGCAAATACTATAAAGGACATGTCATGTCATAAATAGTTGTCTAAAACTAGTTGCAAAAGAGGCAAAGAAAAGAGGTTGGAATGTTGTTGTAGAAGCCTGTATACCCAAATCAGAGTCTGCAAATCTTATGCAGAATGAAGAGTGGGGGAACAAAACATATTACCTCGTAGCACAGTTTCTTCACTTCACTTGAGCCTGCTCCTACAGGGAATATTGTCACATGCACCAACAACTCCTCTTATCCTATCATGGGAGTTGGTAAGATGATTTTTATTACTGTTGATGGTAGTTATTTTACATTGTCAAATGATTTATTTGTGTCAGGTATCAAGAAAAATCTATTATCAGTTTCAACAGTAGCCAAGATCGGCTTGGTTGTGAAATTTGTTGATGAGAAATGTATAGTTCATGGTCGTGGGCTTCTTGCATAGGTCATTATTGCTTCTTGCATTTTATATCGTGGGCTACATAAGCTCATAGATTATGCAAAACCTGTGATTGATTCAGCATGTCCAGTTCAAGATTCTTAGGTTATGCTAGATGCAAATCTTTGACATGCATGTTTTGGTCATCTGAATTTTACTACTTTGCTATGCCTACAAAAAGTTGAAATGTTGTGCTCTCTACCCAAACTGAAGGCTATATTTTGGGAAAAATGTAGCATTCCTCCTTCCCAAAACATGGTTCAAGTTGAGCAACTCAAAAATTGTAGCTTGTTCACAGTGATATATGTGGTCCTATGCACACAGGTTCTTTTGGGAACTACCTTTACTTCATGACTTTCATTAATGACTTTTCCAAGCATGCATGGGTGTATCCACTGAAAGCAAATTCCAAAGTGTTTATGCGCTTCAAACAATTTCTGGTTTTGGCTGAAAATATCTCAGCATGTAAAATGGGCACCCTCCATTTTGATCAAGGGGGGGGAACACATATCTTGTGGTTTTAATGCATTTCTGGCTGAACTTGGGATAAAACATCAGTGTAGAGTGCCATATACACCTCAACAATATGGAGCTGCTAAAAGGAAGAACATGTCACTCATGGAGATGGTGAGGTGTATGGTCAAGAGTCAGGCTTTACCACATAGTTTCTAGCTTGAGGCTTTTATGTGTGCACCATATATACTTAAGAGGTGTCCCACTAAAGCATTCTAGTCTATCAGTCCATATGAGGCTTGGCATGGTCACAAGAAATTTGTTGCTCACCTACATGTCTTTGGTTTTCTTGGATTGCATTAGCGCCTGAACAACAACACAAGAAATTGGATGATAAGGTAGTGAAATGTATTCTTGTTGGGTACAGTTCAAAAAGCAAAGGCTATCGTCTGTATCATCCACGACCTAAATGCATTTTGGTTAGCCATGATGTTGTTTTTGTGGAAGATGGTATTCATCCATTACTTTCATGTACTAAGAAGACATCAGTTAGCTCCAAAGATGTGTATGATACTTTGCCACCTCTTTGTATAGGTGGATAGTCTAGTGTTGGCCCAAATTAGGCCTTTTCTCATCCTTTACATGTTTCACATAATGATGCAGATCATTCCGTTTCTGATGCAGATTTACACGATGCACTTATTGATGAGAGAATTGATATAGAGGAGGCAAAACTATGCCTAAATGGTTGGTGTAGACTTTGCAAGATAGCAAATTAGATGCACCTCTATCATATCATACTTATTCAGGCTCTCATAGTGCTTCTTTTGCATCAGATTGCTATGCTATGTTGCATCTAATCTTTGTGATGAGAATGAGCCCATTTTATGATGAAGCATCAAATTCTGAAAAATAGATGGATTCTATGCAATCACAATATGATGCTATTATGAAAAATAGTACTTGCTCTTTAATTGGCTTGCCATCTGGCAAGAAGGCCATTGAAACAAAGTGGGTATACAAGTTGAAGCATAAGCCTGATGGAACAGTTGACATGTTTAAGACTAGGCTTGTTGCAAAGTGTTATGCTCAAGAAAGAGGCATTGATTTTGATGAGACCTTTGCTCCTACATGCCAAATGGCTATTGTTCATAGCATTTGTGCACTTGCATCTCATCATGGTTAGAACATACATTAGTTGGACATTAAAACTACATTTCTGAATGGTGACTTGCATGAAGAAGTGTATGTTTTTAGCCCCATGGTTTTGTGCAGAAAGGGCATGAAAACAAAGTGTGCAGGTTGAAAAAGGCATTATATGGTTTGAAACAAGCACCACATGCTTGGTATGAAAAGATACATGCCTACTTGGTTGTAGATGGTTTTGAGAACAGTCCAACTGAGAGCACGTTATACATTAAGCATGCAAATGATGTGCTTTTGATCATTGTTGTCTATGTTGATGATGCTTCTCACTGGTCCTGATGGGAAGCATATTGTTGATTTTAAGGTTGATTTTCATGCATCATTTGAGATGTCAAATTTGGGACATTTGCATCATTATTTGGGCATTTAGTTTATGCAAGTTGATGGTGGGCTAGCTTTGTTTCAAACAAAATATATTGGCACATTATTGCAATGTTTTGGCCTTGAAGACTGCAAACCTATTGCCACTCCTATGGAGACAGGTTTATGGTGTAGTCTTCATGATGTTGGAGATGCATTTGATGATGTTCTCTATCAGCAGGTGTTGGATGCTTGATGTAGTTATGCATTACTCGACCAGATATTTTGGTTTGCTATATCACAAATGAGCAGGTTTATGCATTGCCTAGGTCTCAAGCATTGGTAGGCGGTTAAGCACATCTTTCGCTACTTGAGTGGTATCTAGCTACCTGGATTGTTTTATCCCAAGGGGGATCACTACCGCCATATTTACATGCCTTTTTTTACTATGACTAGGCTAGTTGCTATGACACTCATGTGTGCACAAGTGGTTTTTGCTTCATGCTTGGTAGCTCATGCATATCTTGGTTAAGCAAGAAGCAGCCTATTGTGGCCACTTCTAGTTGTGAGGCTGAGTATAGGGCAACTTTCAAAGTGTTTGTTAAGTGTGTGTGGCTCAGATGCCTTATGGCTGATTTGGGTGTTGGTAATTCTTCTACCACCATCATCTTCACTGAAAATCAGAGTGTATTGGCAGTTGCGAGGAACCCTGTGCTCCATGCTCGCACTAAGCACATTGAAGTGCACTATCATTATGTCAGGGAGAGGTTCTCTAATGGAGAGATCAGTTTGGCATATGTACGCGCACTCGAGAACATTGTAGACTTTTCACAAAGGTGCTACCTAGGGAGAAGTTTGAAGCTTTTCACAAAACTTTGGGGTTACTTCCTTCTATGGATTGATTCCACATAGCTTGGCACTTCCTTATACATGAGTGCCAGCTACTTGTTCACTGCATCACTCCAGGGGGGTTGATTAATATATTTAGGTAGTCATGTGTTTGAACACACTATGAACACCCGGGCACTTTTTTCCTTCATTATGAGGTTTTTTCCCTCGACTTGTATATACGCATATAACCCTAATGGCTTACTTATCTCTGTACAGTGACTTGGTAATACAATCAATATTATGTGTTGTACTCCAAGCTTCTTCTTCCTTGTGCCATTTGCATGCTTTCTGTAGACCTCAAACTCCAACAACCTCTACACCTAAAACAAAGTCTACTAATCTTCTTCACAATGAAGAATGGGCATCGACTATTGTTTGAAGCTATGACCCATCTTCACATGAGTAATGTATTTATGGAGTAGACTCGGATGTTTGGTACTTTGATAGTGGTGCGACCAAACATATTACCTTGAAATGCAATTTCATCACTTCAAATGAGCCTACCCCTACAAGAAATATTGTCACAAGTGCTAACAACTCCTCTTATCCTATCATGGGAGTTTGAAAGATCACTCTAATTACAGCTGATGGTAGTTCCTCCACATTGTGAGATGCTTTATATGTGCAAAGATCAAGAAAAATATGTTGTTAGTTTTTTGCATTAGCCAAGATTGGCTTGGCTATCAATCTGTTTATGACAAATGTACAATTCATGATCTATTGAAAGGATATGCTATTATTGCTTCTATCATTTTATGTCATCAGCTATATAACTACATATACTATGCAAAATTTATGAATGATTCTACATGTGTAGTTCAAGATTCTCAGGATATCTCAGATGCAAAGCTTTGGCATGCATGCTTTGGTCATCTGAATTTTGCTAGTTTGCTTTGTTATAGAAGCAGAAAATGGTGTCCTCTCTACCAAAACTTGAGGCACCTTGTAAACATGTCTTTGAAGGCTACATTTTGGGCAAAATTTTGCATTCCTACTTCCCAAAAGATGGTTCAATTCGAGCTTCTCATAAATTATAGTTTGTTCATAGTGATGTTTGTGCTCCTATGCTCACACCTTCATTTGAGAACTACATGTACTCCATGACTTTTATTGATGATTTCTCCATGCATACATAGGTTTGTCCATTGAATGCAAAGTCTCAAGTGTTTATGTGCTTTAAATAGTTCTTGATATGGTTTAAAATCTATCAGCATGTAAATTGGGCACCCCATATTCTGATCGAGAAGGAAAATACGTCTTCTAACTTTAATGCATTTTTGGCTGATCATGGTACAAAAATTAGTGCACAATATTGTATACACCTCAACAAATGGAGTTGTTGATATGTAATGAGAATATGATGCTATTATGAAGAATGGTAGTTGGTCTTTATGTGATTTGTCTCTTGGCAAAAGGCCACTGGAACTAGATGGATATACAAGCTAAAACATAAGCCTAATGGAACAGTTGAAAGGTATAAAGCTAGGCTTGTTGCACAAGGTTATGCCCAAGAGAGAGGCATTGATTTTGATGAGACTTTTGCCCCCCACATGTCTAATGACCACTATTCATAGCATTTGTGCGCTTGCAGCTCATCATGGTCAGAATGTATATCAATTGCATATTAAAACTGCATTTTTGAATGGTGATTTACATGAAGAAGCGTATGTATTTCAGCTTGGGGGTTTTGTGTAGAAAAAGCATGAAAACAAAGTGTGTATGAGAAGCTACATGCCTGTTTGCTAGCACATGGTATTGAGAATAGTCCAACTAAGAATGCCTTAAATGGTAAGCATGCAAATGATGTACTTTTGATCATTGTTACATATGTTGATGACAAGCTTCTCATTGGTCCTAATAAGAAGCATATTTTTTAATTGAATTTTGATCTGAATGCCTCTTTCGAAATGTTAGATTTGGGGTGTTTGCATCATTATCTTGGCATTCTATTTATGAAAGTTGATGGGGGAAATAGATTTTTATCAAACAAAATATATTGGCACATTATTGCAACATTTTGGCCTTGAATATAGCAAACCTATTGCCACTCCCATGGGAACATGTTTACAATTGAGTCTTCATGGTGCTAGAGATGCATTTGACGGTGTTCTCTATCAACAAGTTGTTGGATGCTTGATTTACTTATGCATAAATGTGCAAGGTTCTTAAATACACATTCACACAGAGAATATGGATCTTGAAAACACACAGAAAATAGAGATGCAAATAGATGAGATAATACATAAGATTGGGTACAATCTCCACACACTTTGTTCGATGGGTCTATAGAATGCATGTATTTATAGGATTTGCTATTATGTCAAAAATAGAGATTACAATGAGGGCGAATTCAAAAAGCAAGCATGAAAGTAAAAAGTTGCTCTCTTTTATGGAGAGCCTTTGCTTTCATTTAGTACATAAATCGTGATCTACAATGGTCCTTATCCAAACCATTTATTTTACTACTCTTTCTAGAAAGAACCCTTTATGTGGGTCTTCATTTACAAAATATATATAAAATATAATTCCTATTATTTTTGTCCAAACACATCCAAAATATCCATGCCAATTCATGCCCTCATGAACCTTCAAATTCTATATCAAAACACCAAAACACATTAATAACTTAATAACTTAAACTCCAAAGTTCCAAAATTCAACATATTCCATGATTGATAACATGCCCCTCAGTTGAAAAATAATCTGACCTCAATTGATATAAATGAAATAAACACGGATGGCTAGTCACATGTCCCATCACTGAACAACATAAGCATGTTCCATGTAAAAACACATGCATGGAAATGTATCATGGAGGAGTGAAAATTATTGTGATTATGGATCTATTGCAATTATGTAATAAATTAAGAGAAGTACTAAACAGGGAAAAAAACTACCTATAGAGACTAATTAACCCAATAAAAGAACATACATCACTAACTAATGGGTATACAAATCATTCTATAATTATATTGAGTTTTGTTTGGTCTGACATGAACTCATTTACTAAATATGATATGCCCTAAATATTTTAAATGTAGAAAAAGTAACTAAATTATGTTTTTATATACTAAATCCTATTTTTAAATGTATCCCATGTACAAATTTTATTCTTATTATAGAGAAATATATTATTAAAGAAAACAAAATTGAAATTTTGATAAAAGGAAATTAGGCTTCTTAAAAGGTTGTTGTTGATATGGTTGTTTCAAATGACTTGACTTGATAATCAATTCAAACTGTTTCTCTGCATCATGAGAAAAAACAATAGCTTCATGAGGTGCAATAAGTCAGAGTGAGCGAAGCTTAGCTTGGATCTCATTCTCCAAACTGTCATCATACTTCCTCTCTATGGTAACTTTAGGTGTTTCTTCAAGCATCCTAAGAAATACTAGGTATTGCCAGAATTGATCCATGTAACCTATAAAAATATCACCCTCCTTCCATGTGAACATGGTCCATAAATGTCAAACATGTAGGTGAAACTATAGGGGAAGAAAACACTCTTTAACCTTCTCTTGAAAGGCCTTCCATGTCACTGCATGATCTACACTATGAGGTAAAACATTCCACCAAAGCTGGCCCTTCCCTACTAAATAGTTAGCATCAAACTTTACTTTATTACTTTCAAGATAGGTTTCCTTTGAATAAAAATCATCAAATTATGATAACCATGATAGAAAAAGTGGGCCATCCTTTCGGCCACCAAATTGTAAAAAGTGGTAGTTTTTGACACCAATCTTAAAATGCGTGCCATGAGCTTGAGTAGAGTCAATAGCCTTCACCACCCTTGCAAGGTTATCCTCTTCAAAATGCATCTGTTGAAGTATTTACTTGCATTGTAGGATCTTGTTTTTGTTGGAGTTAGACGTCTGTAGAAGCACACGAACAACACAAGGAAGAAGAAGAAGTTTGGAGCACAACACACAATACTGAATGTATTCCCATTAGAATGTACAAAGATAAGTAAATCGTTAGGGTTATAGGTGTATATACAAGCTAGGGCAAAAACCTCCTAAAGAGGGAAAAAATTGCCCTGACAGTCCTAGTATGTTCACACACAACACTGCCTAAATATATCAACAAATCCCCCCTGGGAGTGATGTGGTGAACAAGGAGTTGGCAGTCATGTATAAGGAAGTGCCAAGCTATGTGGAATCGATCCACAAAAGGAAGTAAGCCCAAAGCTCTCCGAA
This sequence comes from Ceratopteris richardii, assembly GCA_020310875.1. Classification (NCBI taxonomy): domain Eukaryota; kingdom Viridiplantae; phylum Streptophyta; class Polypodiopsida; order Polypodiales; family Pteridaceae; genus Ceratopteris; species Ceratopteris richardii. The sequence continues at coordinate 25,444,882 of CM035415.1, forward strand.
AAGCTTCAAACTTCTCTTGAGGCAGAACCTTTGTGAAAAGGTCTGCAATGTTCTCCTGCATGGGCACATATGCCAAGCTAATCTCTCCAACAGAGAATATCTCCCTGACATAATGATAATGCACCTCAATGTGCTTAGTGAGAGCATGGAACACAGGGTTTCTCGCAACTGCCAATGTGCTCTGACTATCAGTGAAGATGGTGGTGGCAGAAGATTGACCAACACCCAAATTAGCCATAAGGCATCTGAGCCACATACACTCAATAGTTGCTCTGAAAGCTGCCCTATACTCAACCTCACAACTAGAAGTGGCCACTAGGCTGCTTCTTGCTCAACCAAGATATACATGAGCTACTAAGCATGAAGCAAAAGCCACTAGTGGACACACGAGTGTGAGAGCAACTAGCCCAATCACAATTAAAAAAAGCATGCAAATGTGGAGGTAGTGATCCCCCCTTGGGATAAAACAATCCAAGTAGTCAGGTACCACTTAAGTAGCGAAAGATGCGCTTAACCGCCTGCCAATGCTTGACACCTAGAAATGCATAAATCTACTCATCTATGAGACAACAAACTGAATATTTGGTCAATTAATGCATAAGTAGATCAAGCATCCAACAACATGCTAATAGAGAACATCATTAAATGCATCTCCAGCATCATGAAGACTCAATCGTAAACCTGTCTCCATAGGAGTGGCAATAGGTTTATAGTCTTCAAGACCAAAACACTGCAATAATGTGTCAATATATTTCATTTGACACAAAGCCATTCCACCATCAACATGCATAAACTTAATGCCCAAATAATGATGCAAATGCCCCAAATTAGACATCTCAAATGAGGCATGCAAATCAGCCTTAAAATCAACAATACGCTTCTCATGAGGACTAGTGAGCAGCATGTCATCAACATACACAACAATGATCAGAAGTACATCATTAGCATGCTTAACATATACGGTGCTTTCAGTTGGACTGTTCTCAAAACCATGTGCAATCAGATAGGCATGTATCTTTTCATACCAAGCACGTGGTGCTTGCTTTAAACCATATAATGCCTTCTTTAATATGCACACCTGGTTTTCATGTCCTTTCTGCACAAAGCCATGGGGCTAAAAAACATACACTTCTTCAGGCAAGTCACCATTCAAAAATGTTGTTTTAATGTCCAATTGATGTACATTCCAACCATGATGAGCTGCAAGTGCATAGATGCTCCAAACAACATTCATACGTCATGTAGGTGCAAAGGTCTCATCAAAATCAATGCCTCTTTCCTGTGCATAACCCTTTGCAACAAGCCTGGCCTTATACCTATCAATTGTTCCATCAGGCTTATGCTTCAGATTGTATACCCACTTAGTGCCAATGGCCTTCTTGCCAGGAGGCATGTCACATAAAGACCAGGTACCATTCTTCATTATAGCATCATACTCGGATTGCATAACAGCCATCCAATTTTTTGAATTTTGTGCTTCATAAAATGAAATAGTCTCATTCTCATCACAGAGACTAGACGCAATCATAGCATACCAATCTGATGCAAAAGAGGCACTATGAGAGCTTGAACGAGTATGATATGACAGAGGTGCATCTAATTTGTTGTCATGCAAAGTCTGCACTAGCCATTTTGGCATACTTTTTGCCTCCTCAATATCATTTCTCTCATCAACAAGTGCATCATGTAAATCTGCATACAAATAGAATTAATTGCATCATCACATGAAACCTGTAAAGGCTGAGAAGACACCTCATTAGGACCAGCACTAGATTGTCCACCTATAAAAAGAGGCAACAAAGTATCATACATGTCTTTGGAGCTAACAAATGTCTTAGTACATGAAATTAAGGGCCAAATAGCATCTTCCAAAAAAACAACCTCATGATTAACCAGAATGCATTTAGTTTGTGGATGATATAGACGATAGCCTTTGCTTGCAGAACTGTACCCAACAAAAATACATTTTACTACTTTATCATCCAATTTTCTGTGATGTTGTTCAGGCACTAATGCATATCCCAAACAACCAAAAACACACAGATGAGCAACAGAGAGCTTGCAACCATTCCAAGCCTCATATGGAGTGATAGACTGCAGCGCTTTAGTGGGACACCTATTAAGTACATATGTTGCACACATAACAACCTCAAGCCAGAAACTATGTGGTAAAGCCTGACTCTTGACCATACACCTCGCCATCTCCATGAGTGACCTGTTCTTTTCTTCAGCAACTCCATTCTATTGAGGTGTATACGGTGTTGTACAGTGATATTTTATCCCACGTTTAGCCAGAAATTCATTAAAGTCAGAAGACATATATCAACCCCCTCGATTAGAATGGAAGGTGCCCATTCTACATGCTGTCAAATTTTCAACCAAAACCAAAAAGTTTTTGAAGCACATTAACACTTCGGACTTCGCTTTCAATGGATATACCCATGCATGCCTAGAAAAATCATCAATGAAAGTCACGAAGTAAAGATAGTTTCCAAAAGAGGGTGTTTGCATAAGACGACAAACATCACTGTGAACAAGCTACAATTTTGGTGTAACTCAAACAAAACCATCTTTTGGGAATGAGGAATGTTGCATTTTGCCCAAAATATAACCTTCACATACATGTTTACCAGGTGCCTCAAGTTTGGGCAAAGAGGACACCATTTCAAATTTTTGCAGGCATAACAAACTAGCAAAATTCAGATGACCAAAGCATGCATGCCAAAGCTTTGCATCTGACATAGCCTGAGAATCATGTACTGCACATGTTGATTCATTCACAGACTTTTCATAATCTATGAGTTTATATAGCCCACGAGATAAAATGCGAGAAGCAATAATCATGTCACCATTCGATAGATCATGAACTGTACATCTCTCAATACCCAACAAAAATACATTTTACTACTTTATCATCCAATTTTTTGTGATGTTGTTCAGGCACTAATGCATATCCCAAACAACCAAAAACACACAGATGAGTAACAGAGAGCTTGCAACCATTCCAAGCCTCATATGGAGTGATAGATTGCAGCGCTTTAGTGGGACACCTATTAAGTACATATGTTGCACACATAACAAGCTCACACCAGAAACTATGTGGTGAAGCCTAACTCTTGACCATGCACCTTGCCATCTCCATGCGTGACCTGTTCTTCGGTTCAGCAAATCCATTATGTTGAGGTGTACACGGTGCTGTACAGTGATATTTTATCCCACGTTTAGCTAGAAATGCATTAAAGTCAGAAGACATATATCCCCCCCCTCGATCAGAATGGAAGGTGCCCATTTTACATGTTTTACTACTTTATCATCCAATTTTCTATGATGTTGTTCAGGCACTAATGCATATCCCAAACAACCAAAAACACACAGATGAGCAACAAAGAGCTTTCAACCATTCCAAGACTCATATGGAGTGATAGACTATAGCGCTTTAGTGGGACACCTATTAAGTACATATGTTGCACACATAACAACCTCATGCCAGAAACTATGTGGTACAGCTTGACTCTTGACCATACACCTCTCCATCTCCATGAGTGACCTGTTCTTCCATTCAGCAACTCCATTCCGTTGAGGTGTATACGGTGTTGTAGAGTGATATTTTATCCCACGTTTAGCCAGAAATGCATTAAAGTCAGAAGGCATATATTCCCCCCTCGATCAGAATGGAAGGTGCCCATTTTACATGCTGTCAGATTTTCAACCAAAACCAAAAAGTGTTTGAAGCACATAAACACTTTGGACATCGCTTTCAATGGATATACCCATGCATGCCTAGAAAAATCATTAGTGAAAGTCACGAAGTAAAGATAGTTTCCAAAAGAGGGTGTCTACATAAGACGACAAACATCACTATGAACAAGCTACAATTTCTGTGTAGCTCAAACAAAACCATCTTTTGGGAATGAGGAATGCTTCATTTTGCCCAAAATACAGCCTTCACATACATGTTTACCAGGTGCCTCAAGTTTGGGCAAAGAGGACACCATTTCAAATTTTTGTAGGCATAACAAATTAACCAAATTCAGATGACCAAAGCATGCATGCCAAAGCTTTGCATCTGACATAGCCTAAGAATCATGTACTGCACATGCTCATTCATTCACAGTTTTTCATAATCTATGAGTTTATACAACCCACGAGATAAAATGTGAGAAGCAATAATTACGTCACCATTTGATAGATCATGAACTGTACATCTCTCAATACCCAACAAAAATACATGTTACTACTTTATCATCCAATTTTTTGTGATGTTGTTCAGGCACTAATGCATATCCCAAATAACAAAAAACACACAGATGAGCAATAGAGAGCTTGCAAGCATTCGAAGCCTCATATGGAGTGATAGACTGCAGCGCTTTAGTGGGACACCTATTAAGTACACATGTTGCACACATAACAACCTCAAGCCAGAAACTATGTGGTAAAGCCTGACTCTTGACCATACACCTTGCCATCTCCATGAGTGACTTGTTCTTCCGTTCAACAACTCCATTCTGTTGAGGTGTATACGGTGTTGTACAGTGATATTTTATCCCACGTTTAGCCAAAAATGCATTAAAATCAGAAGACATATATTCCCCCTCTCGATCAGAATGGAAGGTGCCCATTTTACATGCTGTCAGATTTTCAGCCAAAACCAGAAAGTGTTTGAAGCACATAAACACTTCAGACTTCACTTTCATGCATGCCTAGAAAAATCATCACTGAAAGTCATGAAGTAAAGATAGTTTCCAAAAGAGGGTGTTTGCATAAGACGACAAACATCGTTGTGAATAAGGTACAATTTTTGTGTACCTCAAACAAAACCATCTTTTGGGAATGAGGAATGCTGCATTTTGCCCAAAATACATCCTTCACATACATGTTTACCAGGTTTGGGCAAAGAGGACTCCATTTCAAATTTTTGCAGGCATAACAAACTAGCAAAATTCAGATGACCAAAGCATGCACGCCAACGCTTTGCATCTGACATAGCCTGAGAATCATGTACTGCACATGTTGATTCATTCACAGATTTTTCATAATCTATGAGTTTATACAGCCCATGAGATAAAATGCGAGAAGCAATAATCATGTCACCATTTGATAGATCATGAACTCTACATCTCTCATCAACAAATTTCACAACCAAGCCAATCTTGGCTAAAGCAAAAACTGATAAGAGATTCTTCTTGATCCCTGGCACAAATAAAGCATCTAACAATGTAAAAGAAGTACCATCAAAAGTAGTCAAAATGATCGTACCAACTCCCATAATAGGATAAGAGGAGTTATTGGTGCATGTAATAGTATTCTCTATAGGGGCCGGCTCGAGTGAAGAGAAGAAACTACGTTGCGAGGTAATGTGTTTGGTCGCCCCACTATTAAAGTACCAAACATCTGAGTTTGCTGCAGACAATCACTACCCATGAGAAGATGGGTCAAAACTGCAAACAGTAGTAAACACCCATTCTTCATCCTGCACAAGATTAGTAGACTCTGTTTTCAGTGTAGAGGCCTCTGTGTTGGCAGCAGTCAGGGAACCGAAGGAGCCACAAGACGAAGAGAGTCAGAGCGAAGGGACAGCACAAGCAGACATGGCAGTCAAAGAAGATCTGGCAAGTAGGCCAATAATTTTCTTCATGAAGAAGCAAGTACGAGCATTCACGCAGATCTAGCATTAAGGCAACCTTTAATTTTTCAAAACCCTTACACCAATTAAAAGTGATTCTCATCACTAACAACCCCTGTACAAGCATACATGGCAGTCAAAGAAGATCTGGCAAGTAGGCCAATAATTTTCTTCATGAAGAAGCAAGTACGAGCATTCACGCAGATCTAGCACTAAGGCAACCTTTAATTTTTCAAAACCCTTACACCAATTAAAAGTGATTCTCATCACTAACAACCCCTGTAAATACCATGTTCACCTTTTTGTGGCTCCATTTTGTGCAAGCCGAGGAGTCCTCGAGCTTGAGGAGCCTTAGAAGTAGTTGCTTACCAATTTTTGTATTTTTTAGATCTCATTTGAGCCCTCAAATAAGCCCTGGAACCTAATTTTTAACTGGGCCGGACACTAGGTCTGGACAGGGCCAAAGCTAGTCAAAAACTATAAAAGGAGCTAGAGAGCTCATTTTTGAGGTTAGATTGTAATTGAAACGAACTTGTAAGAGCTTTTTGAAAGTAATCTAAGAACTCCATTGCTTCTCACTCTTTGTCTTGCTGTGTGTGCGCGTGTGTGTGTATGTGTGTGCACGTTTGTGTGCTTCTCACTCACGCATTTGTGCCTCCACTTGCTCGAGGTCTTCATACCATCCTCACGTCTTCCCGGATTGACATTAAAGGAGGTGCTACTCATCACTGAGCTACACCAAATTTTGGCGCAGTTGCCGGGGATCGAGCTTTGAGGACGAGCGTGTGATGGTAAGACGTAGATTGGAGACGTTGGCGTTGTAGGTAATTTCTCCACTTTTCCTATTTTTCTCTTTCTTACCTTACCACCATCATCACCATCATCATCATCATCACCATCTCCCATCTCCATTTCCATCATCGCGGAAATTTCAGTTTTTTGATCATATCACCTTTTCCACCTCATTTCCCTCATTTCACTTGTGAGAGAGAGCGAGAGAGCGAAATTGTGTGTGCTGTTTTTGCATGTTTTTTGAGCTGTATTGCAGGTACAGGCCGCATCATTGTCCCCAGCACTCTGCGCAGGTACGGAATTCGAAGTAACTGTCTGTGTGTCGCCGACCTCTGTCAATCGCGACCGACAGAAAAAATGCTCAAAGTGCCAAACAAAGTGCAAAACCATGATCTACAGGCCTAGAGCTTCCCAAAAATGTGTTTAGTTTTTTGAAATTCCTCAGATTTCTATCAATCGCGATCGCTATGTCAATTGCGACCGACAAACCACGACGGATAGACCTGTCAATCGCGATCGACCAGTCAATCGCGATCGACAGACCACGACGGCTCTGTCAATCGCGACCGACAGAGTCAACGACCGATTGACCACGACCGACGGACCATACGCGTGACACGTCTCAATCGCGATCGAGCCATCAATCGCGATCGACTCATCAATCGCGACTGACAGCCCATGACGGCTCTGTCAATCGCGACCGACACAGTCAACGATTGTTTGACCACGACGGACAGACCCTCGCGACCGACCTGTCAATCGCGATCGACGCATCAATCGCGATCGACAGAGTCAACGACTGTTTGACCACGATTGATTGAATTTTTGGCCACGTGTCAATCGCGACTAACAGCCACGACGGACCTGTCAATCGCGATCGACACGTCGATCGCGACTGACCTGTCAATAGCGACCGACAGACTTTGCGAACACGTTAGAAGGGCAAATTAGGTCAAATTTTTAAGGCAAAAATAATGGTCTAAATTTTGGCCAAGTGTGGGACAAACACTAGGGGGTAGTATTGCATTACGAGGGCATGACCCAAGTAACCCGAGAATTCCTGTTTGCCTGTTAACCTAGTTTAATCCTGTTTTAGCCCCAAAACCCTGAACTGGCGTAACTTTCTCATACGAAATCCGTTTGCCGTGATTTTTGTTTTGTTGGAAAGCTCGCGGGGAGTACAAAGGGTATTTTGAAGTTGACCATACCCAGGGGGAACAAAATTCAGGGATCTCTAGAGTTGTGTCCAAAAAATCATAGTGCAAATTGGTGAAGTGTTACATGAATGAAAGTGCTTGGTTCTGTCTTTTGAATTTAAGTCTTGAGCTAACGATGGGCCTTTTACAGGTCCTTTGAGAGCAGCGAAGGGTAAGCAAGGCAAGAGTAAGTGCAGGCTTGGGAACACGCGTCCTGGGCACACCAGGGCAACAACACAAGGAAAGGAACTCAAGGTTGGAAAACCCGCAACACTCTCTGTCAATTCTTAGTTTAGGCTAAGTGCGGGTAGTGTTAGAAGTAATTCCAGGCAACGATAGGCACGAGATAAATCAAAGACTATCTAAGAATTCAAGTTCAAGTCATGGGATAACCTGTGTGGGTGGACGACAACCTTAAAGGAAAAGAACCTAACGTGAAACGACCAAACTAAAGTGCGAAATTAAACTCAAGTATTCCTAACGACGTGATATCAGACAAGAGTATAAACACGATAATCAACATAAAAAGGGAATTAAGTAATTGATACAAAGGACTCAGAAACGTGGTTGTACCTGGGACAAATTGGGTTAATCAGTTAGGCATATGAACCTTAGATCAGGAAACACCTAGTAAGAGATAGACAAAGCCTTAGGTCTTCAGAGGCTAGTGTCAATCATACTGCGAGGTCTTGGGCCCAGCAGTTGAGTCACCACTCGCATTACCCTAGCTCTGATACCAGTGAATCAGAGATGTCTCAAGGCATGGACAGACCTACGGGAAGTTCAGGAGTGCCATATTTGCACAGGGTAGAAGGCCCATACAAAACGCAGTTGGAATACCTTAGGACCAACCGATTAGGTGCCAGCATCTATGAGGACGGCCTAGGAAGATCTGTGGTACAAATTAAGAATCTTGATCAATCCATTGGATTAGAGCACCCAGCTGTCAAGTTTGAAAACGGAGCATACTTGGACAAAGAAGGAACCATATACGTAGTCACCAGTCACCCAGATAGGACGGACGAATTTGGAAATGTGATCTCAGAAGCGGACTTAGGGGACCTAGAGCAAGGAAACATGGGTACAGAACCTAGAACCCCTCGAGGCAAATCGGTTCTCACTAGGATCATCACACCAGAGTGGATTCCCCAGGATAATAAGAGCATAGATTTGCTCCTCAATCGAGAAACTGACGAAGCCTTTTGGAGGTATAAATCTGATCAGCCAACTGATATAGGAACAATCATGATCTATGAGTTTAAAGATCCTGATAGCACAGGCAGAGGGACCTACTTAGATCACGCTTCAGAGAGGATCTTTGTGGTGACGGAAAATGATAGGCATGCTTACACTTGGAAGGGTGAATTCGTTTTCCCCCAACCAAGATCGAATGTATCCTATGGTCACCCTGGAGCTGGAACATCCCAAGCTCATGGAACTCAAAGAGACAGACATAGACAAAGGCCGGAAGTAAGCTTTGCCAACTCAGTGGGCAGAGAAAGAACGAGGACGGAAGCAAATAGAGTAGAACCTGAGATACTTAGAGCTCACAGGAATCAAAGAAATGCGGATGAGTTCCCTCTACCACGACCTAGAGAGCACACAAGAACCTTGAGACCGACTCAGCTAGTTAAGTCCATGAAGAACTACTTCGATGGCACTGGAGATCCATACGATCATGTGGCTGAGTTTAGGTAAGTCCTGAGAGCTGAACAAGTGGAGGATCTATTCACACAATACAATGCCTTTGGTCTGACCCTTAGGAACACTGCCCTGACATGGTTTCAGCCACTAAATGAGAGGCAGTTCAGGAGCATAGACCAACTCCTAGAAGCTTTCATTATTGAATTCTCTAAGAGTGGCATAAGGCATAATACCTCCTCGCTGATTCATAGCTTCAAGCAAACCCCTCAAGAAACCGTGAGACTTGCATGAAGAAGATTTAGGCAATACTTAGAAAGATGCCCTGTTTCGGAGCTACCCACACCAGCTAAGCAAGTGGCTCTATTCTTGGACGGACTGCTAAGTACCAAATTGAGATCATATGTGTACTTGAAGGACCCTAGGACCATAGAAGAGTGTGTACGCATGTGTATTGACATTGAGGACAACCTAGGGGAGGAGTTAGAGCTTTCCAAGATATACAAAGATTCAGATAGTGCCTCTAGCCTCTCTTCCACGCAATCCACATCAATTGAGGAACTGGCAGAGAAAGTTGCTCAAAAACTAGGTGTCTCTAGCAAACAAATTCCGAGATTTGCCCCGGTGAAAAGATGCTATACTTGTGGTGGCGACCACATGGCGAACGTATGTCCCATTATGGCTCAACCCCAAGTAAATTCTATTAGCCAGTACTGCACCATAGAACGGAGGTACACCAATCACACCGCGCAAGATTGCCCATACAACAAGCAGGTGGTTAGGCAACCCTACCCTCAGCCATACCCTCAACAAGGCAGATACCAGAGTCAATACCCACCACAACAGTATCCTAGGCCACAACAAAATTATCAACCACAATATCAAGCCCAACAAAGGCCTCAACCTGTGTTAGCACAACAACCCCCTGCCCCAGCTAATGTGATCCCAGTAAAATATGCAGCAACAGAAGAAAACCTGAATAGAGCTATAGTCCCTCTAACACCACTGCTTTCCGAAAGTGACCCCAGTGACCATAGCTTTGATTCTACACATGTCGATAGCCCCCATGCCTACTACATGCAGTCTCTTGAGCATGGTGAGTCTTACTATAGCGAAGAGCCGAATGAACCTAGTTGGGAGTCAGATTACTCAAACGTCATGTATACAAACCCCAATCCTAAGCCTCAACCTAGGCAGGTAAGACCCCCATTCCCTAGAGGACCATGCTACAGATGTCAGGGAGATCACCTCATTCGTGATTGTCCCTTACCTCCACCTACACAACCCCAGTCAGTGACAATTAAGGGCTTTTGCCAAGAATGTGGAAAGGAGCATCTCTTACGAGATTGCCCTAAGAATCCTAATAATATGCCAAAAATCACTCCTATTAACGTTATTGGGTTGGTGGTAGACTCGACAGGAAGTGTGACGTCCACTGCACCAGTACAGGTCGTGACTAGAGCTCAGGCATTACAGCAGAACCAAGGAGTAAACCAGGATAAGAACCCAGAGGCTAGTGAAACCGAGAGCGTGACAAAGAAAAGGACTAGAGCATGGAAAGATAGTCGGGAAAGAATGAAAAGACAATGGGCTAAAAAGATGAGTGAACTTGAGGAAAGCATAAGAGAAACCAAAGCCAGGATAACTGAACTCACATCTCAAACTCCCTCTCACACTACCCCACCACCACCACTCCCATCGCCATCTGAACCGCCACCTTCCAACCCACCTCATACGATTCCACCACCCTCGGGAGCAGGATCAGTATTAGCTGACCCCACTCCTGAAGATATAGACATGATGCTTAAAGCATATCAGGCCAGAATCCAAGAAGGGCCGAATGTCACGGATCATGACAAGTGCTATCCTAGAGCTGATCTAGAGATAGAAAGAACCAAGCTTTGCGTGAAAATGGTCGCATTGGCTCAGACTATGTTTGAAGCCAGTCGCCTTTTCAATTACTCGGGCTCAGTCAAGATGCAATTACACTTGGATGGACTTCTAGAGAAGTTAGAGGGCATAATTGCAAGATCTGCCAAGGAAGAAGAAAATCAAGAAAGAGATAACGCAAGTAAAAATATGACCCATCCCCCTCCGAAAGCTTATGTGCCCAATTCCACTGAACCAGACAACCCTCCCTCCCTAGAAAGAATAGAGAAGCTGACTGCACAATCAGAAAAGGAACCAGCCTCTCAACACAAGGATAAGGCAAGTGAAAGAGTAAGCATTCCTGCTCAAGAAGCCTATGTGCCTAACTCTACGGAGCCAGACACATCATCTTCTATGAATCAGTTCACACCAGAATTCCTACGCGAGATTCAAGAAGACAAATGGGCTAAAGAAAGTGAAGTCCCTCCTCCCATTGAACTTGTGGATGAGGCACATGACCAATTCCCACAAGACATCCCATCCATTTATGGAGAGCAGGAGAGTACCCAATCTCAAGAAAGATTAGACTTCGAGTCTAATTCTTTACAAGAACTACCCCATTTCACAGGCCCATGGGAAGCAAGGTCCACCTGTATGAGAGCACCTACAGTCATGGTAAGAAACGAAGATTCAATCATACCTAGGAACACAGAGGTAGTGAAAAACACTAAAGTGCAGTGCAATCTCAAGTTAGAAGAGCTACTCAAGGTTAGACCTGAATTATGGAAACATGTCGCCAAACAAGTACCAGAGATAGCAAAACCTCGTTCCCAAGTAGGATCCCAAAGGACAGTGCCAGAGATACCCTTGGATAAGATAGGAGACATGTGTGAAGGTGAAGAAGGGAACACCTATCTTCCCATTACCTACCAGGGGTACACCACCAAGGCAATTTTGGACTCAGGTGCAGGAGTTGCAATTGCCACCACTTCCCTATGGAAGCGTTGGGGCAAGCAAGCACTCAAGCCAACGAGAATGAAATTGCAGATGGCCGACGGTCATATTGAGAGACCCTTAGGATTGCTAGAAGGAATAACTCTCACCACTTGTGGTGTCGAGTTTGAGCATACATTTGCTATATGTGACTTTAGCAAAAATCATGCCTATGAGATGATTTTGGGAAGACCATTTATGCGACAGTTGCAAGTGGTACAGGACTGGGGAACCAATTCTTTGTACCTGCAGCACTTAGGTGTTACGACCAAAGTCAATCTTAAAGATTACTCTCATAGAGATGTACCTCCTATCCAATGGAATCCCATCCATAGAGCCAAAGATGATACGGAATCAGTGCATTCCATGGGGTCAGGATCCTCTTGGATGCATGAAGACACCCACTTATGGATGTGCAAGGTAGCAGTAGAAGAAGAGAAGAGAGAGAAAGCCAGAGAGGTAGGTGCAAAAGAAAACCATAGATCAATTCAAGACCCAGCCTATGCACCTGTAGTCTTTCCTAATGAGGAATTTGAACCTCACGGCTGGGCAGAAATTTTAGCAACAATGGACGTAGCCATCAATGAAGAACAATGGACACCCCACTGTGATGAGGATGGCTATGACATTTCAGTCTTCTCCATAGAGCCAATCATGGGAGAGGCAGTTCTAGAAGAATGCGAACCTAGCCCTGATGCATTTGAGGATGCAAGTGACTCCGATCTAGAGTCAATCATTATGGACCCACCATTTGCATCAGATAAAGAATACTTCCATGAAGTAGAATTTCAACCCCAGAGACATGGAGAGCTTACAAACGATGTAAGATTAGCCACACGTGTGACCCTGAAGGAAGAAGGAAAGAAACGAAAGAAGAGAGAAGTCTCACCAGAAGAGGAAGAATCTTTGTTTGAGGTCCCGGAAAATTTTAAGAAGTATGAGATAGATGACAGGAGGGTCATGATAAGAATGCCTAAACGAGAGGCACAATCAGGAGAGGCCTATGATAACAAAGAAACCACCAAGAAAATAGTAGTGGCCCTAGAAGAAGGAGCGGAGAGATGCACGTACATAGGCCATGACCTAACAGAGGAAGAAGAGCATGCGTTGATAGCCTTGCTAAGAGAATACAGAGATGTATTCGCTTGGAGTTACAAGGATTTGAAAGGTGTTGACCCTGATATATGTTCACACACTATCCCCATGACCTCATATGCTAAACCCTCTAAGCAAAAGCCCTATACATATAACGATAATTACACTGCTAAGATCAAAGAGGAGATAGATAGACTGGTCGAAGCTGGATTTATCTATGAAATTGAGCACACTGAGTGGGTATCCCCCATCGTAGTGGTGCCCCAAGAAGAATGGCAAGCTGCGTGTGTGCATTAACTTGAAGAAGGTTAATGCAGCCACGATTCGAGATAACTATCCGCTTCCCATCACAGAACACCTCTTAGAAAGAGTAGCGGGCAAGGAAGTGTACAGCTTCCTCGATGGATTTTCGGGCTACAATCAAGTAGCCATAGCTCCAGAAGATCAGCATAAGACAGCTTTTGCCACTGAATGGGGCATTTTTGCCTTTAGAGTAATGCCATTTGGGCTTACCAATGCACCCGCAACCTTCCAGAGACTAATGTGCCATGTGTTTAAGGAGTTCCTGAGGAAGAATTTAGAAGTCTATGTTGATGACCTTTGTGCTCATTCCAACGTTAGACAAATCCATATTCCTGAACTCAGACAAATCTTTGACAAATATAGAGAATATCAAGTCTGCCTGAACCCAGAAAAGTGCGTTTTTATGGTCAGGCAAGGCAAGATTCTAGGGCACATAGTGTCAAAGCATGGCATATCTACTGACGAAGAGAAAGTGAGAGCTATAGCAGAGCTACCTAGGGCAAAGAATGTCAAGGAAGTACAAGCTTTCATGGGGCATTGTGGTTATTACCGACGATTTATACACATGTATGCTGTCATTGCAAAGCCCATGTACGGACTTCTGACTAACTTTGAGTGGACGGATGAATGTGAGAATTCCTTCCAGGAGCTTAAACGAAGATTATGTTCAGCACCAATCTTGACCACACCAGATTGGAATAAGCCATTCCATGTTCACGTGGATGCATCCAATTATGCCATTGGATGTGTGCTTGCACAACCTACTGGTGAAGGTAACATGGATCTTCCAATTGCCTATGCCAGTAGACAATTGAATGCAGCTGAACGGAATTACACCACTACTGTGAGAGAAGGCTTAGGCATGGTATATGCAGTTAAGAAATTTAGACACTATTTGCTTGCAAATAAGTTTAAAATTTTTACTGATCATCAGGCATTGCTATACCTCGTAAACAAGCCATGCAATACAGGAAGATTAGTGAGATGGTTTCTCTTGCTAATGGAATATGATTTTGAGGTTGTGGTAAGAAAAGGGAGGACTCATTTAAGAGCAGATCATCTCTCTAGGCTCACATCGGGAGAAGCCCCCCAAGGAGTATCAGATGACCTTCCTGATGCTTACTTGTTTAATTTGGAAGTTGTACCGCAGTGGGCTAAGCCATTGGTACCAGTATTGACATACGGGCCTAACCATCCAGTAGTAAACACGCGGAATAGAGAGGTTGTGAAAGCCCAAAAGTACCACATCATGGCAGGAAGCATGTACAAGCACACGGATCAAGGAATCTTGGCTTGTTGTGTGGAAGAGGACGAGTACAATAAACGGTTGCATTTAGCACATGTGGGTGCATTAGAGCAACACTACTCAAAGCAACGAACCGTACAGACGCTAAGGAGACTCGGAGTACATTGGCCAACTATGGAAGCTGATGTCCAAAGGTTGTGCAAGGAATGCCCAATCTGTTGCACTAAACCACCTGTGGAACACGCCACTCTTTATCAAGTGTCCATAGTGCCAGATTGGAGTGAACCACTAGTATCCTTCCTCAGGACGAAAACATTCCCTCCAGACATGACTCTGGCTAGGAAAAGGAGTTTAGAACAAGAAGCCCAGGATTACTCACTCATTGGTGATAATCTATATAAGCGTGGTAAAGATGGGTACCTAAGGCTATGTGTCCATGAAAGTGAATATCTCAAGATCTTGGAAACTGCTCACCAAGGTGTAGCAGGAGGACACTTTGGACCAGATCGGGTGATCAAGGCAGCACTATTTGCGGGCTTCTGGTGGCCAACCCTTCACATGGATGCACATACCTATGTGAAACGATGTGATGTCTGTCAGAGAACTCAGTATCCTATACGTAAAGATGAGATGCCACTGAAACCTATGATGGGTGGACGTGCATTCTCTAAGTGGGGAATAGACTTCGTAGGTCCTATTAATCCCCCAGCTAAGGGTTCCCATGCAGAATACATCATTGTTGCAACAGACTATCTAACTAAGTGGGTAGAGGTAAAAGCCACAACGAAGAACGATGCTCAAACAACAGCTAAGTTTTTATTTGAAAATGTATTCACAAGATATGGGCTACCTATAGAGCTAGTTAGTGATAGAGGCACTCACTTCTTGAATGAAGTTATTGAAAATCTGCTCCAAGAATTCTTGGTAGTTCATAAGAAATCTGCCCCTTATCACCCTCAAGCAAATGGCCAGGCTGAGAGCACCAACAAGATCTTATGCAACGTATTGACGAAATTAGTGAACAATAAACGCTCTGATTGGGACAAACAGCTACACCATGCTGTTTGGGCATACCGAGTCGCCTACAAAATGGTACTCCAAGCCACCCCCTTTCAGATGGTATTTGGCCAAAATGTTGTGCTACCTTTAGACTTTTTGATACCTACATTGAAAGTAGCACAAGAGCACGAATGGACAGGTCATGAACTATCCTCTAGACTTTTTGACCTGGAACGATTAGGAGAAACAAGACTAAGAGCAGCTGCAGGGATATATGCAGCCAAGAAACGACAGAAGGCCTACTTTGATGCCCACATTAAGGATAAAGGTTTAAAGGCAGGAGACTTAGTTCTTGTCTACACATTGAAGCAACATGTGAGGAAACTGGAGAAGAGAGGCTACGGACCCATGATCATTAATAGAATCTCAACAAGTGGAGCAGTGCAACTAGCCACATTAGAAGGCGATGTTCTCCCTAACTATATTAGCGAATGCAGAGTCAAGTTGTATCAGGAACCCCTCACGGAGGAAATGCTAAGTCGACTCAATACTGCTAAGAAACGCAAAGAGAAAGAAAAGCGAATTCGAGAGGAAGCTCAAGCAGAAGCCCTAGAGCGCATACGAAGAATGAAATTAAGAAGACAAGGTAGAGAGCACCTTAGGCAAGATGCATATGCAGATCAAGGATATGACGTGGCTATGTGTGAAGTTTCCGGTGTTAGCTCACATAGGATAACTGATCGACGTCCTTTCATAACCTTAGATATAGGACAAGGAAAGAGTGCAAGGACTGTAAGAGCCTTGATTGACTCAGGTGCAGCCACTAGTGCTGTTAAATTGTCTTACTGTCAAGAGTTGCAATTAATTGTCAATCCTGTGGAAGCATATCTCATAGGATTGGGAGGCGTGGAAACCCCTTGCATGGGCGAGGTGGAACTTCCCCTCTATATTCATGATGAGGCAATGACAGTTAAAGTACTAGTATGTCAAGACGAGGACCTCACGGAACCCCTTGTCTTGGGTCAAGACTGGATCTATGACCAAGCAGTCAACTTAAACCTAAGAAGTGGACTTCTTCAGGTATGGGTGAATCAGACTAGAATTACAATTGAGTTAAATAATGGAGCACTCAAGGAACTAGAAAAGACATGGACTCCTGGTCCCTCCAGGGGTACACATGAAGTTGACCATGTTGTTCTTGTCCAAGGCTATGTGATGCAGAAGAATGAAGATCTCAAAAAAGGAGTCAGAACCACAATGGAACTCCCTTCTTTTCCAAAGGCCAGATGGAGGCAACAACTAATGGCAGATCAATCACTGAAGATTCTCCAGGCGAGAGACCAAAAGGACGTGCGAAGCAGAACAACTCAGCCGATGAAACAAATGTGGGTGCGGAAAGACGAGCTACCGGCCGTAACTAAGCGGCAACAACGGTCTCAACTTCCTATTAGTAATCAACGACTTGATGCTAATAAGAGGACTCCTAAAACCTCTGTTGAGAAAGTGAAATCCATTTGGGTACCCAAGAAGTCAATGAAGGCTGACCCACACTCAAGGTGCCTAAGGCTTGCTTGCGGGCTCAACTAGTCCCACACAATTCACATCTTACGCGACATAGTTCACTTGCTCAAGCAGCCGCCACCCACTCTTGTCTGATACACTCGAACACACTGCCGCCTAGAAGCACGCACAGACTCACTCGTAAATGGGTCCCGATGACACAACTCCCAGTAGAATTACTCATGGAACCCTCCCAAATCTCCACAAAACCAAGACCAAAAGCCATTCATGGTGTTTAGCAACCTAAGACTTGTAATAAACCCCCCGACCCCAATTTGTGAATTCATCTCCACTTACTAACTGCATTAGTCAGACAGCGCACCTTTCCATCTAGCTCCTAGGACTAACCAGGCATTAACTACACACACCGTCATCGTGCACTTACTAACCACTGACTCATCATCTACCTCATGTTAATGTTGTAACGGGGACAACTACGGGTTTATTCTGTCCATTACAATGTTAACACATGGTTCTATATTCTCACAGAACCAACAAGCAAACAGTGCCAGTTCTCACGCCGGATCCAGCGCACAGATCGTGGATATAGAAACACTCCTCCTCGAGCCACATCTCACCAAAAGACCGCAAGAACTTCAAGCTGTGCATGTGCTCCCAATTCAGGATCCTCCTCAGGGACATACCTCTCAGGTGGGCAAACACGCTCATTGGTTCAGTGATGTTGCAAGACCATTGGGTGATGGAACCTATTTCTGGGAAGCTGAATTGGAGTTTAATGGTAAATGGGGACGCTACCATTTCTTCACGCGTGAGTTTGAGAGCTATCAGAATGCCGAAGTCATGCGTTCAGTATGGACCAAAGCCGGCTTGGACAGTTATTTCAGGGCCCACTTACCAAAGCCGGATTTCTTACGTTGTTCTTATCTTATCAGTACCATCACTCCGAGCAGGGCCAAGGGAGGCGACAGCACCTTTGTGTTACCCTCACTGTTGCCGGGCCATGAACTTAAAAGATTCAAGCTGACCCTCAATCTGGTACGAGAAGCATTGGGCATGTATGGTATGCACATCCCCACTGAAAAGGAAACAATGGTTCCAGGCAGAATGAAACATAAAGATCTCAATAAGCTGAAGGATATGGTAGCAATGACACCGACCATCGCTCTGCACCTACGGACCGTCATGCAGCATTTTGCTTTCCCCGCCCAGGAAAGATTCACCATGCCCCCAAAGAAAATATGGTTCAGCTTGTATTTGGTGGAAACAGAAAGCCTCCCTATCAACGTACCAGATTGGATCATAGATCAGATTCACCTAGCCCATCAACGGTGGAACAAGAAGCAGAAAAATGTGCTTCACGGATGTTGTGCTCTAACCAAGATAATCTATCGATGTCTAGCCTATGACGTGCCTATTCAGCGGGCACTCGTATGGTCCCGGGCCCAGGAATTCCAGAGAAGGCTATCAGCGGCAGGTCCTCCATCAAAGAAGATGAGAGGGGGAGTCCAACTACCCTGCGCTCAACCAAGGGGAGCCACCACTACACCAGAAATTACCCCTCCCCAGACACGACGCATTAGACCATTCACCATTCGGCTACCAAGACCAAGTACAGAGGGACCCAATCTGGTGTTTCCACCCGTCCCATCAGATTTGGAATTTCCACAGGGCTTTACTCTCAATGATCTCACTGATGAAGAAGTGGCTAGACTAATCTACGACTCTAATCTCGAAACGGAGGCAGAGCGAGCTCAGGAACCACAAACCCATACAACAACGTCAGCCCCCACCCAACCACAAGTTGTAGAAGTCGATGTCGAGGAACAAGAGACCGAACAAGAGGAAGAAGCCTACGAGGAACAAGAGTATGACGAACTTTCAGAGTTAGCAAGTGCCCCTGCGTATTCGGCACAAATAAAAAGACTATATCGAACCATGCAACTAGTTCAAGAACAGCATAAAATGTCACTTGAAGCAGGCAAAAAACTCATGAACCCATTGCTAGCGGAGGAAGGCGTGGACGATATGTTCATTGAGTCCATAAACCTACATGCCGATGCAGTAGGATTGGATGAGGCTATTCATGAGGCAATGGCCTACATTCACCGATTTGAGAAAAGAGTTCCCGCTCGTTCCATGAGGTCCGGGAAACAAATTCATATCAATGTATCAGCACCAGGAGAGACAACGCAAGCAGACGAACATCAAGAAGCACCACTGTCACCACCCTCCCCACCTCTCACTACACAACTCACTCCACCACATGACACTAGCACCACCACGTCCACTACCACCACAATCGTCATGGGAATTCCACTCTCTTCGGGAATCCAATTCGGGGGAGTCACCATGCCCACTTTTGTTGGTGCAAACAAGCCTTCACACTTGGCATTGTTTTGTACTTTGAAGACTCAACATAAGGCTTGGACAATTGGAACCTTGGAAGGCTAAAATTTGGACCCTTGAAGGAAGTATTCACATGGAACAAGTACCATAGGAACCTAGTCTTATTGTTCTTACCATTTATCTTATGTAAAAGTCTATATGACTTTACCACTCATGTAATCACACCTACTAGACTAGAGTCGTGGAAAAATTAGATGAATCAGTTGAGGGAATATCTCCCTAAGTCTAGTAGAGAGAATCAAGGGAACTTTAGTTTGAATTCAAATTCAAACACTCTTCAAAACTCCTATAAAAAGGCTATGTAAAAGTCGCGGGTTAGCTTCACTCTTTCCGAGGCAATTCCAAGCAAATCATTGAGTGTGTGTGAGCTACACTATAGCCTACACCTCTGAGTACCATTGAGCATCACATTACATGCCAATGGGAATGTACAATCATTATAGTTAATCAATATACATACATTCATAGTCTCTGTTTTCTCTGAGTGACCATCTTCAAGTCTGTCAACTTCAACAGGGCATATCTCAAGATCTACTGAACCAAATTGGATGATTCAAAGCCCATTGGAACCAGCTTAAAGCATTCTACAACACTACAAAGTTTCAAGTTATTCCATTCAGCCAATTGGGAGAAACCACGATCGAAGCAGTCTCTGGTATTTTTCTGTGTAGATCCTAAAAAGTCGGGGGTGTCCCTGATTTTGCTAAAGATCATTCTCAGTGCATAGTTTATCAATTGAAGTGATTTAACTTGCTAATGGTAGCTTGTTAAGCTAATTTAATACTCCCAGAAGTAATTAATCCAATTGTAAGTGTGCTGGTCACACTGAGCTTAAGACTGAGCAGGTATCATTACAGGAATAGAAAGTTTTTGAACTTGTGAAGGTTCAAAATCATCTGTTTTGATTTGGTCATTACACAATTATTTTGTAAAGCACATATATAGTTTCTTGGTGTTATTTGGAAGCTCAAGGAGTCTCCTAAGCATATCTGAAGAGAAAGGAGGGCAGGTGTGAAGCAGGTCTAGCAGCACCAACTTGATCTCCTGAGTGCATCCAGCCATCACATCCAACAGTGGTATCAGAGCAAATAAGGTAATCATGGGTGATGGTTTCCCTTCCTTTATTGACAAATTGGATAGAAATAATTACCAGGCATGGTCATTGAGAATGAAGACCTATCTACAAGGGAGAAGCTTGTATGGATACATATCAGGAGATGAGGAGTTGCCCTCATTCAAGACCAGAGGCCTACCAACAAAGGATGAACATGAGAGGCTCAACCAATGGTGTGCAAAAGATGCTTTGGCAAGGTCATATCTCCTAAACTCTATCTCTGATTTCCTTCTACCTCATGTGAGGAACTGTAAGACTTCCCAAGAGACTTGGGAAACCTTGTCAACATACTTTTCATCAAGCACAAGGGCCAGAAAGAATCAGCTATGGATTGAGTTTACAACTCTTAGGAAGCAATCAAAACAATGTGTCTCAGATTTTGTCACCAAAGTCAAAGACATTGCAGATCAACTTGCAAGTGTTGGAGAAGAAATTGAAGAAGAGCAAATAGTCAGACAAGTAATCAATGGACTAAAGGCAGATGACAAGTGGGAGAGCTTTACCACTGCAATGGACTTGTACATGGACATCCAAGCACCTGATCTAACAACTCTGATTGGACAACTCTTTACACATGAAGCAAAAATCACAAAGAATGGAGAGCAATCAAAAGGTAACAATCCCTCTGCCCTATATACTGATAAGAAGTCTAAAGACAAGGGTAAAAGCAAGAAGGTTGATGAAGAAGGCTCTACCTCCCAAGCAAACTATGCAGGGAGAGGTAGATCATCTAGAGGTAGGGGCAGAGGAGGTAAGTCAGGTAGGGGGAGACCTTATAACCAAGCTCCATGCAATATTTGTGGCTTGTCTAACCATACTACAAATGAATGCTACAAAAACTACAAGAACCAAAGAGGAAGAGGTCACCAAAGAGGAGGATACTCTCAAGGCAGAGGCAGATTCAATCAATCTCAAGGCTACCATGGCTACAACAATAATTACAACAATAGCTACAATCACAATAGCAATTATCAAGGTGGATACAGGAACAGAAAGGATTACAACAATTATGCAGAGGATCAAGATGATTCCTTGTTGATCATGAACATGACATCTAAATCAGGTATCAATGATGATCATTTGTTCTATATTGATTCAGGTTGCTCTAACCATGTAGCTGGGAATGTTGCCTTACTCTCTGATTTGGAAGAACCCAAAGGCAAGCACCAAGTGCAGACAGGTGATGACACTAAACATTCAGTTGTTAAAGTAGGCAATGTCAAAACAAGTGATGGTAATCAGAATTTACTAAGCAGAGTGTTGTATGTTCCAACAATCACCAAGAATCTGATGAGTGTAGGTCAGATTGTTGAAAAAGGTCTACAGGTCAGGTTCACTCAACATGGTGCATATGTGGAGGATCCAAGACATGGATTCAGAAGGATAGCCAAGGGAGAGAAATCAGGTAGATTGTTTACCTTTGAACTTGAAGATACTAAGAATATTGCCTTGTACAACTATAAGGACCAAACCCTATCAGAATTGGAAATGTGGCACAAGAGATTAGGTCACATTGGAGAGAGGACCATAAAACAAATGAGCAGGGATCAATGTGTGCTTGGGATACCTAATGTATCCAAGCAACACATGATATACAAGTGTGGGGCTTGTCAATTTGGTAAGTCACACAGATTGCCCTATACCAAGAAAGGTTTTATGCATGAAGATTACTTGGAATTGGTGCATACAGATGTTTGTGGACTGTCTTATACTTCATGAAACATAAAGATGAAGTATTTAATTGTTTCAAAAGGTATCTTGCATTAGTTGAAAATCAAACAGGTAGACATTTGAAGAGGCTAAGGTCATATGGTGGTGGAGAATACTTCTCCAATGACTTTGAAAATTTCTTGCAGGAAAGAGGCATCAAAAGGGAGATCACTACAAGGTATTCACCTGAACAAAATGGGGTAGCAGAAAGAAGGAATAGACTTATAGTAGAAACAGCTAGGTCTATGCTTAATGAGAAAAAATTGCCAAATTATCTTTGGGCAGAGAGTGTATCTACTGCCACATACTTAATCAACAGGTTGCCATCAAAGACACTTGATGGAATGACACCCTATGAGGCTTGGCATGGTAAGAGACCATCTCTGGATCATTGCAAAATCTTTGGGTGTGTTGCATATGTGCATATTCCCTCATAGGTAAGGGGAAAGCTAGACCCTAAGGCTGAAAAGTGTATCTTCATTGGTTATGATTTGAATCAGAAAGGATACAGGTTCTATAACCCCTTAAACAAAGGCTTCAAGGTAAGCAGAGATGTCATTTTTGATGAAAATAATTCATGGTATGAAAATGAGTGCAGGAAAGTTAACCTACCTTATGATATGGAAGAAGACTTTCCAAAGCTTATCAGGCAAGAACCAACTCAGAAAGAGGACACAAGCTCAGATGATGAAGACACCATCAACATTGAAGAGTTCAAGGCTTGGAAATCCAAAGGGAAGATGAAGATGAAGCAACTAGAAGACAATCCAGAATCCTCAACTCAAGCTATGAGGAGATCTCAAAGAGAAAAGAAGAAACCTATTAGGTATGGGTATGATACTTCACTTGTAACCAAGCACTCTATATATCTTGCAAAGGATCTCTTGAATGAAGAACCAGGTACATTTGAAGAAGCAATTACTAAACCAGAATGGAAGGAAGCAATGGATGAAGAAATGGAGGCTCTCAAGGAGAGTGATACTTGGGACTTGGTACCCAAGAAGGACTCCATGAAGGTGATAGGATCCAGATGGATCTACAAACTCAAGAGGAACTCAGATGGCACAATAAACAGGTATAAAGCTAGGTTGGTAGCCAAGGGTTTTGCACAAACCCAAGGCATTGATTATGAGGAGACATTTTCTCCTGTGGTCAAGATGCCAACTATCAGAGTTATGGTGAGTGTAGCTGCATCCAAGAATTGGAACATGTACCAATTGGATGTGAAGAATGCATTCTTGAATGGATGGATATCAGAAGAAGTCTACATGTCACAACCACCTGGCTATGAGGATCCCAATAAGGTAAACCATGTTTGTAAATTGAAGAAGGCTCTGTATGGATTGAAGCAGGCACCTAGAGCATGGAATTACAGGTTGACAACCTATCTCCTAGATCAAGGATTTGTGATGAGTAAAGCAGACACTTCATTGTTTATAAAGAAGAACAATTCAGAGGTAATATACTTGTGTGTCTATGTTGATGACATCATTATTACAGGTAATGATGTGAATGGGATTAGACACATCAAAGGACAAATGATGAAGGAATTCAAGATCAATGATCTTGGACTATTGAAGTACTTCCTAGGACTTGAATTGGTCTACACAAACTCAGGTATATTTATTACTCAGAAGAAGTACATTCAGGACATGGGCAAGAAGTTTAATTTGCAGGAAGCTAAAGTCTCAAACATTCCTATGGAGGTCAACCACAAACTCAGTGCACATGAAGGAGAAGAACTCAAGGATATTACAGGTTACCAAAGTTTGGTAGGTAGTCTTAATTATGCTACCTTAACCAGGATTGATATATCATATGGTGTTAGTGTGCTTAGCCAATTTATGCATAAACCAAGAATACCACATTTGGAGGCAGCCAAGAAGATAGTAAAGTACCTAAAGGGAACACAAAATCATGGTCTATACTTTCCATATTCATCAGACATTGATATTAAGGTATACTCAGATGCAGATTGGGCAGGTTGCAAGGATGACAGGAGGAGTACATCTGGTTACATATGCTTTGCAGGTGATAAACCAATTTCTTGGTCATCCAAGAAACAACCCATAGTAGCTCTATCATCTACTGAGGCAGAGTACAGAGGGCTAGCCAATGCCACTCAAGAAGCCATATGGTTGAAGCTATTATATTCAGAATTGGGCCTATACACAAGGCCACCAATCATATTTGGTGATAACACAAGTTCTCTTCACCTAGCAGCTAATCCAATTTATCATGCTAGGACAAAACACATAGAGGTTCATTACCACTATGTGAGGGAGAAATTACTTAGCAAAGAGATTCAATTATCATATGTGTCTACTAATATACAATGTGCAGATTTGCTTACTAAAGCTCTGGATGGAAGCAAGCTATGCAGATTTAAATCCATGATTGGATTGCAGGAAATAATTGAAGACTAGAGATGAAGACTTGAGCCAAAGTGTTTGGCTTGAGGGGGAGCTGTTGGTGCAAACAAGCCTTCACACTTGGCATTGTTTTGTACTTTGAAGAGTCAACATAAGGCTTGGACAATTGGAACCTTGGAAGGCTAAAATTTGGACCCTTGAAGGAAGTATTCACATGGAACAAGTACCATAGGAACCTAGTTTTGAAGAGTGTTTGAATTCAAATTCAAACACTCTTCAAAACTCCTATAAAAAGGCTATGTAAAAGTCGCGGGTTAGCTTCACTCTTTCCGAGGCAATTCCAAGCAAATCATTGAGTGTGTGTGAGCTACACTATAGCCTACACCTCTGAGTACCATTGAGCATCACATTACATGCCAATGGGAATGTACAATCATTATAGTTAATCAATATACATACATTCATAGTCTCTGTTTTCTCTGAGTGACCATCTTCAAGTCTGTCAACTTCAACAGGGCATATCTCAAGATCTACTGAACCAAATTGGATGATTCAAAGCCCATTGGAACCAGCTTAAAGCATTCTACAACACTACAAAGTTTCAAGTTATTCCATTCAGCCAATTGGGAGAAATCACGATCGAAGCAGTCTCTAGTATTTTTCTGTGTAGATCCTAAAAAGTCGGGGGTGTCCCTGATTTTGCTAAAGATCATTCTCAGTGCATAGTTTATCAATTGAAGTGATTTAACTTGCTAATGGTAGCTTGTTAAGCTAATTTAATACTCCCAGAAGGAATTAATCCAATTGTAAGTGTGCTGGTCACACTGAGCTTAAGACTGAGCAGGTATCATTACAGGAATAGAAAGTTTTTGAACTTGTGAAGGTTCAAAATCATCTGTTTTGATTTGGTCATTACACAATTATTTTGTAAAGCACATATATAGTTTCTTGGTGTTATTTGGAAGCTCAAGGAGTCTCCTAAGCATATCTGAAGAGAAAGGAGGGCAGGTGTGAAGCAGGTCTAGCAGCACCAACTTGATCTCCTGAGTGCATCCAGCCATCACATCCAACAACTTTCACCACTCTCTTCACTAACGTCACATCCACCCCACCCACGATCCCCATCTACACGGTCACTCAAACAGTTGACACTATGGAAACATCTCCTGCCAATGCACCGCTCCCTCCCCCCATGCCACCTCCATCTCCCATAACCCCTCCACCCACATCTCCACTTGCATCCACATCATTCACAACTCCCTTTCCCGCTCCCATTCCCCCTGCATCTTCACCCCTCCCTGCGTCATTTAATGTAAATAGTATATTTCTAGCGTTAAATCAATGTGTATATCAGCTTCAGAATGAGTACAGAGCTCTGGACGGCCGGTATCAACAACTGACAACACATCACCAGAACTTACAAAGGCAATTTAAAATTCTGGAAGAGGAAAATGCAGATGTGAATCAATGTTATACAACGCTTGAGCAGGCTCACCAAACACTATTGGAGGCACCCCAACCATCGACAGAATCAGGTGTCAAACAACTAGAAGCCTTGCTCGAAGTATACCAGGCCGATAACCTACGAGTCAGACGTAACTTGGCGCTACTCAGGAAACATATGGCCACAGCACTGGAAGAGAACAAGAGACTGCAAAAACAAAATGAAGAGAATCTGGAAGCGGCAATGGAAGGCTCTCCCCACGAGATAGATCCAGAGCAGTTCAAAGCAGTTCCCACGGAGACGATGAAAACCATTTTGGAAAGCTATGCAGATCTCCTGGAAGCCCATGATGACTTGGAAAGAGAACGTGACACACTACAGAGCAGACTTAAGGAACAGGAAGAACAACCGAAGAGTGTCCCATCAACCTCTACCTCAGACGAAGTAAAGGCCTTAACTGAGCAGGTAGCAGAACTACAAAAGAGGTTACTAACATACGAGAGGCAGCCCTCTCCAGTGGTAGAACCAGAGCCAGAAGAGTTGGTCCCTATTGAGGTAGATGATTCGTACGAAGAACTGTATGTTCCTATGCCAATGCCAGGCGGGCAACGAACCTCAGAGGGACTAGACACCTTGGAAGTGGAAGCACCCGAGTGGCTTCAGACACTGGAAAGGACAGCGAACACCCACGAAGAACGGGTGGCCATTCAGATCCAATCACTAGCGAACCTAGAAGAAACTGTCATAAAGTCAGAATATTTCAGAAGCATGTCTCATCACAGATGGATCGGCACCAATAATGACCAATATGTGCCATACTGCATACTTTTGGCCGATTACAACGCCAAGATTCAACGACGATGCGGCAAGCCTCCCACATTTGCTACACAATTTGGTCCAGATGATATACCGGAAAGTGCTAAGCGTGGGTCCATCCATCAACCCACCTGGAGAATCAGGCTTTTGGAAACATATCCTGAAATGGTCCGAACCTGGAATAATATGCCATTGTTTATTAAATATAATCCTTGTTACATTCCAGTTCTTCGACGACGCACCTGGCCTGAATTCACTATTGCCGTCAGAGACATCAAAGCCTGTGCAAAATGGTTAAATTACATTTATCTAGCACCTCCACGAGGACCCCCCACGGTGAACTACATGATTTCTACAATCCGTCACTGGAGCATTCGGCTACGCAATAATCCCGATGTGATGGCCCAGATGTGTATGAAAATATTTGAATTAATGTTGATCACTTTCAAGACGTTTAAGAATATTAAGGACCCCCACTTCTCAGGAGTTGGCTTTGTGACAGGAAACCAGGATCTGGTGTACAATATGAGTACCACCCCATCAAGTGAAGTAATATATGCTTGGCACGCCATAATCAAGTACCTCCCAGCCTGCTTTAAACAGACATTTGAGGAGATGTTCATCACAGGATTCTGGGAATATCACTCCGAAATCTTTATACCTAGGCCATCACATCTCCTTCAATTATTTGCTGTGGAGCGAACTATTTACTCAGAACAATTGAGGGTGCCTCATCCAGATGTTCCCGGACTTGTGAATTGGGATGATTTGCTCACAGATCTAGCACGCGGCTTACGACTTGAAGAACACCACCTAGCCTCCGATGTCGTCCAATATTATGTTCAAAAATCCTCTAGACAAGGGTCTGTCAGGGGCGACAGACACGAGAGTGGGGGGTGTTGGCAGCAGTCAGGGAACCGAAGGAGCCACAAGACGAAGAGAGTCAGAGCGAAGGGACAGCACAAGCAGACATGGCAGTCAAAGAAGATCTGGCAAGTAGGCCAATAATTTTCTTCATGAAGAAGCAAGTACGAGCATTCACGCAGATCTAGCACTAAGGCAACCTTTAATTTTTCAAAA
This sequence comes from Ceratopteris richardii, assembly GCA_020310875.1. Taxonomy (NCBI): domain Eukaryota; kingdom Viridiplantae; phylum Streptophyta; class Polypodiopsida; order Polypodiales; family Pteridaceae; genus Ceratopteris; species Ceratopteris richardii. The sequence continues at coordinate 25,473,102 of CM035415.1, forward strand.
CCCTTACACCAATTAAAAGTGATTCTCATCACTAACAACCCCTGTACAAGCAGACATGGCAGTCAAAGAAGATCTGGCAAGTAGGCCAATAATTTTCTTCATGAAGAAGCAAGTACGAGCATTCACGCAGATCTAGCACTAAGGCAACCTTTAATTTTTCAAAACCCTTACACCAATTAAAAGTGATTCTCATCACTAACAACCCCTGTAAATACCATGTTCACCTTTTTGTGGCTCCATTTTGTGCAAGCCGAGGAGTCCTCGAGCTTGAGGAGCCTTAGAAGTAGTTGCTTACCAATTTTCGTATTTTTTAGATCTCATTTGAGCCCTCAAATAAGCCCTGGAACCTAATTTTTAACTGGGCCGGACACTAGGTCTGGACAGGGCCAAAGCTAGTCAAAAACTATAAAAGGAGCTAGAGAGCTCATTTTTGAGGTTAGATTGTAATTGAAACGAACTTGTAAGAGCTTTTTGAAAGTAATCTAAGAACTCCATTGCTTCTCACTCTTTGTCTTGCTGTGTGTGCGCGTGTGTGTGTATGTGTGTGCACGTTTGTGTGCTTCTCACTCACGCATTTGTGCCTCCACTTGCTCGAGGTCTTCATACCATCCTCACGTCTTCCCGGATTGACATTAAAGGAGGTGCTACTCATCACTGAGCTACACTCTGCAACAACCATTCCAGCCTCTTTCTTCTTTGCCTCTTTCTTCTTTGCCTCTTTAGCAGCCAGTTTTGGACAGCTCTTAATGACATGATTATTTGCTTTATAGTATTTGCAAAACAATTTCTGCTTTTCTGATTTCTTCTCATCTTTGTCTTCCTTCTTCGATTGTGTAGAAGTAGCAAACTTTTGCTTACTAATAGAAGAGCTCCATTTTCCTTTGCCCTTCTAACTAGCCAGGAAAGCTTGATCTGCAACATGCATAATAGACATGTTCTGCTTGGGTTGATCTTCTTGCAACAGAATAGAAACTACCTCTTCAAATGTTGAGGCATTTGGATTGCCTTTCATCATCAAACAAAGAGTAGAAGCAAAACTCTGGTATGAATCGGGAAGAGCTTCATAACAGTATGCACAAGTGAACTGTCAGGAAGGACGTCATCAGCAGAAACCAATTGTTCCTTCTGTTAGCAGCTGGTATGGACGGACTATTCTTTGTAATTTCTACTTTGTAATAATGGAGATGTCAAGAGTTTCCGGAATACGGAGGTTTGGAATGGTATGAAATTCATTCCGTTTTTCATGCTATGTGGAGACGAGTCTTCGGTGGGTTCTTTCGAATTCTGGATTCGACGATTGCGAAACTGAGATACGCAGTGTAGCGGATGAAGTGGACTATACAGATTGAAGCATCATTGTAACTACAATGCTATAATGAAACACCATAATTATTTCTGAATCAAATAAACATTATTCTGTGCCGTTAAGATTCTGAATTGTCTATGAAATGTTTGTCTCATATTGAACGATGGAATAGAAACGCATGTTTACATATAAAAATATATGTGAATCCCTGTTCCTGAACCTATTCTTTGTGTATTGTTAGTCTTATGGCAAACAACAGACAAGCATTTGGTGCAAACTTTCGACATGAACCTCTAGAAGAATTTGTTCGACAGATTGTCAAAGGCTTAAAGGATCTTCCTCTTTTGGAGGTAGTCAATATTCCAAAGGAGTTGACATATTGGGTAGAACAAGGAGTCATTCCCCCTCGATTACTACAGGATTGGGTAATTGAGTGGAAGGAGGAGAAGCTAGTGAAAATAGCGGGGCATAGGGAAGGTGGAAAAATCGACCAGCAACACCTCCCATAGGAAGGAAAATACCCTGAGGAAGAAGGTTCTAGCAGCAGAAGTCATTCCCACCCCCTAGGTTTGGATCTAGCTCTCATTCTGGTGCCGCAATCCGAATTGTGGGATCCGATGGCTCAGTGATATCAACTACCAGGATTGAATTACACACATTTTTACGATAAAGTAGGGGAAGATCCTGATGTGCATATACGAACGTTTGAAAACCAGTATAATTGCAATCACAGACATTTGTGGGATGATGATCATAAATTACAGGTATTTCAAGCCACATTGGCTGGAAATGCAGTGAAATGGCTTTATAGTTCCCTTCCAATCATTTTAGTACATACGATGCATTGAAAGAAGCATTCTTAGCATGATTTCGGATGGCCAAAAGTATTTCGGAATTATACACTACTCTGCAATATATGGTGGAAAAGAGCTCGGTAGACCTTTACACAGAAGAATTTAGATCTATTATGTGGCAGTTTCCGAATGATAGCTGTCCCTTGGAAGAATTACTTCTAGAGTTTTTTGTGGATGGTCTACAACCACTGATAAAGGAAAAAAATCTATGTCTTTACACTGGATCGGAGCCTCACGCTGGACCAGGTTATTGAATTAGCTAGTATGGACACAAAAATGCGATTGGCAAATATGGGGATGGTCAGAAGTGAAATTGAAGGGAAACGGAAGTGGAAAGGGGATGTCAGAGAGTTTAAACAATCTGTTCAACCCGGACCGTGGCAGGATAGTCAAGATGTATGCAACAGGGGAGCCCCACCATACTCAGAATTCCAAACGAATGTAGACTCTAGCAGACGTTACAGGCAGAATTTTAAGGATTTCGGAAGAGGACGAAGATTCCATTAGCCTGGTCCGAACAATTCTAGTAACCGACCCATCCAGTGTCAGTTCTGTTTATAGTTTGGACACCTTAGGTGGGAATGCGAGGAGGCCAAAGAATACGATCAAAGGAAGTAGGAGGTGAAACTAAAAGCCCCAATGACTAGCATGGTCTCCATAGAATATGTTGAACTAGAAATTGCAGTTCTCACTCGATCGCAGAATGAATATTCCACCATATCGGAACCTTGTATACCGATTCTGAAAAAACAAAAACAAAAACTAAAAAACAGCGGTACGATGGGCTCGGGAGTACCCACCCCATTTTGTTAATCCAAAAACAATTCCTTCGACAGTGGATGATCAAATTCAGTAGTCTCGGGGATATCAAGCGGTGGAGTCTTTGGGCATTCCTGTTGCGGAGCCTTCCGACCATTCTCCGCAAGTGGTGGACTCCAAAATTGCGGATTTTCATGAAAGAAGACACAGTCAGAACCAAAATAGAATGAAGGATAACTCTGATATACGGGTAGATAACAAAACACTTCAGGTGAAAATTGGTGGATTCTTGCAGGGCTTACATTTGAAATTATCATTAGGAGCTTTGCTGGAGCTAGTGCCTACTTTTCGGAAATAGTTGCTACAACAACTACAGTCGATTCATGATACAACAAAAACTCTGAACCAAACAGTATCCATGGTAAATGACACTCCAAAAAAGTTTGTAGATTGTCATACCTACTATTATAGTTTACCATTATAATCGCGCCATTCCGAAGGTCTTAATTGATGGAGGATCGAGTATCAACATGGCTTCTACAGCAACATGTAGGTGGGGTGGCACCAGTTTGAGCGGGCTCCATTTTTTGTCCGAATGGTGGATCAATCTCGTGTCCAACCGGTAGGACTGATTAAGGATATTCCGATTCGGATTGCACAAGTATTATTTAAAATTACCTTTACAATTCTGGAACTCAAGGGGCAGAATTTAGATTACAATCTACTTCTAGGATGATCATGGCTCGGGAATGCCAAAGTTTGACAGAACTGGGATGAGAAAACCATCACTTTTCGGAAGGGACATTCCAAATTTACGGGTTCGTTGGATGACGAGTTAAAGTTATTTGAGATACACTAGCTCCGAGGAATCCAAAGGAAGTGCAAATATGTTGGCATGGTAGACATTTAAGAGGACTCGTGCATATTGCTATTCCGCTCAATAAGTTAGCACATGTACCGCCGAAGGATTTTCTCTGGACTGATGAAGCACAGCTGGCATTTGAACGACTCTGAAAAATTCTCGTAAGTGCTCCAATCTTAAAAGCTCCAAACTGGACATTGCCCTTTCATGTTTTCGTGGCCGCCTCAGATCGCGTAATCGGCAGTGTTCTCACGCAGAAGGAGGATCCGAAGTGGTTTCGTCTGGTGAACTATGCTAGTAGAAGACTCACATCAGTCGAGAGGAACTATTTGACTACGGAGCATGAATGCCTGGGTCTTATTTATTCTATTAAAAAGTTTCGATACTATCTCCTAGGCCGATCATTCACATTTCATGTGGACCACAGTGCCTTGCTCTACCTGGTGAAACAACAAAATTTAGTTGGACGTCTCGCTCGATGGGTGTTGCTATTACAGGAACTCGACTATGATGTGGTCCATTGCGCAGGAGCCAATCATGCGATTGCAAATTTTTTATCCAGAATAGACCATGGTGAACCTCCAGAAGGCATTGATGATTCTCTTCCGGATGCTGAAGTTTTTACAATGGCTGAACCGAAAGATGTTCTGCAGACTACTCCAACTTGGTATGACGAAATGGTGAGCTTTCTTACAAATGGTGTCGCGCCATCTCATTTATGGTCAGCAGCCCAAAAGAAAATTGGGTTATGCAATCGGCAGTTTTCCATGATCATGGAGCAACTTTATCATAAAGACTCGATGGGAGTTTGGCTTTGTTGTGTAGCCCCGCACGAAGCACATGCGGTTATTGTGGAAGCATGGTGGCCCACTATGTATGCTGATGTACAAGCGGCGGTGTGGAATTGTGACCCTTGTCAGTGAGCCGGTGAACCTAGAGACGTTCATCACTTCCCTCTCCATCCTATTTTTCCATTCGAACCTTTTCAAAAGTGGGGACTAGATTTCATTGGACCAATTAAACCCCCCCCCTGAGTGAATACCGGTGCCCTTTATATACTTACATGTACGGACTATTGCACCCAATGGGCGGAAGCATGGGCAACTAAACATGCCACTGCTGCCGTTGTGACTAAGAAGCTCCAAAATGACATATTTCCATGGTATGGTCTTCTGTTGGAATTAGTTTTGGACCGTGGAACACATTTTCTGAATCAATTGATTGCAGAGCTCACAATAGGATTTTGTATTAAACATCGGCTAATGGTTTAGCCGAAAGCACGAACAAGGTGCTGCTACAGATGCTCCAGAAAATGCTCTTGGATACTACTGATCAATGGGAGATTATTCTTCCCACGGTGCTTTGGGCCTATCACACCTCTTACAAAGTTTCGGTGGGAAGTACACCCTTTAAGTTGTTGTATGGGCAGGAGGCTATTCTTCCATTTGATCTTGCGGTCCCAAGTTTTTGGATAGTAGTACAAAAGTGTCTGATACCAGACGAATCTTTTGCGTATCGCATGGATCAACTGCGCCAGTTGGATGAAGTTCGCTATATGAGTTTTCTTTTGCCACAGGAAGTCCAACAACGGCAGAAGCGATGGCATGACCGGAAGTTGCGGACTTGGATTTTTTGCCCTGGTGGTTTAGTTTTGTATTTTCATTCGAAGATGAAATGAAATATGGGCAAGTTGAAATTACGATAGACTGGTCCATTCCGGATTCATGAACTGTGTAGACCAGGTACATTCCGGCTTGCTACACTCACAGGAGAAGTGTTGTCGATAGTCGTCAATGGGTCTAGACTTTGACCCTATCAATGCTCCCGATTTATATATATCATAAATTCACGCGATCCAGATCTCATGGAGGATGCGCAGTAACTATTTTTCATGCAAACGTACAACAATTATCAGGGTGGCAGCAGTGACGTTGTAAAACAGGATGTGTTTCTTATTTTACAAACCAGTAAGTAGTGCACATTCAGAATTTACGATCTCTTGATCACTGTCAGGATGCATTTCTTATTTCGAGAGCCAGTAATCAGTGCATATTCAGGAGTGATGATTTCGTGATCACCCGTCATGACGAAGACTCGTAATTAGTTACACAGGAAGGCGGAGCATAAAAGGCTACGAACTCTCCTGAAATCGGCTTATTTGTCAAGTTTGCGAGCAGAGCGACTATAGCGAGCAGAGCAAAAACAACGAGTAAGATGGCAGTGAACTTCTCCAATTGCCACCTTTTGTACATCCTAGAGAAGATCTCAGAGGAGTAGAAGGAGTGGTTTGAATGCAGAGGACTCCTGTAGTGTGCCATGATCGATTGGCGCACCATTAAGCCTCACCCTCAAGTGAACAAAATAGCGATGGAGATCGTCTGACAGATAGAGGGAAACAACATTAACGTTCAAGAAATCAGTATCCAAATAGGACAGGAAGAAGTACACTTAATCGTGGATCTGATAGCGGAGCGATTTTGTGTGGCCAAGGAGGGTATCATGGCAAGCACAGAGGCCATGGATGCTGCAGAAATCCGCGCATTGCTTAGCAAACCCTGCTTGGGTGAATACCGCTTCGCGCAACTATTGGATGACAACCCACTGAAGTGGGGAATGTTATTAATGACGATGGTAATTAATTTGCAGGCTAAACACTATGGATTTTCCTAACAGCTCTTCGCGTTGGTGAAGGAAGCGGCAACGACCCAGGTAAACTGGGTGGAAATCATATTCCGGAAACTAAAGAAAGAAGTCCGTAGATTATTTCGACGGACTAGAGGGCACTTAACGCAGTATTGGACTCAAAAGTGGGAGTGGTCTTCTCGTTACTTTTTTTGACTCCGGAATACTTACCTCGAGAATACACAGTATGCTTGAGGAAAGTGTTTTTACAACTGTTGAAGAAACGGGAAGTAGAGCGGAGGTTCGGAGGTAACACTTCTCAGGATCAGGTGGATACTGAGATGGACGAAGAGGAGGAATCTAGAAGATGCCAGATGGAAGAGAGGAGAGTCCGGGCCGAAGCCGAGAGGAAGGCCAAGGAAGAAACTGAAAGGAAGGCCAGTGAAGAAGCTGAGAGGAAGGCGAGGGATGATGAGGAAGAGGCAGCACAAATCAAGGAAGAGTCTATGTGAAATGAGGAAGAGGCAGCACGAAAGGCAGCTGAAGAAGAGCAGTCCCAAAGACAACAATAGGAACAAGGTGGACGTTTGGGTGAGACTTCTTGTAGAATACCAGTCTTACATACATTTTCAGAATGTGGACTAGTTGACAAATGGAAAACTTCTTAAGGTAGAATAAAGTTACCTGCACTCAGATCTACAGATGTCATATATCCATGGATGTATTCTAAGGAAACTATTCGATCGGAATTACTAGGAGACTTAGCTCGTGGTCTAGCCTGGAGTTCGGTAAAGCTGGAAGATTTCCAGAATAAGTATAATGCCATGATAATGGAAAAGGACAGTTGGGTTGCAGAGAAGGAGCAGATAACAGCATAGATGACTCAACTACAAGAAGATTTAGAAGCAGTCAAGGCTGAGAACCGAGGTCGTGACGGTCTAGTGGATGAGCAGTTGTTGAAAAACTAAATGATACTTTAACAAAGAATAATACTCTGAAAGTTACTGTGGAGGAAAAGTCCAAAATTATAGCTTGCTTGCAAGCAAAAATTGGTCAAGTGCAAAAATCCAACCAGAAGTTAAAGAAATGTAATAAAGAACTAAATATGAAGTTGCAGAAAGCAGAGCAGGAAACACAAAGATTAAAAACCAAGGTTAAAGATCAGAGTGGTGAACTGAAAAGGTAGAGCATTTCGACTGCAGAAGTGGAGGAAAGGCTGGCGGTTCGAAATTCCAAGTTCACAGCATTGGAAGAAAAATTACAAACAGTTCAAGAGGCCTTGGATATAGTACAGGCACAGGTTGCGAGAATCTCTGAGTTAGAAAAGCAAGTAGCCCAATGGAAGTAGCACTGTGCGGATGCTAACTTAGTGTTAGCGGATAAAGAAGCGGAGGTAGACAAGCTCCGAAAGGAGGCAAAAGTTTTGGAACTTTCTTGTCAGGATAAAGTAGAAGAAGCAACGAAGGATACTGTGGAGATTCAGACTAAACTAAATGATGCTACATTAGCTTTTGATAAACTAATAGAAGGATTTCAGCAAAAATTTTTGAAATTAGAAGTTGCCGCAGTTAGCTATAAAAGTCTTAGTCAACAAGCCTTAGAACCTAAGCAGTTTTTTGAAGCAGAAATGCTTTTAGCTGAAGAAAACCTTAGGGATATGTTTAATGAATTATGTTATGATATCAAGAGAATAATGTTTCCGGAATTACAAAATCAAGATGATGATCTGTAAATTCTGTGTAATTTTGTACTTAGTGGGTTCGGATCCACCGTGGGTGCCAATAGCAGTCGGTATGGATGGACTATTCTTTGTAATTTCTACTTTGTAATAATGGAGATGTCAAGAGTTTTCGGAATATGGAGGTTTGGAACGGTGTGAAATTCATTTTGTTTTTCATGCTATGCAGAGACAAGTCTTCGGTGGGTTCTTCCGAATTCCGAATTCAACGATTACGGAACCGAGATACGCAGTGTAGCGGATGAAGTGGACTATACATAGTGAACCATCATTGTAACTACAATCCTATAATGAAACACCATACTTATTTCTAAATCAAATAAACACTATTAAGATTTTGAATTGTCTATGAAATGTCTATCTGCGCTAAGATGTTTACAGATAGAAATATCTATGAATCCCCGTTCCCAAACCTATTCTTTGTGTACTGTTAGTCTTATGGCAAACAGATAATGAAACACCCTGACAAGCTTTGCTAAACCTGCAGCAGACTTTGAGATGCTTATACTGGCAAAGCAAAACCTGTATATATCTTTGGCACAAAAAGACGAAATAGCTTGCACAAGCGCTTCGATAGTGCTCATCCAATTTCATGCAATTTTGAGACTACGGTCGGAGAGGTGTCGACGATCCCCTAGATGAAATGACGACTTGCTCTAATACCAATTGTTGGAGCTAGATGTTTGTGGAAGCACACAAACAACACAAGGAAGAAAATGAAGCTTGGAGCACAACACACAGTACTGAATGTATTACCACTAGAATGTACAAAGATAAGTAACCCGTTAGGGTTATAGACGTATATACAAGCCGGGGGGAAAAACCTCCTAAAGAGGGAAAAAAGTTTCTGGGCAGTCCTAGTGTGTTCACACACATCACTACCTAAATATATCAATAGTTTTGGGCACCTCAAAGTTCATTCCATAGAAGCTTCAAGTATTGCTCGACCGGTACCTTGGGTAGAGGTGATTCACCAAATTCCTCCATGGTATTTGTAGGGTCCATGGGTATGTAGAAGAAGAAACCCCCTTGCTTGATTTTGAGATTTTTTGTATTCAAATGGAAAATGGAAGGGTGGTTCTTGGGAATTGAAAAAGTAAAAGAGATGCAAGTTGTGTTAAATAAAAGTAAAACGGAGTAGAGTGACAACACAAGGGAGTAGTGTAGTGGTAAAACACTTGACATGTGAAAGTGACGTTGTGGGTTCAAATTCTTCCTCCTTGATAGATAAAATACTCTTCATTGCCACTCCTTAATTAAAAGGTGTTTGTGCATAGCCAATGGTCACCAAGGGAGCCATGGGAGCGATGGAAGCCAAAGATGCCAAAGTTCTATGCCTTAATTGATGCCTTGGAGTAAGCCGAAGGAGTAGACGTAGGTGTAGCCGAGGAAAAAGCTGAAGGAGTAGACATAGGTGTCATTGAGGAGTAAGTTGAAGGAGTAGACATAGGTGTAGCTGAAGGAGTAGATGTAGCTTAAGGAGTAGACATAAGTGTAGACATAGGTGTCCGAAGGAGTAGACATAGGTATAGTCGAGGATTCAGTTGAAAGAGTAGATGTAGGTGTAGCAGAAGGAGTAGAAGTAGGTGTAGCCGAAGGAGTAGATGTAGGTGTAAGCTGAAGGAGTAGATGTAGGTGTAGTTGAAGGAATAGACATAGGTATAGACGTAGCTGTAGCCAATTGAGCAGATGTACATATAGATCTAGGTGTAAGCGTAGGGATAAATGTAGGCTTAGGTTCAAGAACTAAAACAAAAACTAGAATTAGAATTGGAAATGAAAACTGAAATTGAAACTAAAATTGAAACTGAAATAGAGATAGAAATCGGAATCAAAATAAAAAATAGAGATCAGACACAAAAAAAGAACATCGCTAGACCAAAAACAAATAGCGTTGGATCCTTTTGTAGTGATGCACACAAGCTCTGATACCACTGTTGCAAGGATCATAAGTACATGCTCACATAGAGAATATGGATCTTGAAATCACATAGAAAATAGAGATGCAAATAGACGAGACAATACACAAGATTGGGTGTAATCTCCCTCACGCACTCTGCTTGACGGCTCTAGAGAGTGCATGTATCTATAAGATTTGCAATTACATAAAAAATAGAGATTACAATGAGGGTGTCTTCGAAAAGCAAGCATGAAAATAAAAAGTTGCTCTCTTTTATGGAGAGCCTTTGCTTTTATTTACATAAATCATGATATACAACAATCCTTATCCTAACCACTATTTTTACTACTTTTTCTATAAAGAATCATCTACACGAGTCTTTATTTAAAAATTATATATAAATATAAGTCCCATTATTAGTATCCACACACATCCAAAATGTCCATGCTCATTCATGCCCGTACAAACCTTTAGTTGATATTGCAAACCTCAAGCTCCAACAGACCTTGTATTGCTCTACAAAAGAAAAAAGATTCACAAAAGCGAGCCTGCCTATATAGGCTCATATGTCTATGAAATTTATGGAAGAATTATGAAGCTTGAGTGGCTAGCACCATAGAGTGATGAATTCATAAAGGTATAGGTATATACTATTTCTTTGAGATTGCTTGAATAACTTAGGAGGTTGGATGGATGAGCTGTCCTAATTTTTTAATGAAAAAAAAGAGGTCATGAATCCGGACTTCACCAATGAAATGCAAGACTGAGAATTCATAGCGCGAGCCGTTAGATTGAGGTTTCGTGAACATGATGAAAGCCGTGGGATTCTTGGAGGTGGGAATGGGACGATTTAAAAGTTGAAGTAGAATGGGACAAAACATTATTTGACGTGTAGTTGAGTTTCTTGTGCTTAGGCGTGTTTCACACAGAGCGGTGCCCCACAAAACACGTAGTGTTTAACCAATCAGAAATTGCCATCTGTGCACTCCTCTTTAGACAAGGGCGGAGGCCCCTGTGCGTTCGAATGCCATGTCATGCCCTGTTTCAGTACAAAATGTGTTGATACCCCCTCCGCCACCCGAGCACAAATCACAGGCCAATTTTGACGCATGGCAACCCAACAGGTGGTGACAATGTTTAGGTTCGTTAGCAGGTCGTGACAATGTTCATGTTTGTTGGGCAGGTAGCAACTTACATTTTCCAACGGTAGCGCTGTTTACGCGCTATAAAGCTCTGTGATTTCAGAAGCTCAAAGTCCAAGGCATGAAGAATTTGCACGTAAGCTTTGCTGACGCTTTTGACATTGCAAGTTTGTCATTTTCCTCAAGTTGCAGATGCCATAGACTCTGAATCCTCCTCAGTTCTGACAGTCGAGTTGCAGCCACGTGATTCTTGACGTAGCGGACGAGTTTGTTGAGTCCTGACGTAGCGGGATAGTAATGTATATACTTCATAAGCAATTGAATTCTATAAGACTGTAACTTTAATTGAAGCATCTTCTGGAATCTTAGACACAGGGGTGCCTCTGAAGTCTGAAGCATCTTCTGTCCATTCGACGAGCAACCTGCGAGCTTCTTCGACATCCTCTTCTCTCTGCACATTCGAGCAATAGAAGGTACTTCCTTTTTATTCATCAGTCACATGCCTGCATGAAAAATTTACCACCAGATTTGGTTGAGATGATTTTGCTTCCTTCTGAAGATTTATATCTTTCCATATATTTAAGGTCTGACTTGCACAGAGAATTTTTGAAGTGAGGTTCGATTTATTTGCTACATATATCATCGTATTTAGGTGTATTTATTTATATATGTTTATATAATGAAATGTTTTGAAGTTTTTCTTTTTTTCTTACAAGTTAAAATAGAAACCTTAATCATCTAGTAAAGGTATACTTGATTCAAATTTGTTATACATGGGAACTATTACACTTCTGAATTGTTTCATTGCTCTAATGTTTTGATCTTTTTTTTTTATAGATATAATCGATTTTCATGGCTCACAAGACTTGGGTTCTCAAGAAGAAGAATCATTTCTTTATTCTCAATCATCTACTTATTTTCCAAACTTATACCCCTACTCGCATCCTTCATTTCAAATGCCATCTCATGGCTTTCAAGCCATGTTGAATGGTCCTAATATCTTTAGGCCTTCTCCTATTCATCCCTCTCCAAACCATTCCTCAATGCCCCAAACTATCTCTAACACCAATAACCCTATAGAAACTCCTTCTAATTCAATTGATCCATCCAAAGTCATAGAGCCTTCCAAATCAAAACAATGAGGTGTCAAATCCAAGTCAAGGAGAGAGCCAAATGGTGACAAAGATCAACCAAAGAGGACGAAAGTTGCAAACAAGAGAACTTTAGTAGATTTGGAGGAAGACGATGACACAAACAAAACTTGTAAGTGGAAGGATCATTGGGTGGATATATTGATCCATGTTAGAGGCGGGATGAAGAATGAGTTCAACAATCCATATAAACAAGGTGTTAATATTTGGGCAAAGATTGCAACAAAGTTAGCATCATTGTACCCCGACTTTGACAAGGACAGTGAAAGTTGTAGGAAAAAGTGGCAAAAGGTTTTAGCGGCATATTCGTAAGATAAAGTTCATAATTCTATATCAGGGAATGATAGGAAATATACTTGTAAGTGGTATGATATTATTGATGAATATTACCACTCTAGAGCTACCGTGATGCCCATTACCCATGCATCATCTTCGATCTCAAATATCAACAACTCTCCAACTTGTGATGCTATGCAAGAGCAACTCACTCCAAATGAAGATACACCTCAAGCTCCTACACCTTCTAACCGTCGTTGTGCTCCTAAATATGAGGAGTCTTTAGCTCACATGGCTAATAATGGCAAGGATCTTTTAGGTCACTTGAAAGAGTCCCTTGCTATAGATCGAGAAAGACTCAAAGCTATTCAAGATTTGCACTGTACTATGTGTGAATTGTTGAAAACCAACAAGCGGAGTGAGTAGATATTATTATAGATAGTTTGTTATGTTGTAGGACTCTTTTTTGATGTATTAGTCCTTTGAATTTTGTCATGATGTAGAACTTTTTTTGATGTATTAGCCCTTTGATTTTTATCATGATGTAAGACATTTTTCAATGTATTAGCCCTTTCAATTTTATAATCTAGGAATTTTTCCGATATATTAGCTCTTTAAATCTTCTTATATTTTATTTAATTCAAGTTCATAATGAAATATGCATGTCTTTTTTCAATTGTGTCCATATATATTTATGTGTGCATGTATGTATGTGTGCATATGTGTATGTGTGCATGTTATGTGCATGTTATATGTATGTGTGTATGTATGTATGTGTGCATGCTATGTGTATGTTATATGTATGTGTGCATGTTATGTGTATATTATATGTATGTGTGCATGTTATATGTATGTGTGCATGTATATATGTGTGCATGTATATATGTGTGCATGTTATATGTATGTGTGTATGTATATATGTGTGCATGCTATGTGTATGTTATATGTATGTGTGCATGTATATATGTATGCATGTATATATGTGTATATGTTATGTGTATGTTATATGTATGTATATGTGCATGTTATATGTATGTGTGTATGTATATATGTGTGTGTATGTATGTATGTGTGCATGCTATGTGTATGTTATATGTATGTGTGCATGTTATGTGTATGTTATATGTATGTGTGCATGTTATGTTGTATGTTATATGTATGTGTGCATGTATGTATGTGTGCATGATATGTGTATATTATATGTATGTGTGCATGTATATATGTGTGCATGTTATATGTATGTGTGCATGTTATATGTATGCGTGCATGTATATATGTGTGCATGTTATATGTATGTGTGCATGTATATATGTATGCATGTATATATGTGTATATGTTATGTGTATGTTATATGTATGTATATGTGCATGTTATATGTAATTGTGTATGTATATATGTGTGCATGCTATGTGTATGTTATATGTATGTGTGCATGTTATGTGTATGTTATATGTATGTGTGCATGTTATGTGTATGTTATATGTATGTGTGCATGTATGTATGTGTGCATGTTATGTGTATGTTATATGTATGTGTGCATGTTATATGTATGTGTGCATGTATGTATGTGTGCATGTATGTATGTGTGCATGTTATGTGTATGTTATATGTATGTGTGCATGTATGTATGTGTGCATGTATGTATGTGTGCATGTATGTATGTGTGCATGTTATGTGTATATTATATGTATGGGTGCATGTTATATGTATGCGTGTATGTATATGTGTGCATGCTATGTATGTATATATGAATGTTATATCTACGTGTTATATGTGTGTGTGCATGTATGTATGTGTGTATGTATATATGTGTGCATGTTATATGTATGTGTGCATGTTATATGTATATGTGCATTTATGTGTATGTGTGCATGTATATATGTGTGCATGTTATGTGTATGTTATATCTATGTGTGCATATTATATGTATGTGTGCATGTATATATGTGTGCATGTTATGTGTATGTTATATGTATGTGTGCATGTATATATGTGTGCATGTATATATGTGTGCATGTATATATGTGTGCATGTTATGTGTATGTTATATGTATGTATGCATGTATGTATGTGTGCATGTTATGTGTATGTTATATGTATGTGTGCATGTTATATGTATGTATGTATGTATGTATATGTGCATGTATATATGTGTGCATGTTATGTGTATGTGTGCATGTTGTGTGTATGTATGCATGTTATGTGTATGTGTGTATGTTATATGTATGTGTGTATTTATGTGTATGTGTGAATTTATGTTTATGTGTGCATTTATGTATTTATGTGTGCTTTTATATGCATGTGTGCATTTATATGTGCATATTATATGTATGTTTGCATTATGTATGCATGTTATATGTGTGTGTGCATGTGTGTGCATGTCTATGTATATTGAAACTTTATTATCATGTCACACCCTAATGTTTTTTATTTTTTTGGTTTTGTAGGAATGACTTTGTCCAATGAAATGTCTTTGTTTTTTGCATGTGTATGTGCAATACTAATTTGTGAATTGCTAGAGACATCATCCACATATAGAAACCAAAGCATAGTACAAACATGGTTCCACTTCACTGAAAGCATGGCATGAGCTGTGAGTGTTAGGAAGATTATAAATCGTAGAAATGGGCATTGGCATAGGAAGGCATGGGCTTATCCACGTCCACAAGGATTTCTTCAAAACTACCTCTTGAGTAGTTATGGTGAGAATATGTTCAAGAGGTGCCTTAGGGTGAGTAGGAATACATTCCACTATCTTTGTGGAAAGCTTGGACCTTTTATGGAAAAAAAGTCAACAACTTATCAAGATGCAGTGCCTGTTCAAGATAGAGTAGCCATCGCACTCACTAGACTTGCCACAGGGGATGGACTTTTAGGCATTGCTGATAGCTTTGGGTGTGCAACAAGTACAACTTGTGAAATTGTACACTCTTTTTGTAAAGCAATAGTCAAGTCAGGGCTTCAAGACACATATATTAGATGGTCTTCAAGTTCTAGACTTGAAACCTTAGCCCATGAGTTTGAGGCAATTAGAGGGATACCTTATGTAGTTGGTGCAATAGATGGTTCTCATATTCCTATCATTGCACCACGAGAAAATCATGTAGATTACTTTAATAGAAAGGGATTCCACTCTATTTTACTACAACTAACTGTTAGTGCCAATTGTCTAATATGGAATTATGATGTAGGAGGGGCAGGCTCAATGCATGATTCATTAAATTTTACTAGAAGTGAACTAGGACAGAAATGTGCAAGAGGTGAGCTAGAAAATTATTGTTTAGTGGGTGATTGCGCATATCCGGCTCGACCATATATGCAAGTTCCATTGAAAGGATGCAAAGAGGGCTTGTCACGCATTAAATATTTTTGGAACTTCATTCAATCCAGCACTAGAATGCCAGTGGAGAGAGCTTTTGGTATGTTGAAAGCAAGATTTTGCATCTTGCGTAAAAGGTGTGATATGGATTTACATTATGTACCTGATGTTGTCGCTGCATGTTTTGTACTTCATAACCTTTGCATTTGTCATAATGAATATTTTGATATGGAATGGGTACAAGAGGCCGAATTGATGACTTGTGGTGGACATATGGATGAACATCAAAGAGCAACTGCAAACTCTATGATGGAGCTTAGAGCAACACGTGAAATTGAAGTGGATGAAATCATGGATCATGCTCAATGTACCAATGAAGTAGTAGAAAATGACCTCGGCGTCGGTTCAGAGCGTAGAGACAACCTTGCTCGAAACATGTATAAGGAGAATGCAAGGATGCATATGCAACAAGTCTTTGGAAGTGAAGTCCTTCAAGAAATGGATTCTCCTTCAAGTTCCACCTAATTTATTTTTGAATTATATTATTTCGTATTTATGTTATACTTGATTTTGTATGAGTCATTTGATCCTTTCATGGAATGATTAGTTATACCCAAATTATTATGGAGAATCGAGTGATCATTCTTGAATGTTGCATAGAATATTTTGTATATGATGGTATATGACCCTTGCATATAGGTGGAAACATTAATTTTAGTTTCCTTCATGTTCCATTTTGAATGTAATGATACTCACATGCTATTTGAAATTGAATTTATAAGGTTTACAATGGATGATATTTGATCTAGGTCTAACGCCCCCCATAAAACTGTGTTACTGTTCCGCCCCTATATGTGAATAGATGGATGGCGGAACTGTCCACTTTTCTCTCTTTCCTGGTGGAACTTGAAGAATTCCAATCTTTGTTCTGCCGCCCCTAAACCACCCTAAGATAAACTTCCCCGAATCTTTTATGCTACCTTGGCGGACGATTCAAGTGGACGTTCATGCCGCAAAACGATTGGCGCGAATCCTAATTTGCCTTCGATGGTTAAATCTGTTCGAATTCGCGCTCTCCATACAGCTCCTGTGTACAATATTCGATAAAGCTAGAGGAATTCGTTGAGCATCTGGGTCTTGCAGCTTTCTTTTGTGATTCATTCGGGTACGAGACTCGGCAACCCTTTGTTACCCTTATGTGAACCCTTTTTTAATCTAAATGGGATTGCCATTCGTTTCTTAAATTTTAATGTCATCGCCGTAGGATTCATGGATGTGCTGTTACTTTTACATCTTTGCTAGGTAGATCTTCTGAAAGTTTGTCAATATGTCCGTGGTGGATCATGATTTATATTGCTGTTTGGATTGCAAACCTCTGAGCCAGTATATTATTATGCATTGATATTTCCGTCCATATGTGCGGTCAGAATTCGGAGACATCAATGAATGTTGAGCAGAAATAAACGTTAAGTAGCAGCAGGGAAGAAGGGCTGCATGCCTCAGGATTATGATGATATAGGGAAGAGCTTTGAATTTTTCCCAAGTAGAAAAGAATGAACCCTGGGAAGCTTTGACTAGAAGGCCAGCATGATTTCAAGTTCATTCCGGTATGGGGGTTTGCATTACCTGGGGTCCTGATGGGGTTGTATGATTGGCTGCTGTGCTTCTTAGCTTCGATAGCTTCTTTTAAGACATGGTTTGTTTTGAGTGTTTATTAGTCCTCTAAGATATGAAGTCAATGAAGGAAGCTTCAAACTTCTGAGCTGGGGTTACAGTTGGGGCTTCCACACTGCCTAAGGAGAACTTTTTTACTTATACATACAAAACGAAGAAATATATTGCTCCTAGGTCAAGTTGAAGAGTGGGTTTATATCTATACAAACGTGAGGTTATTGGCTAAAGTGAAAGAAAGAGGGTATGAGAGAATTGAAGTTACATTGGATATGCTAAACAAAGAGAAGTATGAGAATGGGCTTGTTGCTTTTCAAAACAGCCACATGTAACTCTAGTCATGTTTACACATCATATTTACTTCAACATGATGGGACCATTCATGATCACTACGAAGATGAGGATGATGATGATGATCATAATGAAGAAATCTCTAATGATGATGATGATGATGATGATGAGGATTATGTCCTCTAATGGGTGGACTCATGATAATTTTTTGAGACAAAACATGTTTTGTGTACTCCGTGTTAGGACACCCTTGGGGATGGAGGATTGTCCGATCTATTGGATGATAGGCACCTTTAGGATCAGCCATGTTTATGGCATGGCCATCACATATTGTTTTTGGGTGTTGACACCTTCATTCTATTGATCAAGGATACTGGGATAGCAAAAATGGTTCTACCCTACATACGGTGGGCATAGGAGTTTGTTTTTTTGATATCAAAGAGGCTTATGACCTATATTTTTGTAATGAGCTGCATAGAAGTCCAATGTATTAGGTGTGTTCCATTCTGTCCACATAAGATATGTGAACAGAATTGCAGAAGGTGGGTAAAGTGTGTTTTGTGTGTGTGTGTGTGTATGTATATATATATATATATATATATATATATATATATATATATATACACACACACACACACACACACACACACACACACACACACACACACACACACACACACACACACACACACACACACACACCTCCCACATATGCATATACATATGTACACACACACACACATATATATATATATATATATATATATATATATATATATATATATATATATATATATATATATATATATATATATATATATATATATATATATATATATATATATATATGTGTGTGTGTGTGTGTGTGTGTGTGTGTGTGCGCGTGCGCGTGCGCGTGTATGTTGTATATTGTGTGTACGTGTGTATGTTGTATATATATATACACACACATATACGTACATATATATAATGTGTATATATATGTATATAATATATATACATGTGTATATATGCACACACACACACTTATGACTTATATTTTTATGGTGAGCTTCATTGAAGTCCACTATGGTAGGTGCATTCAATTCGGTGCATGTAAGGTACATGAATTGAATGGAATGGGGTGAAAGTGCATAAGGTTTGTTGTATGTATGTATGCCGTA
>CM035415.1:25512155-25704655 GCA_020310875.1 Ceratopteris richardii
GCGTTTGCGAACATTGCAAACACTACGCAACAAGCTGCATTGCAACTATGGTGTGTATATATATATATATATATATATATATATATATATATATATATATATATATATATATATATATATATATATATATATATATATATATATATAACCTCACTGTATTGCTTTATTCACTTTTCCACTTTGTTTACTTTCTTTTCGTTTTCATCATTACCTCCACCCATGAGGATGCCTTGGCCTTTCAGATTAGAGGCCAGTTTCGTGGATGGCATTTTCAAGTTTTTTGGAGGTTCCAACTGTTTCTAGAGAGTATGAGATGGATTTCAACTGATTTAAATATGTATTCGTTTGGGGGGGTAAGAGTGTTAATAGTTCATGCAGCCATAGCAGGTGGTTTCCAATTGTCTGGGTGTTTTATGTTCTGACAGCTTTCTATCATGTAGGTGATTAAAAGTACAAGCTTAAGTTTCTATCCTCGATTTTTATGCTCTAATTTTTTGGCATGGAGCTTTTATGCTATTTCATGTCATGCAAGAAGTGTGGATTCTTGACTTTTGATTCACTTAATTGGAGAAGGGGATCTGTGGAGCTCAGGGTTTCCAGGATAAAGAATAAAGACAGAATGAATGACATCATTGACATTATGGTGGATCTATTGGGATTGGATGATTAGAATGCTGGCTTCATATTCCTCTTTATCCTCAGAGGAGGAAATTGTGGCAAGCCGCAATTTATACACCGATCATGAATCATAAGGCAGTGCTTGACAGACAGTTGCTTTTTTCTTTTTCTTTTTTTCTGAATTATTTGCTTAGGTGTGCTGAGGAGGGAGGTGCATTAAAATATCCATCTATTATAATCAATCGGAAACTTGTACAGCATGCAGTGCAGTGCAGTTCCATCCTCAAATTTAGAGTCCTCAGATTTAGAGGCACTTGAGACTGCAGTGAATGATGAGACTGTGCCAGACAGGCAGTTTTCTTTTTCGCAAGGTGATGAGCATGCAGCAAGAAGCAGCCAGACTTATGCTCTTCTGCAACATTTGTCTCAAAACAAAAAAATTCGGGTAAAGCCGCTTGATTTTCATTCTCAATGTATGTATGGCTTTTTATTTTTTTCAATTCAATGTGTCCATCAGACCTATAAGCTGGAACCTAGCTTCTGTCAGTCAGAGTCATGTGCCAAATTTCGCAATAGGTTTGCTGCCTAACAATACACATGTGCCATGTAACAAGATTTGACTAATTTTTGACACTTCTGATACTTGGATTGGAATTTTGAGTTTGAGGATAAAGAGATAATCTTATACTTTTTGAGTCTCTTTCAAAGAAGAAGACATCAATGAAATCTCTTTCATTTCGGCTTTTCTATAAACTCATTTTTCTTCGATAAATGAGAGCATATGTATAGGCTCTCAAAGCATCAATGCATCCTTCCATATAGGTGGAGAACAAATATCCTTTATGGATGAAGGAAAGTATAATGAAGAGTGAAGTAAATGAGCTCCTTATTTGGAGCCAAAGGCCCAACAATGGCATGGTGAATTGTCAACAAATTATCCTCTCTAGACACCCTTGCATGAGTATGTAATATCTGCGGAGATAGAATATCCCATAGCATACATTGGGACCTGATCTTCCTTAATCTATGGAGGGTAAACCCATATCTGTGGAGGACTTTGTGCTTGGTAATGGCTTACAATTCTATTCATGTCAGAATTCTGATTTCTAAATCACTCTGAATACTGATCCTGATGTAGTTATAAATTAATACACTAAAAAAAAAGAAATCAAAGATGTCATTGATTGCCATGAAGTCAGTATAACAGCACAAAACTAATTAGGTTGTCTGCCAAATATAGGAGTAAAGTTTAGCTTGATAAGCACTAGGAAAAGAAACATCTCTCAGAGAAAATAGTCAAGCAATTCTTGAAGGCTTTCTGTTTACAATTTCATTATAGTAAGATGGTGGCGATTACTCAACTGTCTATCGATGATAGCTTATTGATTGGAAGATGTTGGATCACGTAAGAAGTTTGTAATAAGATCTTTTGTTATATCTGTGATGAAAATTATGTCCTTTGCAAATAGTACAAGTGATCCTTAAGTATTCTGGGATGTGAAGGGAACTTTTCACTATAATGTCGTTAGGAAGAAATGGTGGTATTTCTGTCATTCATGCATGCTTATTTCGTTGTATGAGATAGAGAGATGATTAATTGCTTTAGACAAAGTGAGCTGTGTGAGAATATCTTCAGCTAGTATACTGTTTCCTTTATTAATCATAGTCGTTTTATTAAATGTGCTGATGCTCTCTTGACTAAGACAAAAACATTTGCAGTAGTCTTGGTTGGATATTTTGACTTGATAGACCATCACAGTACATTATTCTTCTTAATTCCCTTGCTCACAATGCAAACCAACTGGAAATGTTGTAGAGTGCTATCAGTTCGCTTGCTACCGATCCAGCACTTCAGACGGCAGTGTTACAGAATAAAGAATTGAGGGAGCTTAGTCAGAAACTTAAAGGAGGATATGGTACTGTTGTCCAATATTTGTGACTTCACATTTCCATTTAGGTTGGTCAAAGACATAATTCTTTTATGTTATTTCTTGTCAGAAATAGCGCATTTAGAATCATCTTCTGTTATTGAGGAACCTGAAGTTTCAACATTCAGAAGTTTCACAAGAAAGGCGTTTTGTTTTACTGGGAAAGTCCTGCTGGTAGCAGCATGTGCAGTGGTTGGGGTGGCTGGGGTGCTTCTGATAGCCAATGCTAAGCATGATAAAAATGAAGAGAATGAAGAGTAGCACCATGGAAACTTGATGTAACGATGCTCATAAGGAAAAGAGAATCTTCACTTTTGCTTAGTACATAACCACAAGAACAAATACTATAAAGTGATGCAATGGGGCGATTGTTAGTAGTATTTCTCTGAAAGGTGTTAGAAAAAGTGCAGCAAATAGTCTGAATCATCAGTATCTCTGAAATTGTATTTTATTTAGCAGGATTCCCAACATCAAAGTGTCTTTGTGTATGCAGATGATTGATGGATTTGATCATCTTAATTTGAATTACGAATCTAAACAATGACACTACTAATCCGTTTGGCTGCGAAATACTGAGAAAAATTTCAGTGTCTGCATGCATATTTTGATTGGGGGGAAACTTTGAAAGAGAAAATGGAGGTGTTTCTCCTTGTTCAAGGATATTGACGATGTGTTCTGTAGAGCTTAGCAGGGGGATGTGGCTCACAGATTGTTACTAAAGAATAGTCGACACACCAGGAACTATGTATATACACTCTTCAAGCCTTGAATTTAAAACTGAGCCCACACAAGGATATCTAGGAAGCCCAGAAATTGAGGAAATGAACTGGATTAGATTATGGATAATCTGAATCAGCATTCAGTTCTTTGTTATTATTCCCGTTGAAATAGGGATATCCTACAAGTGTGGTCACTGGTACAAGAAGCGCTTTTCAGTATCAAATTTGGATGTCCATAAAGTAAATGATTTTGTAAAACTTTTTTCATATCAAAGTTATATGAATCCCTTAATTCCTCAACCAAGCTTGTATATTGATTTGATCAATGAACAACACAGCCCCTGGGACAAACTACTGCCCCAGATGCCAAAGAGATGATATCAAGGTGGTTGATTTTCCTGTTTATGTGAACCCTTGTCAATTAGACATTTGCCTTTTATGGAAAATTTCACATGAAATCTAGAAGGAAAAAGTGAACTGATTTGCATTGTACCTCAATCATGATGAGATTGTGAAGTGGAGATTTTTGATCGACATCTCACTCCATAAAGGTGTTCCTAACATAGTTGCATCGCAACGCGTTGCAAACGGTCTGCAACTTCGCCACCGCAACTTCACAACGTTGTCACGTTCGCAATGCGTTGCTTTGCATTCATTTTTTTTAAAATCCAAAAAATACCAAAGGAGTGTTTCTCTTAGGAGAGAGAAAAAATTATCTATAACCTTATTCCAAATCTTCAAAAAATGTGGAAAATGAGGAAGACACAAAAAGCTTTAGAGATTCATTTATATATGATTTTGGGCCTTTATCATCTTGAAATATATTAATATTGTGATGGCACTTGTGACTTCATATTTATCATTTCACTTATGATTTGTGCCATGACTCATATGATTTGTCATAGTGATTCTCTCTCTTTATGTGTATGTATATGTATATGTATATGTATGTATATGTATGCTTAACTATATCTTGCTATAGACTCATGTCCTTCTAGTAAATTAGATTTTATCAATGTTATAAAGTGATAAAATCCAATGCTCAGTGAATAGTGAAATTTTGATCCAACATTGAAGGATTCTTGGACTTCTTCAATGAGATTTTATGATTGGTACTATGATTGTGATATGCATCTAGGAGTGTCATTATGTGTGCCTCCTATCCATTTCAAGGAGTTGAGCATATTGTTCCTTCTACTAAAAAGGGAATCATCTTCAACATTCTAGATGCTTTCTTTGTTCCAAAGTTGAAAAATAGTTTATTTCTTACTTTTTTATATTTGCAAAGATTTGCTTGGTATTAATTTGTGGATGATATTCGCACTATACTCTATCTTCCTTTTGCCGATATTATTTTTGTGTCTAGTTCATCATGGCATCATTTATAGAATCTTAACAAATGTTTATTAGGTTCTTTGTGGAACTTTAAAATTTTTCATGTGTAACTTTGACATGCATAGGATAAACATGTGATTGTTCTTTTTGTCTATTTTTTGAAAGTAGGATATGCATCTAGAAATTCAAGATAGTGTTCATATATGTGGGACGACCAAACATGAGATGATTGCACATTAGGTGAGATGAAATGGTTCAAGTAGATTTGATAAACAATCCTAACTCATTCAAGTTGATGCTTGTGGACGGATTAGATAATGCGATTAAAAAATTACCTCTACTTCTTGACTTTCCTTCTAATGTTTTGAAGCATGCAATGTGCATAGATATATGCACTCCAAGAAAAGTCCAAACTGATTCACGATTATGATGAACATTCTTCATGTTGTAAAATAGATAACCTCCATTTGATACAAAGGGAGACCTTATCTTCATTGCATAAATGTCTAGGAGTGCGTGGGATGCAAGACCAATATTTAGTTTCATATACACAATGAAATGACGTGTTTGATATGAAAAATTTACTCGAAGGCAAGACATATGGTGAGCATTTGGTTTTCTGGACATGGTTTTGGCTTAGGGATATCATGTGCCTTGTATATTCACTTGATACATGTCTGCCATATCTTCGTTTTTTATTACTTCATACAGTCATTTCATAGATGCAAAACAGCTATGGACCATTTACATGTTTGGCACATGTCTTAATGACATTTATATTTAAGATGTAATGGTATGAGATGCAATTTCATTATAATTATCAATACTTTTATCATCTCAAAATCAGAAATATTGATGATCTACCAGGCAATGACAACATTCTGGTGGTGATGGTGATCCAGCTTGGCTAGTAAGCGAGAGGTGACAACAGCATTCTGGCGGCGTATGTGGCATAGTCAATGACAGTTTGCTTAAATGTTGATAGGTGTTTCCGGAGTTGGATGTCAGTGGTCCTGGTGCAAGTCTTTGATTGCAGGGCTGATGGATGGAGTCGAAGTCTCTGGCTTTTAGATGGCAGGTGGAGTTGAAGTCCCTTAGGCAGGTGGAGTCGTTGTTCCTTTGGTGGCTTAAAGGTTTTGGAGGTGGTCCCTTCAATGGTCTTTTTGTGTGTTTCGGCTGTTGTGTGCGATCTGTTGAAGGTCAAGGGCAAAGTGCTTACATTGGCAAAGATTTTGGCTCTATGCCTTTGTGAGGTGGTGTTCTAGCTGTTTGTGGGGCCTCTGCTCATTGAGAAGGCCATGCTTTTTGTGGGGTGAAGCAATTGCCCAATAGAGATCCGGGGTTGTTTGTGACAGACGAAACCCTAGTGTAAGTAGCGACTCGTGGAGTTTTCATGGGCATCACTCCAAGGGGCGAAGCCTCCGGGCATAGAGTGTTTTGCCATCCCGAGGGGTGAAGCCTTGGACGGTCCTCATAGGTGAAGCTCCCTAATGTGCAAGGATTTGCTTTTGGTCATGAATTGTTTTGTAGCGTTAAGTAGAAAACTCAAGAAGAAAAAGTCCAACAAATAAATGAATTTCAAGAAAAGATGAGTTACTATTCTATAAGAACCTATTGTATGTCCCTCCAAGAAAGCCCATCATCCAAGTAGTTCCAACAATGTAATGACAAGATTGTAGCAGGACATTTTTGAGTGAATAAGACAATAGAAGTTATATCAAGGGATTTTTGGTGGCCTCAAATGTGGAAGGAAGTCAAAGAATATATCCGAACATGTGACACTTGCAATAGATCTAAGTTATTGGGACAAACCTCATGGCCTCTTCGGTCTTTACCTATTTGAGAAAGGCCATGGGCTTCATTATGTATGGATTTCATTACAGATCTACCAAGGTCGGATAAAGATGATGCCATTCGTGTTATAGTAGATAGTTTTACAAAGATGGTACACTTCATTCCAACTACTAAGGCAATCATGGGTGGACCCACTGTTAGACTTTTTCTTAGATACATCTTTAGGCTTCATGGATTGCTTGATAATATTGTTAGTGATCAAGATCCACAGTTCATATCGAGCTTTAGAAACAGTCTTTGCAAGCTCCTTGGTGTTCAAGCTATAAACTATCTAGAGCCAAACATTCACAGATTGATGGACAACCATAATGGGTGTTCAAGTCTTAGAACAATATCTTCGTTGCACCATCAATTATCATCAAAATAATTGGCTTAAGCTTTTATCCTTTGCAGAGTTTGCCTATAAAAATAGTGTTCATACAGACTGCCTTCTTTGCAAATTATGGATAATATCCAAGGATGGATATATAACTCTCAGATGATGTCAAGAACCCAGCTGCTAAAGATAAGGCCCATCATCTCATGGATATTCACAAAGAACTCAAGGAAGAGATCCATAGAGCTCAAGAACAATGTAAGTATTATGTCGATCAACATCATGTTCGAAATCCATCATATCACATTGGGAATAAAGTGTGGTTACTGAGAAATAATTTGTAGGCTTCAAGGCCTTATGCAAAGCTATATCATCAGAGGTTTGGTCCATTCACCATCTTGGCTAAGATTAATCCAGTCACCTTGAAACTCAAGTTACCAAGTACTATGTGAATACCTCCAGTTTTCCATGTATCAATGTTGAAACCATATCAACTTTCACTATTGAGGGAGGAAAGACTAGTCCTTCACCACCTATGGAGATTGATGATCATCAAGAATATCCCGAGGAAGATTGGAGTACCTTGTTCATTGAAAAGGGTATGATATCAGTGATCACACTTGGGAACCTATAGAGAACTTTCACAGAGCACCAATCAAGGTTCAAGAATTTTATAAGAAAAATCAAATGAGGTCGAGACCTGAGATCATGACAACTTCTTGCGGAACTCATCGCTTGAGGGGGAGGTGATATCATGGACAAAGGAAACCATCCCGTGACTTCTATCGTGTCCCGAACGTGATTGTCTTCTTGCTTGATCCTGATATCTAGAGATCATGTTTCGAATTGATGATATCATCGATGACATCATGAATTCTTAAGTGCCTTTGATGAACTGCCCTTGAAAACCTATATGAGGGGTTAGCCACATACATACTGAGTCTTGGCAATATCAGTCTTGAAAGCTCAAAGAGTCGAGACCGCCAAATAAGTATTGTCCAAGTTCTAGTTCGAGTTCTTGTCTTGTTCCTTGTTCTAGTCTTATTAGTTATTAGATATCTAGCCTTGTCCTCTTGTAATCTCCTAGTACAAGATCTTTTCTAGTTATTTCTTGTATCTAGATCATCTCCTTGAAGGGAGTTCTTGTAACCCAGAGATCTTGCTTCAAACTTACCAATCACGAGTTGTGGGACATCTTGTATCATCTATGGTCCAGTTACCTATACCTATCAGTCTCAGGTTGTGGGATGTCTTGTATCAGTTACGTATTCTTGTATCATTTTCCCTATGTGGGTGTTCTTATAATCAGAAGTGTATTATCGAAATCTGGTCTACTATAGTCAGAGAGCATATTTAAGTACTCCCTTGATAGCCAATGATGCACCATGGTTTTATGTGGATCCTAATATTTTCTCTCTTTAACTAGGCAAAGGAGAAAACATGCAAATTTGATCTACATCATTTATGCCTTGTGCCTCCTTGATTAAGTATTGGAGCTAAGTGTTTAAAACCACCCATGCTTTCCTTATAAGGACATAAAAGAAAGTTATAAGAATAAGAAAAAGAGGACCTAAACTATAGAGAAGATCAACCAAACTTGTAAAGGAGATCAATAAAGGGAATGCTAGCTTTAGTTGGGGCTTTTTAATGTCCAAAGCTTGCGTTGTCTAGAGGAAGAGATCAATTGTTGCTATCTTCAAATTTTCTTCAAAGAGTGTTGTGTTGACAAAGCAGATAGAACATCACGAGAGATGCGCAAGGTCTTGAAGGAAATCAAGGCAAGGACTCTATCTCCATGATGTGCAAGCTAGTAAAAGAGACATGGCAATCATTTCTAGGATTAGGCACTAGGTCCCAACCAATGTCGCTAGGTGGTTGAGATTGAGGAGCTGATTTTGGTTTTATCTAAAGCGCGATAGCCCAGGTTAGGACGACCTCACGAACAATCTTTTTCTATAACTCAAGGATGTCGTGATCCACCCTTTGCTCTTGGTGTGGCAAGAAGCTATAGACATTAGTGCTCTACCAAAGTGTCTCAAGGAGGTTGACATCAAATTAATTCACAAAAAGGAAAATAAGAACTACATTGGCAATTGGGGATAAATTACTATGCTACAAACATTCTACAAGATAATAGCCAAAGCGTTCGTCAATAGAATTGCTAAGTCCTTATCTGTTAGATCCATAAAGAAAAAAATGGGTTCGTCATAGGATGATTGATCTTAAAGGTACTATCGATATTGGGGATAGTATGTATTTTTTCAATGCGTCTCTTCTAGAATATCTCTTTTTGACGACCGACTTAGATGAAGCATATGATTGGCAAGAGTGGGATAATATTTATAATATTTGTCGATCTTTCTAGGACCTTAAGCTTGGAAGTCTCTTTATAAAATTAGTATCTTCGCTTTAGGGGAATGCATCCGTGTAGATCGATATAAATGGTAAGCCCTCCTCCCCTTTTCAGACTTGATTAAGTAGGGATGCCTAATGCCCCTTCTCCTTTTTGCTATTGCTTTTGATGGCCTTAGCTAGTTGGTTGAAGATAAATTTGACACAGCTCATCAAGGATACCTCCCTCGCCAATGGGAGAGACCAAATGGTTCTTCATATGTTCACATGTGATGCGAATGTGATTATTAGTAACAACCAAATGTGTGGCACCTCGATTTGGGAAATATCAATAATGGTAAGATGATGGTCAAGGGCATCCTTTCCTCTCCTTTGGGCTTCACCCTTGCACAAGCTTGTAAGGAGATCCATTGGGGCCATATTTTTAGACTACTAAGTATCTTTTTAGGGTTCCAAGTTTCTTTGGGCCAAAGTTTAAGAGTGGACCCTTAAGCAAATTTGAAGGCAAGCTCAATGATTGGAAGGGGATGCAACTAAATGATGGAGGGAAGCTTATGGTGTTCAACACATTTATGGTTTCATCTACCATCTACCTTGTTTCTTGTTGGAATTCTTCATACATGAAAGAAAATAAAGTTGCCTAGCATAACTTCTTATGGATTGGAGATCTGAATAGATGTGAGGCTTCAAGAATAAAATGGAATGTTTATTGCCTTTCAAGAAACAAGGGTGGCATTGGTATTCTAACCAAGAGCATGATAGAATATAACATAGCATCCAAATAGACGATTTACATTTGGTTAGACTAGAAAGAGTCTCAAGTGTAGTTGGTTTTTAGGAATCATTGGGATCTCTCCTTAGGGAGGCCTTAGTTGAAAGATTCATCGCATGATTTCCCTTCTATTATCTCCAATTAAAGTCATAACCAGAGGTTTGTTAGTGATTTATGTCCTAATGAAAGCTTAGAACAAGATGAATATGCAATATTGCCTACCAACGAATGAATTTAGCATGCCCCTTATGCCCTATGTGATAGATGTGCTGCAATGGTTGATATAGAGAGCTTGGAGCTTGTGAGGGCAAGCTAACCTTAGAAACTTGGTCTCAATTTTGATTGATATGCATGAGCCACCAAGAATGACACAAAATGCACTTATTGACATAAGAGTTATAAGAATCATGAGCTACTAAGCATGAAGCAAAAGCCACATTTGGATAGAAGAGTCATAACAATGTAATCATATTAGTGTGACAATATTGGTTCCCTTCCTGGGATAAAACAACCCAATTTATTGAGTACCTGATAAGTAGTGAAATGATATGCTTAACTTCTTTCCAATGCTTGACACTTGGACTATGCATAAATCTGTTTGAGAGAGAACAAATTGGATATTGGGCCGAACCATGCATACATAAAAAAGTATTAAGGTAGTTAACAACTTGCAAATAGAGATGAACATCAAATGCATCTCAACATCATGAAGACTCAAATTTAAACTTTTCTCCATGGGAATGGCAATGGGTTTGCAACCTTCAAGGCCAAAATATTGCAATAAGTTGTTAATGTATTTTGTTTATACAAAGCAATATCTCCATCAACTTACACAAGTTCAATGCCCAAATAATGAAATAAATGCTCCAAATATGATATTTCAAAAGAGGCAACTAAATCAGCTTTAAACACAAAAATATGCACATCTCATTAGCACCAGTGAGTAGCATGCCATTCACATAAACAAGGATAAGAAGTACATCATTTACATGCTTCACATACAAGGTTCTTTTAGTTTGACTATTATGAAATTAATGTGCTAATAAACGGCATGTATTCTCTAATATCAAGCATGTAATGCTTGCTTTAATCCATACAATCCCTTCTTTACCTTGCACACTTTTTTCTCATACTCTTTTTTTCACAAAATCATGAGGCTGACTAATGTACTTCTTCATGCAAGTCCCCATGGAAAAATGATTTGATGTCCAACTAATGTCCATTCCAACCATTCTCAACTCTAAGTGCATATATGCTCTAAGTAGCTTTCATATAAACATAGGCGGATAAAAATCGATGCCTTTTTCTTGAGCATACCAATTAGCTACAAGTCTAGCTGTATAACGACTAACTATTCCATTAGGCTTGCATTTCAACTTATAGACCCATTTAGTGCCAATGACTTTTTTGCTAAGATGAAGGTTAGATAACGACTAAGTACCATTCTTGATAATAGCATAAAATTCTCATTGCATAACAATCGTCCAATTTATTGAATTTATTACTTCATCAAAAGAAGTAGATTCATTCTCATCACAAAAGCTAACATACACTGTTTGCAAATTTGATGTAATTGAAGCACTATGGAGGTTGAAACGAGCATGATAATGGAAATCTGCATCTAAATTACTCTCTTAAAGAGTGCACCAAACATTTTGACTAGATTTCACCTCATCAATATTTGGTTTTTCATCAATACAAGACGAAACAAGGTTTCATACACATCGTTTGGGCTCATATTGTGGGTGGTATATGCAATAATCCTTTCTCTTAGAATTTCTTTCAACAAAAATAAATTTCACAACTTTTTCATCCAAATCTGTACATTATCACTCATGCAATAATGCATATGCCAAATGACTAATGACATGTAGATATGCAACGGATGGCTTGTGACCATTCCAAGCCTCATAATGAGTGATATACTGTAATGTCTTAGTAGGATATATATTTAGACATATGCAACACACATGCATGGCTTCAAGCTCAAAACTTGGTAATACTTGACATTTGATCATACATGTGGAACGAAACACGACAATGAACAAGAAAAAGTTGCAATTTTTGTTCAACACTTATTGTATCATCTTCAAAAAGGAAGAAAATTGAATCTTATCCAAAATGCAACCTTCTCACGCATGTTTGGTTGATGCCTCAAGTTTAGCCAAAGAAGATCCCACATCAATCTTTTGTAGGCATAAAAAACTAGCAAAAATTGAGATGGACAAAATGTGCATGCCAAAGTTTTGTGTTTGTGATATCATGCAAACCATGTATTGCACATGCACAAGTTTCCATAATTTATGAGGTTATATAGCCCATGATAAATATACTAGATGCAAAATTTTTCTCAATTAGAGAGGCCATGAATTGTACACATGTTTTCAAGAAACTTTACATCCAAGCCAATCTTGGTTAATATTGACATTGATGCCATATTTTTCTTGATTCTTGGCACATACAAGGAATCTAGAAATATGAAGGTGTTACTATTAGCACTAATAAAGATAATTCTTCCAAGTCCCATGATCGTGTGTAAAGAGTTGTTTGCACATGTGATAATATTTGCATTGGGAGCAAGCTCAAGTGAGGTGAAACAACTATGTTGAGAGGTAATATGTTTGGTCATACCATTATAAAAGTACCAAATACTTGAGTCCTTAGCAGATGAGTAATAACTACATTGTGTAGTAAATGCCCATTCTTCATTTTGCACTAAGTTGGCAAATTGAATCTTAGAAGCAAAAGTGTCTATAACAAACATTCTTTCCTCTTTCTTCTTTGCCTCTTTTGCAAATTTTAGTATAATTCTTGATTATATGATCATTTGCCTTAATAGTATTCATAATATATATAACAAACATTCTTGCCTCTTTCTTCTTTGCCTCTTTTGCAACAAGTTTAGTATAATTCTTGATTATATGATCATTTGCCTTAATAGTATTCATAAAATTATTTTTGCTTATATACTTCCTTCTCATCTTTGTCTTCCTTCTTTGATTGCACAACACTTACATATTTTTGGTTATGAGCTTCCTTTATCCTTGCCATTTTGACTAGCAACAAAGGCTTGATATGTAACACATGATGGATAACTTTTCCTAGATTATTTTTCCCTCAACAAAAGAAACTAAATCTTCAAAAGTATGCACATAAAATTTCATATGCAACAATTAACTTCTACTTCAAATATTTGATCTTTACAGAAAATTATCCATAGAATTACCTTGGTTCATATGGTTGCTCTACAATTGGTTTTAAAGGTAAGCAACATGAGCCCCATTTCTTGCCTGATGTAGTTTGGCAAGAGTATCCTAAGCATGAGTGATTATGAGGGATAATAGCGTATGCTTGATAGATGAAGCGATCAAGTCATGTGCATTTGTATTTTGCATCCCATCAAGTTGCAGAATCGGGGTTAGTAGTGGAGTACTTGACATAATCAAATTGGACTTGCAAGTGGACTCAAAGTAGGAACTGCACTAGAACCGGAACTTGTAGCATCCTCAACATCAAATGCATTAACTATAATTTGAACATTTGTAGCTATGAGAGGATGTATTTCAACATCTTTCACAATTTTCCATAGTCCTTTTGCAAGCAATACATATCACATCATGTATGCCCATAATGGTAGTTGGGACCATCCAATTTATCCTCAATAACCAACCATGTAGAATATGTTATTGCTTTCAACCATGGCCAATGGCTCTACCTTGATGCAAAAATATATTTTTTTCAAATAAGTTGAAGAAAGTACACAATGGAGTTTTCCTATGTTTGTAGGGGAATTTCAGGGTGCTTCTATTGGCAAACAAAAAACCGTACCAATAATTGGCGAAAAAGGAAGAATCTGCCTCCACAATTATTGTGATAGTGCATTTGAAGACAGAAATAAGATTGAATCGATTTTTGAGCCATGAAAGACTCTTTAAAGAGAAGGTATGCACCACCTTTAGTATGCCCACCAAGTCTTATAGAAATTTGAGAAAAGCAGTAGGGGTGTGCCAATGATGCACGTTAGGAAGTAAAGATCTACTTACATGCCACCTATTGGAGTTTGGGGATCAGATTTACTTACATACCACCTACATAAGGAAGAAGAAATCAGGAGAACAAAATAGAGTGTATTACAAAATTTCGAATATACATAGATTAGTAGCTCAAGGCTGCAAAAGGTAAGTGGAAAATATGATCAATTTTTAAGTATCCAATTTATAAAATATGATGGATATATTGATTTCTTTCCCCAAAGAAAGATGAAACTTGATTCAAATTCTTCCCATTGAGGATTGTAAACTTGTAGCTACTATTATTATGCCATAAGATTGATGGTCTTTTCTTGATGTTGTAGATGTACTTATGTGTCATTTCTTTTGAGAAAATAAATAATATCATTGAATTACTCATGCATAAAAAGGTCTTTATCAAGTTTCTAGTATTCCATATGATCTCATTCATGTATGAATGAGACCAAGAACTAGAAGGGATGAAGATTTTCTTTAACTTTGTTAGTGATTCTTGATATTTTAGCTTGTTTTATCCTAGAAGAGCCTCATTTCCTTTATAGTATTATCTTTTTGAAGTTTTTGAGTAAAAAAATCTAGAAATTTGTATATGCTTTGCATATCCTTTGTAGAACTTACTTGAAACCTTGTTCTATTAGGGAAAGATGTCAGTTTTGCTAATTAAAGAATATTTCAAGTAATGTTTAAATTTCTCAAATGGATCTTTTTTGAACGACAATAAGATTGTTGAAAAAATGATGCTGATCATGTGTTTGCATATCTTTGTGCATTGCATTGATATTTATTATTTTTATTGCACATTTATGGGTTAGTTCTTAATTTTGGTTTGTGATTATCTTTGGAGTTCAAAACCCCAAAATCAAAATTTTGACATCATAACTTCCATTATACATATCTCAACAATCGGTAAAGTTGATTTTTGAATTTAAGAGCAACCTTGTTTGAGTCCAAGATCTTGGAGTGAGGGTAAAACACTTAGATACAAAAAAATTAGTTGAATTGAGTATTTGCAAAATTCCAAATTGCAAAGTTTAGGTAAAAAGCTTCTAATAAAGATACATGAGCATTCACATCAAGTTTGGCTGAAAAAGAACTCACAACATACTTTGTGAAGGCTTGTTTGCTTTGTGGCATACTTGAGACAAGGGAAGCTGAAAAGATCTGTAGGTATAATTTTTTGTTTTGAAATCAAGCAAGAGTACTTGTTTTTTGGTTTTGGAGATCATCTTACCAAAAGGAGAAAGAGTTTCTTTTATGTAAGAAAACATAGGTAGAAGAGCTTCTCTTTAATAGCAACTTAAACCAGCAACTTAGAAGCCTTACATAAAGGCACAATGAATTTATATTTGGCAAGATCAAGACTTAAATAGTGTAAAGAGCCTTTGGTAAGGTGGGACTATTCTTGCAAGGGTCTCATAAGAAGCTTAGTCTTTGGCATAAGGATTTCATGATTTTGAATGTCTCAGAAATTTTCCCACATAGATAAGAGAAGTCAATAGGAATCACTTTTTGTGAATGCTTTTAGTCCTCGTTTTTAGACTTGGTGAAATTTGGTCCTTTAATTCATTCCAATCATAATAGGCCTTAGTGAGACCATTTAAATTTCAAGAGAAAGATGATCGTCAATATGCAAAGGAAGGATCACTAGAAGTTTGTAACTGTCAAGGATGTAACTTCTCTCTATGGAAGAAAAATATTCTATCACTAATTTAGAAAACTATTAAGAGCATCGTAAATGATTTATTCTAGAAATTTGAACATGTGTATGCCTTTGAGTGATAGAAATCAAACCAAATGGCCAACTATTGACAAGCTGCTGATAAAAAGAAAGTGTTTATGGTGTTAGAGTGTAGAACTATATAACACCTCTCATAGAGAAACCACATCCAACAAAAAATTTCAAGTGAGGAAGGTGTATGACAAGAATCTCATAATGAAAGTTCCACTTGGTGTGGTCGATAATCATAGTGGAACAAGAAAACAACATGATAAAGAACTGATTTAAGAGCTCAACACATAGCATGATATTAGAAGGTGTGCAAAATATATAAATATCTAGTCATCAAGGATGTGGCTATGTTAAAGGGGAACATCCTCCCAAAGAGGCAAAAGAGTGCCCAAACATGCTTAGTGTCTTTGCTACTTGTTACCTAATGTTCTTGGTAGAAGAAGGTAGTCATAATGGTTGTGATGAAGGTAGATTAAGTAAGGCTTGAATACTAGGAATTGAACCATCAATGGAAAAATGAAATTAGTCCTAAAATAAAACCTTCTGTACACTCACAAGGAAATCTAAGTACTTATGAACATAAGATATACTCCTTGCAAAAATCAGGTCACTACTAAGATTTTTTTGGAGGTTAGATAACCTATGACCTTAATTTTAAGAATAAGATCCAATAAAATTACATTTCATTTCCTTCTTTTCAAGCTTCTCCTTAGTTCTTTATTGAACATGAGCACATATGAGACATTCAAGAATCCTTAGATTGTTGATATCTAAGTTTTCATCATATAAGCTTCAAAAAATGTTTTATTCTTGAAAACATTTGTTGGGACTTGGAATAAATCAAAACATCAAATCACAAATATTATTGCCGATTCTAGATGAAGAACAAAGTCTTATATTTTCTTTTTGAGAAAACATCTTCTTGTGGGGTAAGCCTAATAGCGAGTTTCATTCTATATATATATATATATATATATATATATATATATATATATATATATATATATATATATATATATATATATATATATATATATATATATATATATATAAATTCTTAACAAACTTTTGATATACATTTCCCCCTTGATCCATATGTAAAGTTTGAACTTTGATTCGTGACTGATCAGTAACTTTATTGAGCAAGTAATTGAAAGTTCATAGTACTTGTATTGTGAATTTCAAACCATAAATCATGTTATTTCTCAAAAAGTCATCAATGATAGCATCAACGTGATTATACATCTACATGCATCTAGTTCTTAAGGACATGGACATCCCAATGCATGAGCTCAAGTTTCCTTGAAGCTCTAGAAGATGTTATTTTTTTAAGGGGAGATTGGGTCTAGCGCTATCTCATGATTTTCTAGATGATAGGACAATTGCACTATCCACTATTAAATGCCAAGGTAGCTGACTATATCTAAAATAGGGAAGCTTTCAAGGAAACCATATGGTTACCATGCCCATGGTGACAATTTGGTATGCGTGAGAGGCCATCAATCTTTATATATGTTTTTCAAAGCATAATACGTTTAGCTAAGTATGCTATATTTCTCTCTCTCTCTCTCTCTCACACACACACACAAACACACGAAACATAGTAAGATTTTGTACCACTTCATTAGAGAGATACACAAGGATAACATGATGAGATTCTATCAATAATGCCCTTATTTCTCAAACTTGAAGATGCTCTCATTAAGAACCTCATGAAAGGCACAACACTAGCGCTTTATATAGATGGTGAGAGTTAGATATCTCAAAGTAGCTTCCTTGGGCCTTGGACTGGGAGTTTTTTGGGGTAAGATACCCCTTTATAATGTACATTTGTTCCTTTCCCCTTGTATGTATGTACATACATATACATGTGCATACATACATACATACATACATACATACATACATACATACATACATACATACATACATACATACATACATACATACATACATACATACATACATACATACATACATACATACATACATACATACATACATACATGCATACATACATACATACATACATACATACATACATACATACATACATGCATACATACATGCATACATACATGCATACATACATACATACATACATACATACATACATACATACATACATACATACATACATACATACATACATACATACATACATACATACATACATACATGCATACATACATGCATACATACATACATACATACATACATACATACATACATACATACATACATACATACATACATACATACATACATACATACATGCATGCATGCATGCATACATACATACATACATGCATGCATGCATACATACATACATACATACATACATACATACATACATACTTTCATACATACATACATACATACATACATACATACATACATACATACATACATACATACATGCATGCATACATACATACATACATACATACATGCATGCATGCATGCATGCATGCATGCATGCATACATACATACATACATACATACATACATACATACATACATACATACATACATACATACATACATACATACATACATACATTCATACATACATACATACATACATACATACATACATACATGCATGCATGCATGCATGCATGCATACATACATACATACATACATACATACATACATACATACATACATACATACATACATACATACATACATACATAAATACGTACATACATATGCATACATAGATACATGCATGCATACATAGATACATACATGCAAACATACACACATAGATACATACATACATACATACATACATACATACATACATACATACATACATACATACATACATACATACATACATACATACATACATACATACATACATACATACATACATACACACACATACATACACACATACATACATACATACATACATACATACATACCTAGGTACGTACATACATACATACATACATACATACATACATACATACATACATACATACATACATACATACATACATACATACATACATAGATACAAAGATCCATAGATACATGCATGCATGCATGCATACATACATACATACATACATACATACATACATACATACATACATACATACATACATACGTACATACATACATACATACATACATACATACATACATACATACATACATACATACATACATACATACATACATACATACATACATACATACATACATACATACATACATAAATACATACATTACATACCTATATCACACTTGTCTCCACTATAGAACTTCTCTCGAC
This sequence comes from Ceratopteris richardii, assembly GCA_020310875.1. NCBI lineage: Eukaryota > Viridiplantae > Streptophyta > Polypodiopsida > Polypodiales > Pteridaceae > Ceratopteris > Ceratopteris richardii. Next base: position 25,531,101 of record CM035415.1, read on the forward strand.
CTGTGCCATTTATATGTTTCAAATCAAAGTTGTTTTTGATCAAGTAGACGATATTTTAGTATTCTCTGGGATAGTTGAAGATGTTGTACAGAACTAATGTTGTTACATAGTGAAGCATTGGAATTGATTTTCCAAAGGTTACCCTACATTTGATCTTCAATATTTGTTGAATTTTTATTGGAAAAGCATTTTCGATCAATATGGTCTTCCTATCACTATTCCTATGGAATGGGTCGTAACAAATGATTATATGCCCACCAAAAGTGGAATTTTTAATTGTATTTGTTCTATGACCATGCTAAGTGCTACTACGATATGCATAATTCCATCACTCCCATAGTTATTCTCGATATAATCTGGACTATTTAGAGTTGGAAGTATACGTTGCTTCATCTTTGAGCAGATATGGCTTTGGAAACTTAGACATTTTCTTTATTTGAAGAACATTTGTGTTGCTTAAAACTGTATTATCCAATGGATTGTTCATAATGTTTCAGTTTTGAGTCCTTTTGTATTTTCTAAATTCACATGTCTATAGATGAAACAAGTATGGAGACATAATCAACAATACTATCTATTGATTTTTTTTCTAAAGCAACCCTAGAATACACTTACTTTATGATACAGAAACAATGACGTGTAATTTGGAGCTATCATACTCTATGATTAATAATCTTTAACCATATTTTAATATAGATAGTATTCTCACCTATTTCGTGTAGCTTGTATAATTTTAGAATCATTTGTTATGAAGCACATATTTTTTTTCTATTACGCAATGATAGGATCATCTTGGATATTCCTTTTTTCAATAATAAGATAATTTTGAAACAATAAAGAAACTACTAAGTATGCTGCAACTTGATTCATGACATAATCTGATAACATATTATTTTTAGGATGTAATTCCTTTTAAAGGGAGTTCTAACATTGAGATCTACTCTTTCAGATGAGTTGAATTAATTTGAAAGTACAATGAAAGGGGCGCATGCCACCCATGGGACCCTTTGAATCCCAAAAAGAATGTTCCCACTAAGGTAGCCCTAAGATTAGAAAAAATAATTGGTTTGAATTGGGTAGTTGGAAGGACCAATCACTACAATAGAATAGGGGCCATATCGATGCCTCATCTCAAAAACGAAAGGCAAGCATCACTTATGTGGCTCTTTCTTTTAGTAATTCCACATAAAGAACATTTGGAGTATCACATAAATGGAGTTTCACATTTATGCAACGGAGTGTCCGTTGCATAAGCAGCATAGAGTGTTGTTTATGCGACATTAGTTAACAACATCACAAAAAGTGTCACATGCTAACAATGCTAACAAACTGTTTGTGACTTAAAAGCGTCATGTAAGTGAAGCTAATGAATGTATAAAGAAATTCCAATTTCTCTAGGCACCATTGTGGTAGGAGTGAATTCCAAAAAGAGCAACAAAGAATTCATCTACAAGAAATGCGTGAGAGAGATAGAGATAGATAGATAGATAGATAGATAGATAGATAGATAGATAGATAGATAGATAGAGAGAGAGAGAGAGAGAGAGAGAGAGAGAGAGAGAGAGAGAGAGAGAGAGAGAGAGAGAGAGAGAGAGAGAGAGAGAGAGAGAGAGAGAGAGAGAGAGAGAGAGAGAGAGAGAGAGAGAGAGAGAGAGAGAGAGAGAGAGAGAGAGAGAGAGAGCACATGCATGCATACATACACACATAGATGCACACACATACACACATCACACACACATGCATACATACATATATACATACACACATGCATACATACGTGCATACATGCATACATGCATACAAGCATGCACACACATGTATATATCACACATGCACATACATACATACACATCATACACACATGCATAAACACACATATCACACACACACACATACACACACATGCATACATACACATGCATACATACACATGCATGCATGCACACATGCATACACATGCATGCATGCACACATGCATATATATATATATATATATATATATATATATATATATACATATATATACACACACACACACACACACACACATACATCCATACATGTACACATGCATACACACACATGCACATGCATACATACACAACATACATGCATGCATATATCACACACATATATGCACATCACAAAATGCATTGACACATACATACATACTCACATGCATGCATACACACACATGCATGCATACACACACATGCATACATAAATGCATACATAAATGCATACAAACATGCATGCACACATGTCTATATATCACACTCATGCACATACATATACATGACATACACATGCATACATACAAACACATATATCACACACACACATACACAAATACATACACATAACATGCACACATAGACACACATGCATACACACATACACTTACATACACATCACACACACATAGACAGACATGCATACAAGCATGCATACACACACATATGCATACATATACATACACGCTTGGTTACATAGACATCCATTACACACACACATGCATACATGCACACATACATACACACATACATACACACATACATACACACACATGTATACATGCATGCACATACATGCATATATACCATACACATAGATATACATACATACACATTACACACATGCATACATGATACACACATGCATATGTAACACACACATTCACATACATGCATACACATCACACACACACACACACACTCATGCATACATACACATGCATACATACTCACTTGCATGCATACACATACATTTAAACGGATTCACATTTACACATATATCAAACACACATGCAGATACGTACATACACATCACACATACACATGCATACATACACACATGCATAGATACACACATGCATGCATTCAGACACACAATTCCACAGACATACATACACCACACACACATGCATGACACATACACACATGTATATACATACATACACATCACACACATGCATATACACACATGCATACATACACATGCATGCATACATACACACATGCATATGCACATGCATACATGCATGCATACACACAGACATGCATACACACATACACACATACACATGTCACACACACATGCATACACACATACACATGCATACACAACATACACATGCATACACACATACATGCATACATATTGCATGCATACACAAACATGTATATATCACACACATGCACATGCATACATATCACACACATGCATACATACACAGATGCATACACATGCATATATCACACACAGATACACATACATACACACACATACACATACATAGACACACATAGACACACATGCAAATGAACACACATGCATACATGCATGCATACACACTATGCATCGGACTCACAATCTACTATGCACTTATGATGAATGAGACTGGAGAGTCTTGAAACATCCTGTAAGTGCACATAGTGGTGGTTTGATGCACATATTAAATGATCAAATCGAGAGTATGACCTAGTCAAGTGCATGAAAACATGTGCTTCAGTGATGGTAGATGTGGGAAAGGGTCAAGCAATGCATGCATAATTGAGTATCCCCCTCACACAACACCTCCTACACATGGGTGTATATCTCGATACTTGGTGCAACAACAGACACAAATCAAGTGATATCTCCTAGTTGATACCCAAATATGGTCAATTGCAGGTTATTTCAAAGCTCTGGATGAGATGCATCCAATGTGTGGTATTTTCTTCTTTCATGATATACATGATTGCTTCTTTGAATTCTTATGTCATATGAGACATCAGCAACCCCATTCTTTTTTATCTAGTCCTACAATGTACGACATTAGAAATTTGTCAAGAGCTTCATGTTTCTCTTGTATTGGAGAATGAACAATGGGGGGAGAAAGAGAGTATACCTCAATCTCCTTAGCAACCATGTTAATATTGGGCAATATTGGTGTCCCCATGTTCTTCCTTTGAGCATTGTTCTCATTTTGGAGCTAGAGGATCTGTTCTTGAAGTTGCATAATAAGCTGAACCTTCTCCACTACTTGGCTCTTTACCTCTTTTAATTCAACTTTGACTGTCATTATGCTTTCACAAATGTTCATCAACTGCTCTACATCCTGATTTCATTGTTCGGCATATATTCTAATGGAGTTGTCCCAATTTTTGTTCAATTTGGTAGTGACCTATATATACTTTTTGCTTCCAATTGAGTTGCATAATCTTCTAGTTACTTCTTTAGACTTTGAATCTTCTCATCATCAGATGCATGTGCATCTATCGGTTTGTTTGAGAGGAGAGGTCATTAAGTCTTCATTCCAATCCTTAGAGAATATGTTTCTTTCATGGAGGCCTTAATCAGTGAATCAATTGGTTTGGATTTGTTACTTATGTGTACCTTTTCTGCTTTGCTCTATGAATATTTACTTTAAAGCTCCACATTCTCTTTCTTTGCCCTTTCCAATTCTTTACTTATCTCTTTGACCTTGGATTTCTTGGTAGCATTTTCAATAATTGATGTATCTATTTTGGTGAATGCTTCGGCTAGCTCTCCCTTTGCCTTCTCTAATTGAGCCTGGGTGTTCACTAGTTGCTGTGATAAATTCTCGCTTAATGTTTTGAATTGATGTTTCTCCACTTGTGCTTGTTCATAATCTTGGTCCACTTTCATTAATTCTTGTTGTATGTCCATGGCACTTTGTATCATGTGACTAGCTTCAGCTGTGTCACATCCACGTTCAACCATGTTTTAGGGATTACTAGTTCACCTTTTCCTTTCACAATATGTATAGTCTCATTAAAAGGTTGTCTAATTTGAAGGTGATTGTGATTTTGATCTTTACGTTTATCGAGGGTTACATTTGAGCTACTGCCCATTGCATGTATATTTGGATTTGATGGTTCTACCATCACCCTAATCTGTATGATAGGTTCTTCAATTCCAATGAACATTAAAACGCTGAAAAAGATTACGTGTAGCCCGAGATATGAGCTTCTAAAGTTACTGTTTTGAGTGAGTATAGCAGAGAATAAAACAGAGAAGAAGTAAATGAGGAATGTATAGATTCACATATAATTACAACCACATTGGCAATGGATACTTGCACAATGAGATTAGTATGATAGTGCTATGGAGAAAGTTCTTCAATCTCTACAAATGAACATGAATTGGGCACACGTCAAGCTCTCTCATGATGACTTGCTTCTTGCTCTTTTTATAGCTACTTATGGAGGTAGTTTTGAATTTGAATTCAAATAACTTCACCTAAAAGTGATGCTAAGAATTAAGAGATATTCTCTCAGCTGATGGATCCATGGTTTTAGGTAGTTAGAGCCACGAATTTCGTTTTTACATGAGTGCATCCTTTTCTTGTAGCTAATGCAAAAATCATTTTGACAGTAGACATTTTAGCTACACGGTTGAACGTTTCCTCATAATCAATGCCATATGTCTATGCATATCCTGTTGCTACCAATCATGATTTGTACCTGCTTATGCTATCATTAGCATTGTGCTTTACCTTGTAAACCCACTTGTAGTCTATGGGTTTCTTTCCTTGCAGCAATGGAACCAACATCCATGTATCATTTCCACAAAGTGTAGCCATCTCCTCATCCATAGCTTTCTCCTAATTTGCATTTCCAATTGCATCTTCAAAACAAGAAGGTTCAACATCTTATATTACCTTGGTCATGTAGGCACAATGACGAGCCATATAACTGTCATATGTCAATCATTTCACATGAATTTGCTAGATTGAAATAACCACGCAATCTTCCACTCCATGGATTTGAGCTAGAACTATTGCTTGATGACACATCTAGTCCACTCAAAACTCGAGATTCTACACTTGATTTTTCAACATTTTCTTTGTCATCTGGTTCAAAATTAAGTTCATTTTTTGCATCTCCATAGAAGCTTGACATTTCATCAAATACCACATATTTTCTTACTTCAGCTATTGTGTGAACGGATTATAACATTTATATCCCTTTTGCTCAAGGGAGTACCCAATGAAGATACATTTTTCTACCTTTGAATCAAGCTTCATCCTCAACTCATCTCGAACATGTACATATGCAATACAACCAAATACTTTCATATGTGATAAGTTTGGCTTTTCACGTGTAATCTTCTCTTCAGGTGTTAACTTGATGTATAACAACAGTCAAAGTTAGGTTCATGATGTATATAGCAGTATGCATAGCTTTTGCCCAATAACAATGAGGCATATTCTTCTAAGCCATCAAGGCTCTTGCTATTTCTGCAATATGTCTATTTTTGCATTCAACAATGCCATTCTGTTGTGGTCCACCTCTGCAAACTTGAAATTTGGTAGTTCATTGACAATCTCCTTTGATTGCATCAATTTTAGCCTTTGTAAATTTGCATATCCAATTCATTTTGCTAGATCTCTATATCAGCAATAACACCTCCACCTTTTGCAAACATGGTTGCATTCATTTCAAGAATTTTCACATTTAAGGTGAACATCCTACCCACTTTGTTTCCTTTTGCAATCAATCTTCGATCTTACTTAAACTCTTCTACATATAACCCATCAGCATTGAACTTGACTTGTAATCCCTGGACAACCATTTGTCCAATAGAAACTAGACTCTTTGTTATATTTGGAACATGCACATCAACAAGATGTTTTACCTTCTTGTCCTCCATAGACAATGCTATGTTTCTTGTTTTCTTGATAGGGTGTGGTGTGTCATCACCTGTTTCAGCATATCCAGGAATTGACAATTTTTCCAAGCTAGTAAATCATTCCGCATGACTGCTCATGTGATTTGAAGCACCTGAATCAAGATATCAAATGTTTGCATTTGATTTCGAAACATCAACAGACATAGTATTCATCATATGATGTTGAACCATGAAAAGCTTCTCAGAATCATTTGCACTTGTGGATGCATAGTTGTTTTACTACCTTATATTATTTTGATTCTTCAACATGCAATCATGCTCAAAGTGTCCAAGTTTACCACATTTCCAACATCCTTTCCATCAATTAAACCCTCATCTAAACATAAGGAAACATCTAAAAGTGACAACAAAGAACTTTGGGCTAGAAAACTTGCGAGGTCTTGTGGACTCTGAATGAACCTGAGATCAAGATGTGTCTTAGGGAGCCGGAGTGTAATATCATCAGCAAGGAGTGTAACTTAGAGAAGCATCCACTCCACCTACTCATACACATCTAGTGATTCTGAAAGTGGGCTAATATCAACATCTGAAGAGAAGTCACATCTTTGATAGAAGGTGAATATAGAAATTCCTTGCAGCATGTTTCTACAAACTTGCATGGAGTGCCTATATACCTAGATGGACTCAATAGGTTTGTGGCAACTCTACTACCTCCAAAGTTTGCTAGAGACCAGAAGTAAAGTTTGAAGGAGGATCTTACATGGGTAAACGAGGGCATTTGTACTCAGTAATTGAACATCCAGATAAAATCAATGAAATGGGGAAGATGGAGGAACCAATCAACTCAACCCATATAGAATTTAGAGAGCCAATGACTACTCTGAGAGGAAAGTCTGTTGTAGTGAATATCTTGAGAGGAGATTAAATTCCTCAAGATGATGACCTAATGGATATTTATCAAATTGCTAGAACTGATACGTTTTTTGCAAGCAATTATGCCCATAGAGGGAAGTAGTGTCAATCTTGTTACTATTTATGAGTTGCATGATCCAGAAGACTCCTCCAGAGTCACATACCTGGATCAAGATAAGAGAAGATATTGGGAAGTAACAGATACAGAGAGATCTACACTCCAATATATGTGTTTTCCAATGTTTGCTCCAAGGGATCAAGGAACCACTTCTAAAAATTCTAAAAGTCAACAATAAAGCCAAGGAAACCCCTACTTTAGGGCAAAGTAGTTGGCAAACTATTCCACCTAGACATGATGTTCACTTTGCTACACGAAATAATTGCATAGTACCAAACACTCAATTGGGAGGTGAGACAATGAACAAACCACCCTTTCCTCTAAGACCTCCACAAGGAAGAGGACCATGTGTGTGTCCCTTTATTCAAGTTATTCCTTGACCACTTGTTGTGGGCAGCAAGCTGAGACCCTATCAAGTAACAAAATGCTTAAGGAATCACTACACTAGATTTGGAGATCCTTATGATAATGTGGTTGAACTTAAACAAGTGCTACGAGCTGAGAAAATATATGATTTTTTATTCAATATCAATCTTATGGACTTACATTGATAGGAACAACTTTGACATGGTTCCAGCCCGTAGATCCCAATATATTTTCCAACATTGAACAATTCTTAGAAGAGATCGTTGGTGAGTTCACTAAGAGAGGGATAAAACATAATTCCTCTTCCTTGATTCATAGCTTTAAACAAGCAAGCAATGAGATAGTAAGATTTGCAGCTAGAAGATTTAATATGTGGATCGATGACCAGCTACATAGAGGCCAACCCAACAAAACATATATCATTATTTTTGGATGGCCTAATTAATGGGAATTTGAGAACTTTGGTATATGTGAAATGCTTAAGGGCCTTGGATGAATGCCTTAGGGAATGTATAGACCTAGAAGATAACTTAGTAGATGACCTAAAAATTCCTCAAACTCAAACCAAGTCTAATGACACTTATGATAGTGTATCTTCCCAATCCAACAATGTGGAGGAATTGGCAGAAATAGTGGCCAAGAAGTTAAGACTCCAAAACCAATTAGGGTCAAAACCCTATCAAGCTGGATGCCAATATTAAGAAGGTGTGTGAATTGTGGAGGGGACCATCCATCTCATGCTTGTGCAAGAGGAGGACTTGTCGTGCCACAGCCATACCCTTATGTAAGACCACCCATGCAAGTACCTAACCTCTATTGTCACATTCAATAGAAATACACCAATCACACTATTGAAAACTGACTTTACAATGGAAAACCTAGACAACCACAATGTTCTCAATTTAGGCCTTATGGCTATAAAAAAGAGAACAAGCCATGGCTCAGAGAACTTATGAATATCAAGTGTATGCTCAACCTCAACTAGTGTTGTGACAACAACCACCCCATCCTCAAAATGTAATGCCAATTAAGTACACACATCTGGAAGAAAATGTAGAAAGAGTAGTAGTACCAGTGACCCCATTGATAAACTCAGAAAACACAAGTCAAGGCTATGAGCAAAGCTATGGTGATTAATATGCATATGACCACAATCCCATAGAATATGAGTAAACATATGAACAACACAAGTAAAGCTCCATCTATGGAATAAGTTATCCACTCGACTAAACTTGAAAGAAATAGGTACATCAAAGGAAGGAAAAACTATCAAAGAAACCCCAACAATCCAAATACCTATGGATAAAGTAGGAGACTTCAATGAAGGTGATGAAGGAAATACTTGCCTTCCAATCGCTTTCAAGGATACATGAGTAAAGACATATTAGACACTAGCACTAGAGTAGGAATAGATACTGAAATCAAGGAAAAAAGGGGAAAGCGAGCCTTAAGACCAACAAGAATGAAACTTCAATTTGCACATATTCATGTAAGGCATCCCTTAGGACTCCTCGAGAATTTGAACTTAGCTACATGTGGAGTAGATTTTGAGCACACCTTGGCTATATGTCAATTTGGCAAGCCAAAAAATTATGAGTTGATCCTAGGAGAATCTTTCATGAGGCAATTGAAACTAGTTCAAGATTGGGGAAGAGATGCTTTATACGTTCAATACCAAAGAACAACTACCAAAATAAATCTCCAAAACTTCTCATTTAGGGACATTCCACATCTTCAATGGAATTCCATCCATAGAAAGGAAGATGATGTTTCAATCCATAGTGTTTGGATGTAGTGAATGATCCTAGATGAATGAGGATATCCAACTATGAATTTGCAAGAGGGCCCAAAGAGAAGAAAAAAGGCTCCAATGTTGGAAGCTAGGGCAAGAATGTGCCGTGCCCATAGAAGACCCTACTTATATGCCTCAAGTATTTTCTAACAAAGCTTTTGAACCACGTGGGTGGATAGAAATACTAGCTACATTAGATGTGTGCATAAAGAAGGAAGCATGGAATATGAATGAGTGTGTAGATGAAGATGGATATGACTTAAGTCTATACATGATAGTATACCAAGAAGTGGATAAAGGTGAGATAATAGAAAAGTAACTAAAAGAAGAGTATGAAAGCATAGAAATGGAACTTGAATTTAGTTAGGAGGAATAGTATTTGAGAGAAGTTGAAATGACTTAATGGAAAATTGTAAGATCTTCTCCATGGAGGAATGCCATTAAAACCCTAATAAGAAGACTAATGAAACAGACGAAGAAGATCAACCACAAGAATATTTTGAAGTTCTTAAACACTTCAAGAGATATGAGGTAGAACAGACAAAAATCGCTTTTCAAATGCCTAATAAAGAGGCACAAGGAGTGGCATATGAAAATAAGATGCAAACCAAGAAAATGATAGTGATCCGAGAAAATTATGAGGAGAGATGCACTTACATAGGCAAGGATGTGTCTATAGAAGAAGAACAAGAGCTAATGGATTTATTATGAGAGTATAGAGACATATTTGCTTGGAATCATAAGGATTTGAAGGGGGTACATTAACAATTTATTTTCATAGAATCCCTATGACCCCTAAAGCAAAGCTTTCAAAGAAAATATCTTACACTGCTCTCTATGTCTAGTTTATGTTCAAAAAAATTCATGGTCATTGGATTTACTATTTGTGACAAATATGTGTTCTTTTTGCTCACTAGTCAAATCTCTACAGAGCCTCGAAAATGGCGGGAGTGTTCCAGATTTTGCTAAATCTTGTTCTCCATGCTTAGTTGACCAATTGAAGTGTTTTAACTTGGATTAGCAAGCTATCTAAGTCCATTTGCTATGTACAAAAGGAAGTTTTCTAATTTCTGCCAGGTTGAGAGCACTGTTCATTTTTTCTAGTAGGCATATGTACAAAAATAGCAAGTTTTGGGAGTTAGTCATTTGCAACTAGTTTGTGTTGACTAAAACTTTTGAGATACTTGTTCCAAAACACTTGGGTGATTTTTTTTTTTTGGATTTAGCAAGCTCAAATGGTCCACTAACCAACTCTGAAGTCTCAGTTGGCTGGTGTGAAGCTGGTTGTAGTAGCACCAACTCATCTCTGGATTGCATCCACCATCTCTCTTTAGAGTGGTATCAAAGCATAGTCGATCAACATGGGAGATGGATTTCTATAAAAAATTGACAAATTGGATAGAAACAACTACCCAACATGGTCTCTAAGGATGGAGGCTTACCTTCAAGGGAGGAATCTATTTGGATACACATCTGGAGATGAAGCTATGCCAACCATGAGAGGAAACCATGAGAAACAAAGGGCAACAATCACATGAAGAAGAGGAAAGACTTTCAAATTGGTGTTCAAAGGATGCACTTGCAAGGTCTTATATTCTAAACTCAGTCTTTGATTTTCTTTTACCTCATGTCAAGGGATGCAGGACATCAAGAGAGACTTGGAATGCACTTGCTTCTTTCTTCTCCTCCAACACTTGAGCAAGGAAGAACCCATTGTGGATGGAATTCACAACATTCAAGAAAAGCCCCAAGAAAAGTGTGACTGATTATGCCACAAAGATGAAGGATATTTCATATCAACTTGGAAGCATTGGAGAGGTAATTGAAGAGGAACAAATCATTAGACAAATCATAAATGGAATCAAAGTAGATGGCAAGTGGGAGTCCTTCACAACAGCCATGGATTTGTACATGGATATGCATGTACCCGACCTCAACAAACTCATGGCCAACTCTTCACTCATGAAGCAAATATTAGCAAAGGTGGTGAGTTCTCAAGAGGTAATCAAACTTTTGCCTCTGATAAAGCTAAGGTCAAGGACAAGTCAAAGGATAAGAAGAATGAAGATGAAGGTAGCTCTTTCCAAGCAAACTTCGCAGGTAGAGGAAGAGGTAGAGGTGGAAAGAAAGGTAGGAGGAGATTCCAATCATCTCAACCTTGCAATATATGCGGCTTATCTACTCATACTATTGAAGAATGTTTCAGGAACCCGAGGAACTCAAGATTCAATAGAGGTGGCTATGGATCAAATAGAGGCAGATACAATGGAGGCTACAACAACAACTACAACAACAACTACAACAACAATTACAACAACAATTACAACAACAATTACAACAACAACAACAACTATCAAAGTGGCCATAGAGGAAGAAGAGATTAAAATAACTATCCAGAGGAACAAAGTCAAGAAGATTCATGATTGATTATGAATCTATCATTGAAGAAGGATAAGGATGATGATCACATCTTTTACATTGATTCGGGATGCTCAAATCATGTAGCAAGAAATGTGGCTTTACTTTCTGATTTGGAAGATCCTCGCAACAAACATGACATGCAAATAGGAGATGATACAAAGCACTCGGTTGAGAAGATAAGTAATGTGAAGACATTAGAAGGGAATATGAACCTCTTAAGCAAAGTCTTGTATGTCCCTATAATTACCAAAAATTTAATAAGTGTTGGGTAGATTGTTGAAAAAGAGTTGCAGGTTAGATTCAACCAATTTGGAGCATATGTTGAAGACCCAAGGCAAGGCTTTAGAAGGATTTCCAAAGGAGAAAAGATAGGAAGGCTTTTCACTTTTGAAGTGGAAGATACAAACAACATTGCTTTATTTAGCTATGGATCTCAAACTCTCACAGAGTTGGACATATGGCACAAAAGGCTTGCTCACCTTGGTGAGAGGACACTTAAACAAATGTGTAGGAACAAAAGTGTACTTGGTTTGCCTAATATCACAAGGCAACACATGATTTATAAGTGTAAATCTTGTCAATTCGGCAAGGATCATAGACAATCTTTCAATAGGAAGGGATATGTGTATCAAAATCTTTTGGATCTAGTGCACATAGATGTGTGGGGTCCTAGAATAAGGAGCCATCTATATCAGGCTCAAGATATTATGTGTATTTCATAGATGATTGTAGCAGGTGGACCATTCTGTTTTTCATGAAGCACAAGGATGAAGTTTTTAATTGCTTTAAGAAGTATGTTACTGCTGTTGAAAACCAAACAAGTAGGACTTTGAAAAGACTCAGATCAAATGGTGGAGTAGAATACTTCTCTTCTCAATTTGATGCCTACTTGCATGAAAGAGGCATTAAAAAGGAAGTCACTACAAGGTATACACCCAACATCAATGGTGTAGCAGAGAGGAGAAACAAAGCTATTGTTGAAGCCGCAAAGTCCATGCTCAATGAAAAGGATTGCCAAACTACCTATGGGCAAAGGTTGTGTCTACAACCACATATCTCATAAATAGACTTCCATCTAAGTCACTAGATGGAACCAGTCCATATGAAGTGCGGAATGGAAGAAGACCTAGTCTAGAGCATTGTAAAATCTTTGGATGCTTAGCCTATGCTCACATTCCTTCTCAAGTAAGAGGGAAATCGGATCCCAAGGTAGAGAAGTGCATATTTTTTGGTTCTGACCAAAACCAAAAAGGATATAGATTGTACAATCCAACTAATAAAGGATTTTTTGTGAGTAGAGATGTAATTTTTGATGAGAACAAATCATGGTTTGATGATAACAGGAAGATGAAGCTATGTTATGATTGGGATGAAGATTTTCCATCACTTCAACCAAAGGAGCCAAAGCAAATTGAAGAAAGTGATTCGGAGATTGACCTAGAAGACTTGAAAAGACTGAAGCTATGGAAGAGCAAAGGTAAAGAAAAGATGCAAGATGCTACATATGGACTTGAGAGCTCACATCAACCACTTAGAAGGTCTTCAAGGGAGAAGAAGAAACTAGAGAGGTATGGTTATGATACTTATTTGGTCACCAAGCACTCAATCTACATTGCAAAGGATTCAACCAATGAAGAACCTACCACATTTGAAGAAGCACAAAGCAAGAAAGCTTGGAGAGATGCAATGGATGAAGAAATGGAAGCTTTGAAGGAGAGTGATACTTGGGAGCTTGTACCTAACAAGCTATCTATGAAGCTGATTGGATCTCGATAGATATACAAAATCAAGAGGAATCCAGATGGAAGTATAAGTAGACATAAAGCAAGGTTAGTTGCTAAAGGTTTTGCTCAAGCCCATGGTATTGATTATGAGGAAACTTTCTCTCCTATTGCAAAAATACCTACAATTAGGGTTCTCATTAGTCTTGCTACATCTAGAAATTGGAAGCTCTATCAACTTGATGTAAAGAATGCTTTCTTAAATGGATGGGTTTATGAGGAAGTGTATATGGCAAAACCTCGTAGATATGAGGATGCACATCATCCTAACTATGTACACAAATTAAAGAAAGTATTGTATGGATTGAAGCAAGCTCGAAGAGCTTGGAATTTCAGATTGGTGACTTATTTGCAGGACCAAGGATTCAAAGCTAGCAAGGCAGATACCTCTTTGTTCATAAAGAGGAGTGGATATGAAGTGATCTATCTATGTGTGTATGTTGATGATATTATTATCACAAGGAATGATCTTGAAGAAATCAAATAGGTAAAGAATCAAATGAAGGAGGAGTTCAAAATAAGTGATCTTGGACCACTCACTTATTATCTTGGATTGGAGTTAATCTACACAGGTTTAGGTATATACATCACACAAAGGAAGTATGTGCATGACATGCTCATCAAGTTCAAGATGGAAAACATCAAGTGTGCAGGCACATCTATGGAGCAAAATCATAAGATTAGTGATTATGAAGAAGAGCCAATTGAAGACATCACAAGCTATCAAAGCTTGGTTGGAAGTTTGAACTATGCAACACTCACACGGGTGGATATATACTATAGTGTTAGCATATTGAGTCAGTTTATGCATAAGCCAAGAAGACCACATATGGAAGCGGCCAAGAGAGTCCTCAAGTACCTAAAGTGGACCATGAATGAAGGTTTGTTTTATCCATTTACTTTAGATATTGAGCTAAAAGCCTACTCAGATGTAGATTGGGCTGGATCTAGAGATGATAGAAGAAGCACATCCAGGCACGTATCATTTGCAGGTTCAAAAATCATTTCTTGGTCATCCAAGAAGCAACCACCAGTGGCATTATCTTCTATTGAAGCCGAATATAGAGGTTTGGCTAATGCAACTCAAGAAATCATGTGGTTAAAATATTTGTATACAGATCTTGGACTTCATTCTTCAACACCTCACATTTTTGGTGACAACACAAGCTCACTACATCTTGCAGCTAATCCGGTATACCATGCTAGAACCAACATATTGAAGTCCACTACCATTATGTAAGGGAGAAGCTAATGAGCAAGGATATTCAACTATCCTATGTCTCTACAGATATGCAATGTGTAGACATGTTGAGTAAAGCTCTTGATGGTACAAAATTTAGTAGATTTAAGTTGATGATTGGCTTGCAGGAAATCATGGAAAATTGAAGATTTATTTGGAGGCCACACATGTTAGGCTTGAGGGGTTGTTGCATTTTACCCAAGCCTACATGCTTGATATGATTTGATTTATGTTCATTTGTAGTCATATGTGTAGACATATGAAAACCTCTTGTAAAAGAGTATATTTTATCTCTTGTAATTGTGAAGGAAAGAATGGCTTAAGTCATCCATGATGTAAAAGGAAAATCATGGCTCTAACTACCTAAAACCATGAATCGCTCAGCTGAGAGAATATCTCCTAATTCTTAGCATGACTTTTAGGTGAAGTTATTTGAATTCAAATTCAAAACTATCTCCAAAAGTAGCAATCAAAAGAGCACGAAGGACATCGCCATGAGAGAGCTTGATTTGTGCCCACTTCATGTTCATTTGTAGAGATTGAAGAGCTTAATCCATAGCTCTATCATTCTACTCCCATTATGCAAGTATTCATTGCCAATGTGGTTGTAATTATATGTGAATATATACATTCATCATTTACTTCTTCTTTGTTTTATTCTCTGCTATACTCACTCAAAATAGTAACTTCAGAAGTTCATATCTCCGGCTATATGTAACCTTTTTCAAAGTTTTAAAGTGCATTGGATTTTTCCCTACGTTTAGTTTATGGTTACAAAATTTCATGTCATTGGATTTACCATTTGTGAGAAGTCTGTGTTTTTCTGCTCACTGGTCGAATATCTGTAGAGCCCTAAAAATAGTGTGTTCCAGATTTTGCTAAATCGTGTTCTTAGTGCTCAGTTGATCAATTGAAGTGTTTTAACTTGGATTAGCAAGCTATCTAAGTCTATTTGCTATGTCCAAAATGAATTATTCTAATTCCTACCAAGTTGAGATAACTGTTCATTTTTTCGAGTAGGTGTATGCACAAAAATAGCAAGTTTTGGGAGCTAGTCATTTTGCAACTGGTCTGTCTTGACTCAAACTTTTGAGATACTTGTTACAAAACACTTGGGTGATTTTTTTGTGGATTTAGGAAGCTCAAAGTGTCTAATAACAAACTCTGAAGTCTTAGTTGGTTGGTGTGAATATGGTTGTAGTAGCACCAACTCATCTTTGGATTGCATCCACCATCTCTGTTTATAATAACTAGTACTTTTTTCTACACAATTAGATTATGATAAATAAGAGGGAACTCCACCGTCGTCTCATAATCATGCAAGGACTACTTATTGTAAGTATATCAAAATTTTAATTCTAATATTTGATAGATACATACATGAATGATATATGTTTTTTACTATTATACTATAATCAAATTATGATCAATTAGAGCATACTCCACAACCTCCTACCCACGCAATGACTTTGCATGTGTCGTTCGATAGGAATTATGATGATTTTTACTATCAAGAGCATATTATATGTTGGTGTAATTTTTTCTAGGGCACATATCAAAGACCACGATCGGAATGTATTGAACATGAGGTAGATTATGGTATTTTTGACCATGCACCACCACTTTATCAATATGATAATGCTTTGGTATGTATTGATTCCATAAATTAGTCATTATTTTATTTGAAAATCATATAAAAGATTAAATTATACTTAATAAACAAGAATATTTGCTTGATGATGATGATGATGATGATTGTCCTACTAATAATGCTAATATACCTTCTACACATCACGAACATGCTGTTTATCAATTACAAGCCAAGGTTTCTAGAAATCCTCTACCTTGTGGTTTACAGAGTGAAAAGGTTGCAGATTATCCATTACCAAGTCATGATCCTCCTCTAGTACAAACATATGATAGAAGAAGATATGGAGGATGGCATAGAAGACCACTTCCTTTAGATGGAGAGGTTTTTAAATTTTGGGTATTTGCTATATGATTGCTCCCTCCCACTATCACTGGTGCATGTCGTGGTCTATTTATTGTAAAGGATTTATATGTGCCTCCGAACTCTGAAGTCACTCTTATGTAATTTTGTGGTCCTATACATACATGAGGGGATTTGCATCGACTTACATGTTATGTTCAAAGCATGAGTACTTATGGATTATGCCTGAATGCCACTTCTCTTACTAGTAGAGGGATTACACATGCAGAAAATGAAAGATTATATATTGATGGAATTACTTCACTATGTGTCGATGATGAATTATTAGTGAATTATGAATGACGCAGACCTCCAAGAGCACCTTTTAGCTAGAGAGCAATGAAAACTCTTTTCAAATTAACTTACATATTTAAATTTACATTTTAAGTTTATTCTTCATTCATTTACGAAATACTAATGATTTTTACTCATGTATGTAGATTCCAATGTATGATATTGATGATCTTCCACCACTCTATTTAGAATTGGCAATAAGACCTCATTTATCAGAAGCATCCATGAGGAGGCTACACAAAATTGATCCTATAGAATATGCAAGATTGAAACAATCATACTCAAAAGAAGATAAAGTACAAGATTTTTGCGATGATGATGATAATGATGGCATGGCAAATTTTATTGAGAATTGGTATCAAGATGATAGTGAAAGCATTGATATTTCTAAAAATGAGAAGGAAGTCTAAAGCCTATATATGAAGGAAGGCGCTTGAAACAACTAAGTGCAAGCTTACTTATTCTCAATCTTCAAAATTGTTTTGGATGGAGTAATGTATTTGTTGCGATACTATTAATGTATGTTTTTAATTTTTCTATCTATTTATATATATACAAACATAGACATACACATATAAATATATACATACACACACATACACATCCTATAGATAAAAATACATGGAAAACCAACATGAGTTTACATCATCTAGAATAAAAAACACGAACACGTGAAAAAAATGAAAAGCACATGTAAGAATAGAATCCTCTTTGGCTCTTTTTCATCGAATCTTTTCCATCTTTGATTTGAAAACCTTTAGAATCTTTCAACTAAAGTTTCTTCTCCCATTTTTGAGATGAATTAATACCTGTATTGCTAACTACTTTGTGAACTTTGCAGAAAAATGTGTAAGTCATAATTACTAAGGCAGGTACTAGGTCATCTGGAGAATGGGAAAATCAAGTTTATGGAAAGGATTCTAAAGGTTTCAAAATAAAAGATGGAAAAAAATTCGATGCCAAAGAGCCAAAGAAGAGAATCCTCTTTGGCTCTCTGGCATTGAATATTTTTCCATCTTTGATTTGGAGACCTTTAGAATCTTCTAGATAAATTTGATTCTCCCACTATCTAGATGACCTAATACCTACCTTGCTAACTGAGACTTGCACTTTGCAGATAAATGTGTAAGTCGTAGTTAGCAAGGCAAGTTTTAAGTCATTTGTAAAATGGGAAAAAGTTTACATACAATTACACACACATACATATATACATACATACACACACATACACATGCACATACACATACACATACACATACACATACACATACACATACACATACACATACACATACACATACACATACACATACACATACACATACACATACACATACACATACACATACACATACACATACACATACACATACACACATACACATACACATACACATACACATACACATACACATACACATACACATACACATACACATACACATACACATACACATACACATACACATACACATACCATACACATACACATACACATACACATACACATACACATACACATACACATACACATACACATACACATACACATACATACCAACATACACATACACATACACATACACATACACATACACATACACATACACATACACATACACATACACATACACATACACATACACATACACATACACATACACATACACATACACATACACATACACATACACATACACATACCATACACATACACATACACATACACATACACATACACATACACATACACATACACATACACATACACATACACATACACATACACATACACATACACATACACATACACATACACATACACATACACATACACATACACTTTTTTACATATTTTCATTCATAACACTTTTTTTTTCATGAACTTGCAGGTTACTATTTGAGACGTTCGTACCAAGCAACAACATTCTTACTACATCACATGATGAAATGAAGAAGATAATCAAGAATCTTGGTATAGATTATCATTATATACATGCATGTCCTAACGATTGTATTTTACATAGAGGTGAATGTGTAGACTGTTTAACATGTCTAAAATGTCAATGTCCTTGATATAAGGATGAAGAGGGTAGAATCCCAAAAAATGTAATGAGACATTTTCCATTAGCTCAACAAATTAATCATATGTTTCAAAGCCCTAAATTATCAAGGCTTTGACATGGGGATTTGATCATAAAAGTACTAATGGAGTAATGAGAATTCGAGCTGATAGTGCAACTTTTCACACATATTGATTCTAGATGGCATGACTTTGCATGAGAGCCACACAATCTAAAGTTAGGAGTTCCATTAGATGGCATCAATACATTTTCGATGAAATCTAGTAAACGGTCAACGTGGCCAGTGGTAGTCATCAAGTAAAATCTTGTTCCATATCTTAACATTAAAAAGGAACTTTTAATGCTTTCGCTTTTAATCCCAAGAAAAGGACAACTTAAAGACATGAATCTATATCTTCTCCTCTCTTTGACGATCTCCAAGAGTTTTTGAGAGGTATTAATATCATTGATGTATCAAAAAGCATTACTCAAAGTCACATTATGGTTTTTGGAATTGTGGCTTGGGCTATACATGATTTTCAAAGATATGGCATCTGTTCAGGTAATGATATAATTTTTTAAATTTAATATATACAATTTTATGTGAGTTAATCTAGTTATATTTTTATGGTTTTTATGCATGCATGAATATCTACTAAGGGATATAAGGTTTGTCCTTACTATAGTGATTGATTGAGATCACTTCATAGTAAGAATCTCAATAAAAGTTTTTATCTTTGACATTGATGGTTCTTCCTTGATAGTCATCCATTATGATGCAAAAGAGAAGCAATACATTTTAATGGAAAGATTGAAACAGGTTAGTGTCCAAAACCAATGACACTGATGGATTGTTATCAAAAATCGACAGATGGATCTCTTATGGATCCACAATTCAAAATTCAATGATGATGAAGATGATGATCAAGAATATTGGTTATTCATTATGGCAACATCTTCTTGGATTAATAGACACAACATCATCAAGAAATGATTTAAAGGATCAAAATCCAAAACCAAAGTTATGACCAATTTTTGATAAAAATTGACAGGAAACAAAGAACTTATGAACTTATTTTTTAATGTAGACCCAAATGTTCACTAATATGTGGGCTTATGGACAACATATTAGAATCAAAGTTATTGATTCTTTGCGTAAAACATAGGATTCTAGCATTGTTGCTACTTTCAAGCAACTATCACGTGCTAATTCAAAAGATATGAACCTTATAGATAGCACACTTGGTTACGTAGGAACTGTTTTTGGTATCTACGGAATATCGCGTCGTATTTTCAAATAGATAAAAAACATTATATTTTTTATAATATAGGTAATTATTTTATTAAGAACATAATAATCAATTTTTGTTCTTTTATATTTTGATTGGTTTCAAGCCGAGTATAAAGGTAATGATTTCACATTGAGAAGGGAATTATCTAGGTTTTGGGAAATTGATTCTTTGAAAATATTGTGATTAACTAGAGAGCCATATATTCTTCCTAAGCATATTGAACAAGAATGTTTTTATAAAAAACACTCATACTCATCCTTGGTGGCAAGTCATTCATCTTCAACCTAGAGGTTGGTCATTGTTTCATAACTTTATTGTTAAAGAGATGGAAGAAGGTCATGCTAATGATTCATCATCAAATATTGATATCGACATCTCAGAGAGAAAATAGAATCATCCTACATGACAATGATAATAATATACTTGATGAGAATGATAATACTCTATGTGCTGATTCTATTGATGATGAAGAGGAATTACCAAAAATCCACATTATTCCATCAATAGATGATATCATTTATGAAAACATAGATATAACAATAGAAGAAATAACACAAACCAATAAAGATGAAACTATATTGATGTCTTATCAAAATGATGGTAATAATGAAAACACATGACTAGATTGGATAGTAGATCCCCCTCTTCTCATTTGGAATACGAAATAGGAATCCTATCATACATATGAATATATATTCTTGTAGGCTAGAACATTATGCTTGAAGAAAGAGCTTATGTTTCTCCCAAAGATCTCTATGACTTTCTAACTCAAGTTAATGGTCATTAACTTGAATCATTTCAATGGGTATTAGATAGAATTATCCTTTATTCAAATGGAAAACAGATGAATTCTATTATAGAGATGAAAATATGTTCTCTTAAGTTAGAGAATGTAGCTTGGGGGTATGCCTACAGTTTTGTATCTAGCTTTACTTTCTAGGATAAAAATCTCTCCCATGTATGTACACATGTGTTTGATACATGTCTATCCATACATGTATTCATGTGCGTTATATGTATGGATGTGTTAGTATGCACATATATGTGTTTCATGTGTATGTATGTATGTGCATGTGTATGATATATGCATACACACACACACACACACACACACACACACACACACACACACACACACACACATATATATATATATATATATATATATATATATATATATATATATATATATATATATATATATGTATGTGTGTGTGTGTGTGTGTATGTGTGTGTGTGTGTATTCGTGTGTATATGTATGCATGTGTTGGTATGCACATGTGTGTGTTTAACATGTATGTATGCATGTGCATTTGTGGCATCTATGCAAGTGTGTTTACAACTGTGTATGCATGTATGTGGGATGTGTATGTATCTACATGTGTTATATATATATATATATATATATATATATATATATATATATATATATATATATATATATATATATATATATATATATATATATATATATATATATATATATATATATATATATATGTGTGTGTGTGTGTGTGTGTGTGTGTGTATCTACATGATGTGTATGTATCTATATATGTATTATGGTCCTCTTTGATTCGAGTAGCTATATATATAGAGGCATAAGGTTGGGAGGAGAGACATCTTTCTAAAAGGTGGTGGAATATTTTCTCAAATAAATGCACAGTGAAATCAACATCAGAGCATACTACATTTGTATATATGTATATTTGTATATACATATTTGTTATATTTGTATACCTAGAATCCTCATTGATTCGAGTGGTCAATGATTTGTGTTGAATGTAGGTTATGCATCTGCCACTACAACATATCATGGGTACATTGAAGCTTCTACCGGGGCAAATGCATAGGCACAATTTTTCCCAGACATCGATGTAAGGGTTAGCATAGGCGTAAGAACTGAACTACCAGAATAGATGCCAGTATAGGTGTCGGTATGGGCATCGGTATGAGCGATGGTACAAGCATCCATACCAATGCCCATATCGATGCCTATACTGACATCTATTCTAGTGCCTATACTGGTGTGCTGCTAGGCATAACATCTTGCATACTGGTGACCATGCGGGAAGTACCATCATGCATACCGATGACCATATCTACAAATTTTTTTTTGGGCAAAGTGTGTTTTCTCTTGAAGCAGCAACATAACCATGATGTTGTCTAGCAAAAGACAATACACTCTGCCAAAAAAAAATGAGTACATGTGATGTGTACTCTAATCGCAACCAAAACATGATTTCATAAAGCAAAATTCTATCGGACACAAAAGAGATGAGTAGAATGAACCATGAACCATGTACAAAAAATGTTATATATTTCATAAATGATGCATGTACAAGAGTGTGGCAAACCACTATCATATATGAGCCAAATAGAAAATATGGCAAAGCACTGCCATATAAAAATCAAATACAAAATTCTAGTGCACCACTACCATATGTGAGCTAAATACAAAACTGTGGCACACCACTGCCATAGACATGCATAGAAGGATCGAAACATCTATATCAATAGACTTGCAACAAAGAACATTCCTGAAATGAGATAAATTGACATGACATTTACAAACAACAAGTAAAAACAAAGTTTCTAAGTTCATCACCTCATCGCACATGCTCCCATGAAACGATCGCACCATGTCCCTCCAAGTCCTCCAATAGTGCAACCAATCCATGATGATATGCATAGGCCTCCTCTGTTTGTGTTGGAGAACAACCCACTACAAGCTCCTGCAACATTAGATGAACATACATGACATGCTTAACACAACAAAACCAATAAACCAAATGATATTTACAAATTCGTGATGCATAGTGTCATATCCGCTGCTGCCCAAATGTGACGGCTTGACCGTATCTAGATGTGTGATTGCATCATCTCGCTGATGGTGATATTGGTCAGGAGTCCGCTACTGCTCATCGTGAATCATATCCCACTCCTCAACATCTAACCATATTGGCTTTGGTAAGCCTAATATGAAAGCATCACGAGCCTTGAATCATCGATGGGAAATAACTTCACGTGCGGTGTGCTGAATCCATTGTGAGCTGACAATAGGATGCCCATGTGCTGGTCAGAACACTTGATAGATCGTCTCTATGATATAATTTTTATGATCTTTATCTTATTCACTCCATTTCAACATGATAGAGTGTCCAAACTATATGGAGCAAAGCTATCGTATATGCTGACGCATGGCCGTTCTGGCCGCATCCATCACCGGAGCTCCATCACGGATACTATACACCTTGGAGTCATCATGATTGTGAGCACCCCAAGGTGTACATGGTGTTCCATGTGGTGTACCTACATCTGAGGTACTCCCTCTAGGAGTAGAAGTGGGCGACACAACATCTATCACACTACCTCCACAACATCCACCTCCTCCAAAGCTACCTGTAGATCCACTCCTAGAATCTCCTCCTCTAGAGCATGACCTTGACTTACAGGATGGGCCAACATCTGTATCGCGTTGAGGTGTTGAACACACACATCTACTACTAGAGCCACTAGGGAATGGCTGAGAAGATGGTCATGGTGGAGTCATAAAGCTAGGAGACATACCTCCGATGGGAGTAGCACCACCTAGAAGAGTGACGCGGGCAGGAGTGATGCTGGCAGGAGTGAGGTCGGCATGAGTGAGGCCAGTAGGAGTGAGGCTAGCAGGAGTGAGGCCGGGGATAGTGCTACCACGAGTGATCGAGTACTGTGATACAGCGGCCATATACGGGGGAGGCACTTGAGATATGAACTCTAAGAACTGCTCCTCTTTCATGGAATGTGGAGTGATTGGAGGACTGTCTCCCATCGTGCTCTATAACAAAAGAACTCAAATAATTAGTATATGATAATAAAGGTAAAATAGAGAAATAGTAGTGTACAAAAAAACATAGCAAAAAAATAAACACAAATTAGTACATACAAGTGTTTGATTCAAAAATCCTCTATTCTAGCATCCTCTTGGAGATCTGATGCACAATGAATATCTATCTCTATATTAGTGACCTCTAAATCTCTTGGTATGCTAACATCTTCATGATCATCATCTGTTGCTTCATCGTGTATCTCATCTTCTTAAAGACCTCTTCATCTCCAACAATGATCTCTTCCTCCCCGACTACCGAATGAATCTCAGAGTCCACTACAAATGGACTTTCTTTTACATCTATGTTCTCACAAATTTATCTACTACGTGTGGAGACTTGTAAAACAAATAGCCATTGTGATTCGTTCGAATCTGGTATAAAAACAACTTGCTCACAGTAACTGGAAGTACAAATGTATCTCTTTCATCCACCCATAGTTTTGTGGAGTCGACTTGAAGCAAACCACTCTTATCCCACCTCACTATTGCATTTCTTCTAGAGATGACTAATTTGAATCATTTCACATAAAAACAAAGTAATAAAACTTCCTAAAGGATAGCTTCAAGATATCTTGAATCACTCCACAATAATCTAGCTAGCCTTCTTGAGCATTATCGTCTCTTACACTAGCTCTACTTTTTTTGAAAAAGTTCACCATCAACCCACTATCAAAAGTAGAACTATTTTGGTCGACATGTGATCGAAAAGTGTCGTCCATCATGCCATAGTGCACCGTATTTAGAATACTCCCAATCACATCCCTTTGTGAGTTCTTCTTCTTCTGAGATATCTTCACCCACTGCCTTTGCTTGTGAAACCACTGTATCTAGCCGTCTGCTCATTGGAAAGGGTAGAAGAGGTCGAAGACTTTTCGGAAGGGGAAAAAATCGAGTGGAATGATTCTTTCAAAACTGAGCTCTTTCCTTTGCGTTTGTCTCCTTGGAAAGCTCATACCTTTCTAACCACTTCTGCATATGCTCAAAGTTAACGATGCAAAAATTCATTGCCTTCTCTCTAAAAGCTGCATCCATTTTTCTTTGCATCCCTTTACCTTGAGATTCATGGCCTATGAGATGAACATCTTCATCATCCCTCCATTCTAGGTCTAACATGCGTAGAAACTCAGTTATGAATACAAGAGACTCTTGTATGAGCCATCCCTCTACCATGATGCCCTCTGGATGTGCTCTCTATCAAAAAAACCCTTTTAATGTCTTCATAAAGTGCTCTAAGAAGAACATCCATCGACTATGGATAGTTCCTACTATTGCAACTTCATCTACCACATGAACTAGTAAATGAAACTGAATTGTGAGAATACTTGTGGGAAAGTATTTCTCTACCATACAAACAGCCTCTATAGCATTGAGTTTTGCACTCTCTATGCTAACTCTATTTATCTCTTTAGAAGAGATCCACCATACCAAGGAACTGATTTTATAAATGGTTGTTCGCACATCCTCCAAAAGACAATCCTTTAAAGCTACAGGGAGCACAAACTCCAGAAACTTATGCCAATCATGAGACTTGAGCCCTCCAAGATCGTTGTTTCATGTGAAGGCAGTCTTTAGACACCTCATGCATCGAATAGGTGTCCAAAACTCTAAAATTATCTTCTTCACTTGTTGCTCTTCCATCTTGCGAAGCACCCTCTCTTGGTAATGATCTTGTTCCATTGGGCTTAATAATTGCCCACAACTCTTGCATACGACCTCGATCTTCCAAGTTCTCCCTTTGTGCTTTGCTTTCTTTCTTTCCGATCAAAGTCTTCCAGAGAATCTCTCCCACATTCTTGAAAATATGCATTGGGTCTACCAAATGATTGATCAATAATTCGCTCCAATAAGGGAGTTCATGAAAGATCAACAATTGTTTCATGGTAGCGATTGGAGTACAGACTTATTTGCAACCATAGCTTTAATTCCTCTTTCATTGAAATGACCTAATGTCTTATGCCAAAGATCAAGTTCTGTAATCATTCCTTCACCATGTGTGAGATTCTAGATCTTCAAATAATACTCCTTCATTTGTAAACCTGACTTGAAAAACTTTTTCAACTATCTGTACAACACTAATCAATTTTTTAGGTATCATGGGAACATACAAAACATTGGTTAGAAAATCTGCTCCACTCTTGCATTTCACTTTTCCAATTGAATGTACACTATGTTTTATATTATGACCTGAACTGTATGACTAGAAATGCCTTTTTCCAATTTTGATATCAATTCTATGTTTCTTGACAAATGATTAGAACATCCAGAGTCAATGTAAAATCCCTTTAGATCTTCTTAATCTTATGTGCTAATTGAATTCATCATCAATGATCTATGACTTTGATTCCATGTGTCATTTGCATAATTGTAGTGGGTGGTTTTGTAGGATTGATTTTGTCCCCAACTTCTTCCTCCACCTCTACCATAGCTTCCGCTTTGATTTTTCTACCTCTCTGAGAATAACTTTGATATCTTCCACCTCTACCTCTGCTATTATTATTCTGATTTTGATTTGATCCTTGCTGATTATGCCAACATTCATGAGCTAAATGATTACTCAATCCATAGATCCAACAAGCCTTCTTATTGTTATTTTGATTACCTCATCCTCTTCCAAAACCTCTTGCTCTTCCTTTGCCAGTGCTTCTACCTCTTGCATAATAAACTTGAGAATTTGATTCCTCTTCATCCTTTGCTTTACCTTTATCTCCTTTCTTCTTGTTCTTCATGTACATTGCAGAACTTTGTCCTTTATCTCCATCTCCCTTCAAGTCTTGCTCAAATGTGAGCATCAAACCAAGAAATTGATTCAAATCTGGAACATAATGATTCAAAGAAAGTTCTATTGACAAGACAAAAGGTTTCCACCTTTCATCTCCTCTCAAAGTTGCAAGGAATTGAGCAATCAATCTGTGATCTTCAATATCTTCATCTATGGATTCAAGACTATCTACTAGATCCTTCATCTTAATGACATAATCACTACTACTTTGACTTGGCTTCTTCTTGAATGTAGTAAACTCTGACCATAGAATTGCTTTCCTTGCTTTGGTAGTACTTTGGAAATGGTATTCCAATGCATTCCATATATCTTTAGCTGATTCCAATCCTCTGACGTGTGGTAGCAAATGATGTAAAATTGTATTATAGATGTGGGCCTTTGCGCATGCATCCTTCTTCTACCAATGCTTTAGAGCATCTAGTTCCTCTTTCTTTCGTTGTTTTTCATCTTCCAATACTGGATTCTCTTCTTCACTTGTTATGTACACCATGAGATCCTTACTCATAAGTAAGGCTTTCATTCTCATTACCCATGCATGATAATTATCTCTGTCCAGTTTGTCAATGGAGATATGATCTACCATAATTCTTTGCTTCTGCTTCAACGTGTGAGTCTAAAGGATAAAGAATAATACCTTTTGGAGTTCTTTGTGTATAAATATACTTTTGAAGTAATCT
The DNA here is from genome assembly GCA_020310875.1 of Ceratopteris richardii. Classification (NCBI taxonomy): domain Eukaryota; kingdom Viridiplantae; phylum Streptophyta; class Polypodiopsida; order Polypodiales; family Pteridaceae; genus Ceratopteris; species Ceratopteris richardii. The sequence continues at coordinate 25,559,333 of CM035415.1, forward strand.
TTTAATGCCTTGTCTCTTTGAATGCTTCAACTTTCAAACTTTAATGAAGACTTTCCAAAACTTCTCGTACCTTTAACACCTTCTACTCTTTAGAACCTTTCTGCTCTTATACCAATTGTTGATGTATGAAACATCACAATAAATGAAATAATGTGACACAAGACAACCTCTATGGTCACCATTGACTTAATGCTTCTCCAAACCTTGAAAAATGATAGCTAAAACTCAGACCTTTACTTCTTCTGAAATTTCTAGTAATTGAAATGACATACCTTTAATGTTTTGCTTATTTATCTTAGCACAAATATTATTTTTCCAAGATCTTCTAATGAATAAAAGTAGAGTAGAAGAGCTTTCCAACAAGCTATTATTTGCTAAAAACTTTGCACCACACACCAAGTTATGGCCTTCACAAGATGAGTATGTCTAACTACCAAAATACAAAATCTTGCCTGTTTTAGTAAAAGTGCCCATCTAAATATAAAAGTTTTCAACTTAGCATCAGCTTGCAGCAAGAATTTGATGCCAGACATCGAATTGTGTGTTTTTGGCCACTTTTTCAGCACCTAAAATACCCCCTTGAACACAGATATGAAGAAAACCACTTTTATGTTGGAATTCGATGCTAGGCATCGACTTTGCATTGAAATTCAATGCCCGGCATCGAGTTGCTTCAGAAACCTCATGTTTTCAAGGAGATTCAATAGTATATAGAACTCAGAGAATGAAATAAGAACTTATTAGCTCAAACTCGATGCCACACATCGAGTTGCTTGGAAAATTTGAACTTTTAAAGTCATTACCACAATAGGCAAAGCATGGTCAACAAAAGAGAGAGTCTCATACACAGAACTCCTATTTCAAGTTATTTGCTAGAAAATACTTGAAAGTTTTGCTTAGAATTCATTGGTTACTATGCGTAAGAACTTGTATTAATAATTGAACACAAGAATCTTTGAGATGAAAGACAAACCAGAGAGGAATTGGAGCTAGAAGAAAAGGTGCAACTACATGAAGAGTAAATGTTGATATTTACTATGGAAAGTGATAAAGCTTTTGGAGTTTGAAGTTTTTTTGAGCTAATGATGATTGTAAAGGACTTATAATATCACATTAGTTTGGTTCTTGTGATTGTTTATACATCAACAAGTGGTATGAGAGCAAAAAGGCCTTAGAGAGCAGAAGAAGTTGCAGACACAAGAGATCTTGGAAAGTTTTCATTGGAAAGATTGAAATTGAAGCATTTGAACAACAAAAGATATCAGAGGAATACTTCGAAATCATCATCAAGTGTAAATATCTACAAAGGTAATAATCTCTAAACCTTAAACTTGTTGATATATTTAGGTAGTGATGTGTGTGAACACACTAGGACCACCGGGGTGCTTTTTTCCCTCTTTAGGAGGTTTTTTTCCCCGGCTTGTATATACGCCTATTGCCCTAATGGGCTACTAATCTTTGTACATTCTCTAGTAATACATTCAGTATTGTGTGTTGTGCTCCAAGCTTCTTCTTCTTCCTTGTGCTATTCGCGTGCTTCTGCAGACATCTAACTCCAACAATTGGTATCAGAGCAGGTCGTCGCTTCATCTAGGGTGCCGTCGACACTCCTCCATTTGTAGTCTCAGAATCGCATGAATTTTGATGAGCACACTTAGTGTGTTTTCGAGATCAAAACCGCTTTGCTTTGTGGTGCCAAATCGTGATCTGAGCTTGTTTCGGCCTCGGAACACACTATCGTAGTGCTTGTGCAAGATATTTCGTCTTTTTGTGCCAAAGGTATATACTAGTTTCTGTTCGCCAGTATAAGCGTCTCGAAGTCTGCTACATGTCTAGTGGAATTTGTCTAGGCAATTCTGTTCAACTTTTTGAGATACATTCAATTTTTTGCATCAAGGTATTTTGGTCACTGGCCATGGCTGAAAGCAGTGATGTACTCCGTATGTTGGCTATTGAGGATAAGTTGGATGGTACCAACTACCCCTTATGGGCTTATATGATGCGACATGTGTTGGTTGCAAAAGGATCGTGGAACATTGTGCAGGGTGTCGAAAAACATCCTATCACACCTACAACTGTTACAACTGCAGGTACTAAAGTTGATGCAGAACGTGTCGAAGATGGTGATATTTTGCATATTCCTGTTCGTGCTACGATTTCTGCTGCACCTGCTACAGAGCAGATTTGTTGGGATGGCAGAGATGCCCAGGCACATGCATTGATAGCTTTGTCTATCAAACGTGCCATTATTCCTCACATTCGCTCTTGCAAAACAGCTAAAGATGCTTGGGATACACTTACGACATTGTACCAAGCTAGGAATGAGGCTCGTGTTGCTTACCTCCAAAAACAATTGGAGAGTGAGCACATGAATGAAGATGATTCTATGGACAGTTTCCTAACAAAGATCAAAGACTTGAAGGAACTATTGATTTCTGCTGATGAGGTTATACAAGATAGCTCACTTGTGCAAACCATTCTGAATGGTCATCCTTATTCATATCAGAGTTTTGCTTCTACTCTTCGATTTGTTAAATGTGCGTGTTTTCCGTCACAGGCAGTTTTAAGTTCTTCGGGTTCTTGGGAGTGGTAGGGGTCTGATAAATCAGAGGCCCCGTAACTTAATTTTCCCAATTAACTTATTCAATATGCAGTACGTTAATGTTCAATGTCGAATCCCTTATACAGATTTACTGTTCTTATTCGGGTTAGACCTTCCTCAGTACGTAACGCAGGAATTACTCATTACCGTCGCACAAAATTATTATCCGCACTTAGTCTTACTGTGTTATTCACAAACTAATGTAATTAAACAAAGTAAGTTAACAGTACTCAAGATTTGAGAAAACACTGCACTACGCTGATTTCTCTGCAAACCGCAATCGCCCAGACAGACAGTCTGGTGATACTACTTGTCCCTCACCAGAGAGTCACCGCAATGTCTTTTCATTGATTGATAAACAGATACATCACTTCGCTACGACCTTTCGATTCGTGCGGTATAGGGAAAATATAAATTTACAATATGCCAATCCGACGGCCTTACACTGGCACGCACGGTGGACTTGAACCCGCAACAGAAACAAAATTTAGGGCTCATCGACGATGCCTTGTATATACATTGGCTGCGGTGGAATCTTGCAATTGACTTTGAGACGGACTTATGCGGTGGCGTTTCTAGCGAAGGAGTTGAAACAAATCTGCATCATCATCCTCGTCCTCATCTTCTAGCATTCGAGTGGATTCTTCACGCAGTAAGAAAGGTGCATTGGGCGGAGGTTGCACGGATTGAATGGTTGGAAAAAGGAACGTAAGGATGTGGGGAAGGCGTGATCGTGGAAGATCACCCTTGTTAACTTGCTTAATAACCGTAACGCATTCACGGTGAATGCGCCAGAAATAAAACGAGGTGAAATTAATAGGCTCACGAGAAGCCATGTCAATCATCGAATAAAATGGGCGTGAAATCCCGTAAGTACATTTTTGTAAATTAAGGATAGCAACTAAGAATTGTAATACAGTGCGTTCAGGGTCAGGGCGACACAAAATGGCGTACTCATTCGATGAGTGCCGGGGAAATAATTCTACCATAGTAGCAATAGGTAGGAGAGGACCATGCTCCACTCCTTCTATGGGCAGACGAAATGCTTCAGCGAATGACGCTAACGTGATTATGACGCGAGACGGTAAACATATAATCGGCCAACATTGCTCTGTGGTAGATGTGGCGGCTATGGCAGATATGATCTGCGCATAAAAAGGTTGACACTCCACTGAATGCCAAGGCAATTCAGCGAAGTTCAACAGGCCGCGGATACGCAAGAACTCACTCATGTCGTGAGGGAGTCCATCACGGAAGGTAGTGAAATTGGCTAATGCTTCCATGATGCGCACGCAAAGTCACAAGAACACGAATACACAGAAAACATAGAAAACACAGCGCACAGAACACACAGACACAATAGCGATTAACAGTGAAAAGAAGAAGATTAAGTAGACACTCGGCAACGGGAGGCGATCGAAAACCCTAATCATCGTGCGGTATTGAGATGATAACCTTCATAATTACGGCGTGCATGCATGCACAGAATCAATAACACAGGGCGATGATCAATCATAATTAGATATCAAAAGGAGGAAATTTATGGTCTATATTCAACCAAATGCAGAAATAAAAGAAAGTAAGTGCCACGCGGAAAAACGAGGAACACGTCAGCGATGATCAGGCGATTGGTGATATGGCCGTAGCTTTGAACCATTGATTACTTTAGAAAGAGAAACTCCGGTCAAGGTAGTAATCCAAAAAGTAGCTGGTCCCACTTGCTCACTAATTCGGTAAGGATCGAACCACCGTAATTTAATTTTCCCAGCAGCACGATTGGCTTTAGCATTGTAAAATAGCACAAGTTGGCCCACTGTAAAGACTGGAGTCTTGAGGAACCGATCATGAGTATGGGCTTGCCGCAACTGAACTTCTTGAAGAGTCAAAAAACTTTCCCAGCAATGTTCATCCAAGGCTCTGAGTGCGCCCAACTGAAATGGCAAAGAGTCTTCGGGTAACAGCTTCTGAGCAAAGGCCACACGTAAGCTTGGCACTACAATCTCCATGGGCGCGATTGCTTCCAACCCATAAGCAAGCTTAAAAGGGATCATTCCAGTTGCTACTTTGTATGTAGTCCGGTATGCCCATAAGACCGCGGGTAGTAACTGATCCCAACGTTCTGGCGATTCCACAATCAATTTACGAAGCATACTCAACAGCGTCTTGTTGGTACTTTCAGCTAAACCATTAGCATGGGGATAATATGGAGAATTGAATTTGTGCAGAATATGAAAAGTGTGCGTTAGTACTCGCATTAAATTGTTAGCAAAGTGTGTTCCTTGGTCTGTCACAAGTTCCAGAGGTAATCCATAATGCGGGAAAATGTCCTTCATCAGGCATTTTGCTACCGAAACTGCTGTAGCGGACCATAAGGCCCAAGCTTCTGCCCACCTGGTAGCATAATCTGTGCAGGTCAGGATGTAGCGATTGTTGCTGAGGGTCGCTGGTGGTGTGATTGGTCCAATAAAATCAAGACCCCACTTTTGAAAAGGTTCCAAAGGTAATACAGGTTGCAGAGGAAAGAAGTGGCGTTGTAATGGCTGTCCAGATCATTGACAAGTGTCACACTGCTGCACAAATTGAGCTACGTCTTTGTACATGGTAGGCCACCAAAGCCCACTTTGTAGAATTTTTTGGTACGTAAGATCTGCTGCAAAATGTCCACCGGAGGGTATTGAATGTGCCATAGCAATAACCGAGTTTACTTCATGTGGTGGAATACAGCAAAGCAAGACACCAGTATGATCCATATAGTACAACTGTCCTACAATCAACCGGAATCGGCGACTGTAAACTGCAATTTTCTGCCGCAGAGCAGGAGGAGTTTGAGGGGGGAGACATCCGTCAGTGAGGAAAGTTAATAACGTATCATAGTAGATAGGCGGCACAGGAGGTTCTGCAGATTCGTCACGATCCGTTTCAGTAACATAAATTGCTGGTGTGGTGTCATCAACACCTACCGGAGCTTCATCGAAATCCAACCGAGAGAGAAAATCTGCTAATGCATGTACTGTGCCGGATCGATGAATCACTTCATAATCGAACTCTTGTAATAATAAAATCCAACGAGCCAAGCGACCACCTAAATGTTGCTGCCGGACCAGATACACAAATGCGGCATGATCCACGTGGAAGGTGAATTTTTGGCCTAGCAAATAATGCCAAAATTTCTTCACAGAGTACACCAATCCGAGACATTCTCTTTCGATCACTGAATAGTTCCTTTTTGCAGGAGCGAGTCGGCGACTTGCATAGTAGACCGGCCAAAACCATTTATCCATTTGCTGCATTAAAACACTGCCAATGGCTATATCTGATGCATCTACAGAATGGGCGTTCCCAATCAGGGGGTTGCAGAATTGGAGCCTGCGTCAATAATCCTTTTAGACGATCGATTGCAGTTTGACATTCCGGAGTCCATTTGAATTGTCATGGAGTACTAGTCATTAGCTGATTAAGTGGTGTTTCTAAATGAGCTAACCACCGTAGATGTCTACCATGCCACCGGATTTGACCCAGGAAGCTCATCACTTCTTTCGGCGTGGTAGGAACAGGTGCTTCCAACACAGCTGCAACTTTGTCTGGATCGACTTGTATTCCTTGTGCAGATATAATATGTTCAAGGAGTTTACCACAAGAGACCGCAAAAATAGATTTTGTCGGGTTCAGGCAGAGTCGGTATTCATGGCATTTCTCAAAGCAGCACCGTAAATGATACAGGTGCGCCACAATCTTGCCAAATAAGGAGAAGTCATCTAAATAGACTTGCATAAAAGTAGTCACATAGGGTGAAAAAACTTCTTGCATACATCGTTGAAACGTGCTGGGAGCATTCCTTAACCCAAACCACATTACCGTACAAGCATAAACACCCCAGTTTGTGATGAAAGCTGTTTTCGGTATGTCCTGCTCTGCCATTCGCACCTGGTTATAACCACTATAGCCGTCCAGAAAAGAGTACATCTCGTGTCTGGCCACTCTGTCGAGCATTGTGTCGAGAAAGGGGAGAGGAAATGGATCAAGTACCGTGGCCGCATTCAGTTTTTGGTAATCCACACAGATACACAACTGTTCGTTTTTCTTCGGAACAATCACGATCAGAGATATCCATTCAGCGTGCTCGATTGGGACAATTAATCCCACCTTCAGTAACCGATCGAGTTCAGCCTTGACCTGTGCTGCATAGTTGGGATTCATTTGGTAGCTGGATTGTTTAATTGGCTTTGCCTCAGGTTTGAGTACGACCCGATGTTGATAGATCCGCGGATCAAGTCCTTTCATATCATGATAATCCCATGCAAAAACATCGGAAAACTCACCCAGGAGTCGGATCAAATCGTCTTGAAATGCCTCGGACAATCCTGCCTTAATCTTAACAGGTCGCGTGTTCACTTCATCACCCAAATTGTATGTGACTAACTGGTCTTCTAGGACATAGAATTGTCGAGGTTTCACCGAATCGTCAGCTGACTGTAAAAGTTGATGTAGGGTGGCTCCATCCATAACAACATTATCATCTTCATCGGCATCTCCAATCACGAGAAAAACTGTACAGACTATCAGACTCCAGTTGTCTGCTACAGTTTGTAGATCTACAGTACCTAAGGAAATCAGATCTTTATTGTTCTTCACAAACGCCTCTTCTTCGTTGTTGGATAAGCCATCCAACATGTGGACCGGTTCTGCTACATATGGTCTGGCATGTAGCTTGCAAGGCTGAATGGCATCCAGTTTGACAACATATTTACGGTGATTATCCTTGAAATTCAATTCCTACACTGACCAATCCTGTATAACTTTAGCCTGTTTCAACCATGGTCGACTGAAAAGAAGATTATAGTCGAGGCTGGATTCTGGTAGTTCTAAGACCACAAATGTAATTTTGAACGTGGTACCCTGCAAAGTAATCGGGACATTCCGTACGAGTCCCACTGGATGGACTTGGGATTGGTCGGCCATTCTGACAAAGAATTGGACGGGTTCGATTTGGGTCCACCCCAACTGCTTGTAGAGGGCTGCAGTTGCTATATTCACCCCAGAACTGCCATCAATTAGCACTTGAGTAATCTTGTGATCTGGACCACTGCTGCTTGGGATTCCACTGGTGAGATATAGACCATATTGGTCATTGGGTTCTGACACTCCTTCTTTCTTTTATCATATTCGGCTGCATCCTTGCAGAATCTCCAGATATGGCCAAGCTCATCGCAAAAATGACATCGAGGTGGTGGCAGAGAAGTACCCTCCGCTGATGTGCTCGCCTGCCATCGATTTGCATTGAAATTGTTATTCCGCTGTCCCCGGTAATTTCTGTATCCTTGCGGCTGGTTGTTTCGCATCTGGGGTGGTACGTAGTGGGTGGCCGGCTGCCCTGGTTCTTGGATAATAGCATTTACAGCTTCTCGTCTCTGCACCTTAGCATTATACGCACAAGTCTCTGTTGAATGTCCAGTGGTATTACAAATGGCGCAATACATCTGATTAAGGGCGCAGGTAGCACTAGTGTGCCCTGGATTTTTGCACTTAGTGCAATACATCTGTTTAGCCAGATCATTTGTAACGTTCTTGCTGGCTTTTAGCCACTCCAAGTCTTTAGTGAATCCTCCAACCTTATGCTCGAGTTGCAGGGCCATCGCGATAACAGCATCTAGTGTCATAGCACCTACACAGCGGATGATCATAATTTGTCTTAATTGTGGGGCTAAACCGTTAATGAACCATTGGGTTATCACATCATCCGGCAGATTGGCATGTGCCGGAGGCAGTTGTCTTAAATGAGTTCTAAACAATGTGGCATATTCCTGAACAATCTGGTGCGGCTTCTATCGATTGTTCTGCAAATAGTCGAAGATTTCAGCGGGATTTTTCTTCAACCGAAACCTCTGTAAAAATGCATCTCTTACCGCATCATAGGTAACAAAATGGTTGATATCATACTCTGTTAGCCACCTCCCTGCTTCATTGACTAATGTTGACTGGAAGACGATGGCCTTGTACACCGGATTGGGTGGATGGTTCAGCACTGCATAGCTTATCTCGAAGGTGCGCACATGCGCATCAGGGTCGTCACCTGGAAATCCACCGAACTTTGCGTAAGTTACCCCTGTCAGAACCGGTCGAAGTGGAAGTGGCTGTTGCTACTGTTGTTGCTGCTGCTTCTGCTGTTGTTGACCACTCATGGTGCTAGTAGTGTTACCGTGGCTGTCTCCTGAGTTCTGAGGAGGTATTTCTGGCCCTTCAGAGTCTGTATGGTCAGACTGCTCACCTTCCGGCTTGAAAATAGCATTCAATCTCTTACGGATCTCCAAATCGAAGAGCCTATCCTCAGCTTGGGTATCCCAGGTAGGCAAATTTGCCCCGAACAGTGGTGTCCGCAATGAAGATTCACCAGGAAGTATCACACTGTCACCGAAAAACTGTAAATTCCCTACAACTAGGACCGAACTGTCACCGGAATTTGTCGAACTTTCCCCAAAATAGGGTATTCTTTCACCGTCAATGATCTCTCTGGGTAGCACAACTTTATCCTCGGAAAGGTTCGAATCCTGACCAGACGGTGTTGGGTTAACTGCGCACTACGTCCCTGTACACTCCAAAGTTACTGTACCTTCTGCAGACTGTACCGAAATTACACCGGAATCTATCGGAATTTCCGCATGTATCACCGAAATGGTACCGGAATCACTGCTAACTAGCTCCGCTCCTTCGACAACTGGGCTTAACCGGTCTATGCTTCTGCCTCCTGGGGGTGTCCCTAACAAATTTGGTATCGCCCAAGGATGTTGGTCTCTCCTGTACTTCGGATACGACTCGCCGGACCGAGTAACCGGCATATATCACCTTTGCACCACTTGCGTACTGCTCCACCTTACTGATGATTCACAATCTGTTGCCACCTTCCCACAGATGGCGCCAGTGTTAAATGTGCGTGTTTTCCATCACAGGCACTTTTAAGTTATTTGAGTTCTTGGGAGTGGTAGGGGTCTGATAAATCAGAGGCCCTATAACTTAATTTTCCCAATTAACTTATTCAATATGTAGTATGTTAATGTTTAATATCGAATCCCTTATACATATTTACTGTTCTTATTCGGGTTAGACCTTCCTCAGTACGTAACACAGGAATTACTCATTACCGTCGCACAGACTTATTATTTGCACTTAGTCTTACTGTGTTAATCACAAATTAATTTAATTAAACAAAGTAAGCGTTAACAGTACTCAGGATTTGAGAAAACACTGCACTACGTCGACGTCTCCGCAGACCGCAATCGCCCAGACAAAGAGTCTGGCGATACTGCTTGTCCCCCATCGGAGAGTCACCGCAATGTCTTTTCATTGATTGATAAACATATACATCACTTTGCTACGACCTTTCGGTTCGTGCGGTATAGGGAAAATATAAATTTACAATATGCCAATTCGACGGCCTTACAGGTTGATGATGAAAGGCAATCCAAATGCCTTATCATTTGAGGAGTTAGTCTCTATTCTGTTGCAGGAAGATCAGTCCAGGCAGAACAGGTCCATTATGCGAGTTGCAGATCAAGCTTTCCTGGCTAGTCAGAAGGGCAAAGGAAAATGGAGCTCTTCAACTAGTAAGCAAAATCTGCTAATTCTGCACATTCGAAGAAGGAAGATAAAGATGAGAAGAAATCAGAAAAGCAGAAATTGTTTTGTAAGTACTGTAAAGGGAATGATCATATCATAAAGAACTGTCCAAAACTGGCTGCTAAAGAGGCAAAGAAGAAAGAGGCTGGAATGGTTGTTGCAGAGGCCTCTACACCAAAAACAAAGTCTGCTAATCTTGTGCAAGAAGAAGAATGGGCGTTTACTACTGTTTGCAGTTTTGACCCATCTTCTCATGAGCAGTGCATGTCTGCAATAGACTCAGATGTTTGCCAGTATTTTGACAGTGGGGCGACCAAACATGTTACATCGCAGCACAGTTTCTTCTCTTCACTCGAGCCTGCCCCTACAGGGAATACTGTTACATGCGCCAACAACTCCTCTTATCCTGTTATGGGAGTTGGTAAGATCATTTTGACTACTACTGATGGTAGTTCTTTCACTTTTTCCGATGCTTTATTTGTGCCAGGGATCAAGAAGAACTTGTTATCAGTTTCTGCATTAGCCAAGATTGGCTTGGTTGTGAAATTTGTTGATGATAGGTGTACAGTTCATGATCTGTCAAATGGCGATGTGATTATTGCTTCTGGCATTTATGTCATGGGCTGTATAAGCTCATAGACTATGAAAGATCTGTAAATGATTTGGCATGTGCAGTAAATGTTTCTTAGGCTATGTCAGATGCAAAGCTTTGGCATGCACACTTTGGTCATCTGAATTTTGCTAATTTGCTACGCCTGCAAAATCTGAAATGGTGTCCTCTTTGCCCAAACTTGAGGCACATGGAAAACATGTTTGTGAAGGCTGTATTTTGGGCAAAATGCAGCATTCGTCCTTTCCAAAAGATGGTTCAGTTTGGGATACTCAGAAATTGCAGCTTGTACATAGTGATGTCTGTGGTCCTATGCAGACACCTTCTTTTGTGAATTATCTATACTTCGTGACTTTCATCAATGATTTTTCCAGGCATGCATGGGTATATCCATTGAAGGCAAAGTCCGAAGTGTTCATGTGCTTCAAAAAGTTTTTGGTTTTGGCTGAAAATCTGTCAGCATGTAAAATGGGCACCCTCTGTTTTGATCGAGGGGGGGAATATATGTCTTCTGATTTTAATGCATTTTTGGCTGAACATGGGATAAAACACCAGTGTACAAGGCCATATACACCTCAATAGAATGGAGTTGCTGAATGAAAGAACAGGTCACTCATGGAGATGGCGAGGTGTATGGTCAATTGTCAGGCTTTACCACATAGTTTCTGGCTTGAGGCTGTCATGTGTGCAACATATGTACTGCACAGGTGTCCCACTAAAGCACTACAGTCTATCACTCCATATGAGGCTTGGCATGATCGCAAGCCATGTGTTGCTCATCTGTGTGTTTTTGGTTGTTTGGCATATGCATTAGTGCCTGAACAACATCACAAAAAATTGGATGATAAAGTAGTAAAATGTATTTTTGTTGGGTACAGTTCTGAAATTAAAGGCTATCGTCTGTATCATCCACAGACTAAATACATTCTGGTTAGCCATGATGTTGTTTTTGTGGAAGATGCTATTCAGCCATTGCTTTCATGTACTAAGGAGACATTTGTAAGCTCCAAAGACATGTATGATACTTTGCTGCCACTTTTTACAGGTGGACAGTATAGTGCTGGTCCCAATGAGGCAACTTCTCAACCTTTGTAGGTTTCACGTGATGATGCAGATCATTCCATTTCTGATGCAGATTTACATGATGCACTAGTTGATGAGAGAGCTGATATTGAATAGGCAAAAACTATGCCAAAATGGCTGGTGCAGACTTTGCGTGACAACAAATTAGATGCACCTCTATCATATCGTACTCGTTCAAGCTCTCATAGTGCCTCTTTTGCATTAGATTGCTATGCTATGGCTGCATCTAGTCTCTGTGATGAGAATGAGCCTATTTTGTTTGATGAAGCACAAAATTCAAAAAATTGGATGGCTGTTATGCAATCTAAATATGATGCTATAATGAAGAATGGTACTTGGTCTTTATGTGACTTGCCTCGAGGCAAGAAGGCCATTGGCACTAAGTGGGTGTACAAGCTGAAGCGTAAACCAGATGGTAATAGTTGATAGGTATAAGGCTAGGCTTGTTGCAAAGGGTTATGTATAGGAAAGAGGCATTGATTTTGATGAGACCTTTGCACCTACATGCCGTATGACTACTGTTCGAAGCATCTGTGCACTTGCAGCTCATCATGGTTGGAATGTACATCAATTGGACATTAAAACAACATTTCTGAATGGTGACTTGCATGAAGAAGTGTATATTTTTCAGCCCGATGGCTTTGTGCAGAAAGGGCATGAAAACCAGGTGTGCAGGTTAAAGAAGGCATTATATGGTTTAAAGCAAGAACCATGTGCTTGGTATGAGAAGATACATGCCTATCTGATTGCACATGGTTTTGAGAACAGTCCAACTGGAAGCACCTTATATGTTAAGCGTGCTAATGATGTGCCTCTGATCATTGTTGTCTATGTTGATGACATGCTGCTCACTGGTCCTATTGAGAAGCATATTGCTGATTTTAAGGCTGATTTGCATGCCTCATTTGAGATGTCTGATTTGGGGCATTTGCATCACTATTTGGGCATTTAGTTTATGCCAGTTGATGGTGGAATGGATTTGTGTCAAACGAAATATATTGACACATTATTGCAGCGTTTTGGCCTTGAAGATTGTAAGCCTATTGCCACTCCTATGGAGATAGGTTTACGATTGAGTCTTCATGATGCTGGAGATGCATTTGATGCTGTTCTCTATCAGCATGCTGTTGGATGCTCGATTTACTTATGCTTTACTCGGCGAGATATTCAGTTTGTTGTCTCACAGATGAGCAGGTTTATGCATTGCCCAGGAGTCAAGCATTGGCAGACAGTTAAACACATCTTTCCTATTTGAGTGGTACTCAGCTACTTGGGTTGTTTTATCCCAAGGGGGGAATCACTACCGCCAAATTTGCATGCTTTTTCTAACTCTGATTGGGCTGGTTGCTATGACACTCGTGTGTCCACTAGTGGCTTTTGCTTCATGATTGGTAGCTCATGTATATCTTGGTTGAGCAAGAAGTAGGCTACTGTGGCCACTTCCAGTTGTGAGGCTGAGTATAGGGCAACTTTCATAGTGACTGTTGAGTGTGTATGGCTCAGACGCCTTATGGCTGATTTGGGTGTTGGTCAGACTTCTGCCACCACCATCTTCACTGACAGTCAGAGCGCATTGGCAATTGCAAGGAACCCTGTGTTCCATGCTCGCACTAAGCACATTAAGGTGCATTATCACTATGTCAGGGATAAGTTCTATACTGGGGAGATCAGCTTGGCATATGTGCCCACGCAGGAGAACATTGCGGACCTTTTCACGAAGGCTCTATCTAGGGAGAAGTTTGAAGCTTTCCACAAAGCTTTGGGCTTACTTCCTTTTGTGGAGTGATTTCCACATAGCGGGCACTTCCTTACACATGAGTACCAGCTCATGTATAAGGAAGTGCTGGGGCACTTTTTTTCCCTCTTTAAGAGGTTTTTTTCCCCCGGCTTGTATATACGCCTATTTCCCTAATGGGCTACTAATCTTTGTACATTCTCTAGTAATACATTCAGTATTGTGTGTTGTGCTCCAAGCTTCTTCTTCTTCCTTGTGCTGTTCACGTGCTTCCGCAGACGTCTAACTCCAACAAAACTTACAGGTTGCAATAGAAGCAAGAAGATCATGGTAGATCATATCTCCATTGACAAATTGGATAGAGATAACTTTCTTGATTATGTAGTGAGGATGGAAGCCTTACTTATGAGTAAGGATCTCATGGTATACATAAGTGGTGAAGAGGAAAAGCCTACACTTGAAGATGATAGTCAATCAAAGAAAGAAGAGTGAGAAACTTTAAAGCTATGGCAAAAGAAAGAGGCAAGTGCAAGAGCTTATATGTATAATACTATTACAAAGCATTTGTTACTGCACATTAGAGGATTGGGAACAATCAAAGATATATGGAATGCATTGGAAGATCATTTCCAAAACACTATTAAAGCTAGGAAAGCTAGATTGTGGTCAGAATTTACAACATTAGAAAAGAAGCACAACCAAATCATTTGTGATTATGTCACTAAGATGAAAGACTTGGCAGATAATCTTGGATTTATAGACAAAGACATTGAAGATCATAGACTGATTGCAGAGTTACTTGTAGGGTTCAGATGAGATGAAAGGTGAAAACCTTTTGGTTTATCAACTCAACTCTCATTATATCATTTTGTGTTGGGAAAGATGGATGGACACTCCAAGAAATGAGTAGGTACTGCCAAATCCTGCTTCGTACCAGACCCTTCTTGCTTCAGAGTTGAGTTGAAGGCCCTCTTAGCTTTCCAATGACACTAAATAAGTGCCTATGCACTTTGAAAATGATGTGAGAAATGATTGAACCAAAACAGACTACTTCCAAATTGAAGGATCAATGAAAACCTTCTATTTTTGTTCACACACCTACTACTTGTTATGCTCAGTGCTTCCAGTTCAGTAAGAGCTAGAAAAATTCCTTTTGGATATATGAAGCTAGCTTAATGAGCTAATGATTCCAAGTGGAATCACTTAAAATGATGCAATAAACACAGAGCAATCAATTTAGCAATCAAATCATTACCCCCAATTTTTTAGGACCTCTATAGAGTTTGACTAGTGAGTGATTCAACATGCTTTTCTCCAAATTGGCTGAATGGATTATCTTCAAAAATTGTAAGAATGTAGAGAACGTGGAGATGATTCCAAGAGGCTATAGAACATTGAAAATGATAAAGAAATGGCTGAGATATGAGCAGTACAAGTTGACTATTATGAATGACTATGACAGAGAGACCATAGATGAGAAGTATTGGTCTATTGTATTAGAACACAATGTTGTAAAAGATCATAGGCATGATAATCAAATCCTAATGATGATGAGAAGTGTAGGCTACAATGTAAGCCTCACTCTCTTACAATGTGGTCAAGGAGAAATCAGAAATGGAGTCATACACACCGTGAGTTTTTACAGAAATCTTTTATAGATAGGATATTTGAATTTGAATTTGAATCCTCCATTGGCTCTCACTAAAAGTAGTCCTCCAATCTAGGAGATATTCTTTCAAGTAGAGTCGTGACTTTTCCAACTAAAAATTCCCATGATTTTTGTGGTAGTTACAAATATTCTTTCAAGTCAAAGAATGACTTTTACAAATGTTAAAAATGAAAAGTTCCTAGCAATGGTTTCCACAGAGCTTCAGTTGTACATAAACTCTAGCCAAATGTGTAGGCTTGGTATTTGCACCAACAGCTCCCCCTCAAGCCAAACATTTTGTCTTGGTCTTCTTCTTCAATCTTCTTGAATGTCTTGCAATCCAATCATAGACTTAAACCTGCAAAGTTTTGTACCATCTAATGCTTTAGTCAATAAGTCTGCGCATTGCATATTATTTGATACATAAGCCAACTGAATTTCCTTGCTCAATAGCTTTTCTCTCACATTATGATAGTGGACCTCTATATGCTTGGTCCTAGCATGATAAATAGGATTTGCTTCAAGATGTAATGAGCTTGTATTGTCTCCAAAAATTATTGGAGATGTGGTATGCAAACCTAAGTCTATATATAACAATCTGATCCATATGGCCTCTTGAGTAGCATTGACCAATCCTCTATACTTTGCCTCTATAGAAGACAAAGCAACAATAGGTTGCTTCTTTGAAGACCATGATATAGGTTTGCAACCTGCCCAATTTGCATCTGAATATATCTTGATGTCCAAGTCTGAGGTATAAGGAAAATGCAATCCTTGATTTTGAGTGCCCTTAAGGTACTTCAAAATACTTTTGGTAGCTTCCAAATGAGGTGCCCTAGGTTTGTGCATAAATTGACTTAAAACACTTACTCCATAAGCAATATCAATCCTTGTCAATGTAGCATAGTTCAAGCTTCCCACCATGCTTTGGTAACCTGTAATATTTTCAAGCACATCACCTTCATGATCACAACTTCTGATTTACCTCTATTGGAGTGCTTGCAACTTTGGCATCCTGCAAATGAAACTTCTTTAACATGTCCTGTATATATCTTCTCTGAGTAATATAAATTCTAGAGTTAGTATAGACTAACTCAAGTCTAAGAAAATATTTTAGTGATCTAAGGTCACTAATTTTGAACTCTTGCATCATCTGATTCTTAATTTGCTTGATACCATTCACATATACACATATACACATAGGTATATTACCTTTGAATTTCTCCTCTTAACAAATAGAGAAGTATCTGCTTTACTCATGATGAATCCTTGATCCTGAAGATATGTAGTCAACCTATGGTTCCATGCCCTAGGTGCCTGCTTCAGTCCATAAAGAGCTTTGTTCAATTTACATACATATGTTATCTTGCTTGGATCCTCATAGCCAGGATGTTGAGACATATACACCTCCTCTAAAATCTAGCCATTTAGAAATGCATTTTTTACATCCAATCGATACATGTTCCAATTCTTTGATGCAGCCACACTTACTAATACCCTAATGGTTGGCATTTTTGCCACAAGTGAGAAAGTTTCTTCATAATCAACTCCTAGGGTTTGTGCAAAACCCTTAGCCACAAGTCTAGCTTTGTACCTACTTATTGATCCATCAGAATTCCTCTTGATCTTATAGATCCATCTAGAACCAATTACCTTCATAGACTCTGTCTTTGGTACTAGTTCCCAAGAATCATTCTCCTTGAGTGCTTCAATTTCCTCATCCATAGCTTCTTTCCATTCTTCCTTGGTCTTTGCCTCTTCATATGATGATGGCTCTTCAAATGACAAGTCTTTTGCAAGATAAACAGAGTGCTTAATAACTAAGGAAGTGTCATACCCATATCTGATAGGCTTCTTGCCCTCCCGTTGTGATCTTCTGATTGCTTGGTTGGATGACTAATGTATATCCTCCAACTTCTTCATCTTGACTTTGCCTTTGGACTTCCATGCCTTGAGCTCTTCTAAGTTGATGATGTCCTCATCATCTGAGTTGATGTCTTCAATCTGATTAGGCTCCTCCGTGAGGCTTGGAAACTCCTCTTCCAAGTCATAAGGTAGCTTTACCTTCCTGCATTCACTTTCAAACCAAGAGTCCTTTTCATCAAAGACAATATCTCTACTGACCATGAATCCTTTGTTGGAAGGATTATAGAACCTGTATCCTTTCTGATTTAAGCCATATCCTATGAAGATGCTCTTCTCTGCCTTAGGGTCTAGTTTACCTCTTATTTGAGAAGGGATATGTACATAAGCAACACATTCAAAGATCATGCAATGATCAAGTGAAGGTCTTCTACCATGCCATGCTTCATATGGGGTCATCCCATCAAGAGATTTGGATGGCAACCTGTTTACAAGATAAGTAAAAGTAGATACACTCTATGCCCACAAGTAATTAGGTAATTTTTCTCATTTAACATTGGCTCAACTATTTCAACAATTAGTCTATTTCTCCTCTCTGCCACCCCATTTTGCTTAGGGGTATACCTTGTTGTAATTTCTCTCTTGATTCCTCTGTCATGCAAGAATGCATCAAACTCATTTGAGAAGTACTCACCTCCTCTATCTGACCTTAGTCTCTTTAGACTTCTCCCTGTTTGGTTCTCAACAAGTGCAAGATACTTTTTAAAGCAACTGAATACTTCATCTTTGTGCTTCATAAAATATAAGACAATCCACCTACTGAAATCATCAATGAAAGATACATAATACCTTGATCCAGAAATTGATGGATCCTTACTTGGACCCCATACATCTGTATGGACAAGCTCTAGGTAGTCCTCATGCATGTAGCCTTTTCTTGAGAAGGGTAACCTGTGAGATTTTCCAAACTGACAAGAACCACATTTATAGATCATGTGTTGCTTGGATACATTAGGTATCCCAAGCACACATTGATCTCTACATATTTGCTTTAAGGTTCTTTCACCAACATGCCCTGATCTCTTATGCCAAATTTCAAGTTTTGATAGTGTCTGGTCTTTGTAACTATAAAGTGCAATATTCCTTGTATCTTCAAGTTTAAAAGTGAATAATCTGCCTGTCTTTTCTCCTTTGGCAATTCTCTTGAATCCATGTTGGGGATCCTCCATAAATGCTCCATATTGGTTGAATCTGACATGCAAACCCTTTTCCACAATCTGTCCAACACTCATCAAATTCTTGGTAATTGTAGGTACATATAGAACCCTACTCAGCAGATTCTTATTTCCATCAGATGTTTTAACATTACCTACCTTGATCACTGAGTGTCTAGTGTCATCGCCTGTTTGTACTTGATGCTTACCCTTTGGTTCCTCAAGGTCAACGAGAAGGGCTACATTGCCTGCCACATGGTTTGAGCATCCTGAGTCAATGTAGAAGAGATCGCCATCACTTATACCTGGTTTTGAAGTCATATTCATAATCAAAAGAGAATCCTCTTTCTCCTCTGTATAGTTGTTGTAATCTTTCCTGGATTTGTACCCTCCTTGGTAGTTGCTATTGTAGTTGTTGTTGTAGTTGATCAATGTATATCCACCTCTTTGGAATCTTCTACCTCTCTGATTCTTGAAGTTCCTGTAACACTCATCTGTAGTATGATTTGACAATCCATAAATATTACATGATGAGGAGTTATAAGGTCTCCCCCTACCTTGCTTACCTCCTCTGCCCCTTCCTCTTGAGGTTCTACCTCTCCCTGCATAGTTGGCTTGAGAGGTAGCTCCTTCATCCTCAATCTTCTTGTTCTTCCCTTTCTCTTTGGACTTACTTTTATCAGTGTATAGGGCAGAAGAGCTATTACCTCTTGATGAATCTCCATTCTTTTTGAGCTTGGCTTCATGGGTAAAGAGTTGCCCCATGAGTGTGGTAAGATCTAGAATCTGCATGTCCATGTACAAGTCCATGGAAGTTGTGAAGCTCTCCCATTTGTCATCAACTTTAATACCATTTATTCCTTGTCTTGCAATCTACTCCTTTTCAATTTCTTCTCCTATGCTTGCCAATTGATCAGCTACATCTTTGACTTTGGTCATATACTCTGAGATGCCTTGCTTGGGTTGTTTTCTTTGAGTGGTAAACTCAATCCACAATTGGTTCTTCCTATCCCTTGTGTTGGAAGAGAAATAGGAAGAAAATGTTTCCCAAGTCTCTTGGGATGTCTTATAGTTCCTAATATTTGGAAGAAGAAAATCAAAGATTAAGTTAAGTAAGTAAGACCTTGCTAATGCATCCTTGGCACACCATGTATTGAGTCTTTCATGCTCCTCTCTTGTAGGTTGTCCTTTGCTTCTGAATATGGGCATCTCCTCATCTCCTGAGATGTATCCATAGAGGCTCCTTCCTTGCAAGTGTGTCTTCATCCTCAAGGACCATGATTGATAGTTGTTCCTATCCAATTTATCAATGAAAGAAGGAAAACCATCTCCCGTTTTACCTTAGCTTTGCTCTGATACCAGTGTTGGGAAAGATGGATGGACACTCCAAGAAATGAGTAGGTACTGCCAAATCCTGCTTTGTACCAGCCCCTTCTTGCTTTAGAGTTGAGTTGTAGGCCCTCTTAGCTTTCCAATGACACTAAATAAGTGCATATGTACTTTGGAAATGATGTGAGAAATGATTGAACCAAAACAGACTACTTCCATATTGAAGGATCAATGAAAACCTTCTATTTTTGTTCACACACATGTTGCTTGTTATGCTCAGTGCTTCCAGTACAATAAGAATTAGAAAAATTCCTTTTGGAGATATCAAACTAGCTTAATGAGCTAATGATTCCAAGTGGAATCATGTAAAATGATGCACTATACACAGAGCAATCAGTTTATCAATCAGATCATTACCGCCAATTTTTTAGGACCTCTCGAGAGTTTGACTAGTGAGTGCTTCGACATGCTTTTCTCCAAATTTTTTGAATGGATTATCTTTAAAATTTTAAAGCTTATAGGGAACTTGGAGATGATTCCAACAAGCTATAGAACATTGAAGATGATAAAGAAATGACTGAGATATGACCAGTACAAGTTGACTATTATGAATGACTATAACAGAGAGACCATAGATGAGAAGTATTAGTCTATTGTATTAGAACACAATGTTGTACAAGATCATAGTCATGATAATCAAAGACTAATGATGATGAGAAGTGTAAGTTACAATGTAAGCCTCACTCTCTTACAATGTGGTCAAGGAGAACTAAAAAATGGAGTCATACACACCGTGAGTTTTTACAGACATCTTTTATAGATAGGATATTTGAATTTGAATTTGAATCCTTCATTGGCTCTCACTAAAAGTAGTCCTCCAATCTAAGAGATATTCTCTCAAGTAGAGTCGTTCATGAATTTTCCAACTAACAAGTCCCACGATTTTTGTGGTAGTTACAAATATTCTTTCAAGTCAAAGAATGACTTTTACAATTGGTAAAGATAAAAAACTTGCTAGCAATGGTTTCCATGGAGCTTCATTTGTACATAAACTCTAGCCAAATGTGTAGTCTTGGTATTTGCACCAACATTTTGTACTAGATCTAAATCAATTGCTTTGCTTGATGCAAGATTTGACGTCAGATGGAGATAAAGGACAAAGCTCTGGTATGTATGCAAAGAATAAAAAGGAAGGAGATAAAGTTAAAGCAAAGGATGAAGAAGAATTGAGTTCTCAGGCAAATTATGTAAAAGAAAGAGGCAAAAGCAGAGGAAAAGGTAGAGGAAATGGAAGAGGAAGAGATAGTCAGAATAATAATAAGAAGACATGTTTGATTTGTGGCTTTAGCAAGCATTTGGCTTATGATTGTTGGCACAAAAAACAAGAAGGAATCAAGGAATTAAACAAAGGCAAGCCTATTTTGGAAGCAATTATTGACATTTGGGAAGGTCCCAACTTCGCGAATGAGTCAAGGCAAGATGTGGTTTTCCTCAAGATCGACTTTGACAAAGCTTACGATCGGTTGGAATGGGATTATATTCTAGAATCACTTAAAAACCTTGGATACAGTCAGAAATTCACCAAGATGATCTCGAACCTTCTGGGAAACGCATCGACACAAGTTAATGTTAATGGCCAACTATCGAAGGTGATCAAACTAAGAAGATCGATAAGACAAGGGTGCCCGTTGGCTCCCCTTCTCTTTGCCATTGCCATGGAAGGGCTTAGCCGGTTGGTGGTTCAACAGGTGGAAGTAGGCAATATCAAAGGCTTGTGATTGCCTCATGACCACGACTAGATCACCATGAGACTTTTTGCTGATGATATGAACGTGTTTGTCCATAACAATAGTACCAGCCTCGAGATGTTTTGGAGGTTCCTAGATACTTTTTATGAAGCCTCTAGATCCAAAATCAACCACTCTAAGACCGCTTTCAGAGCTATTGTTGGGATTCAACCTTACCTTCTCTTTGATCATGGTTGTCAACTCATTCCTCAGGGACAAATTTTCTGGCTTCTGGGGATTCCCTTGGGTTTTGGTATCTTGATGGAGCAACGGTGGAGCTGGGTCCTGGTCAGACTTGAAAACAAGCTAAACTATTGGAGAGGTATGCAAATCAATCTCGCTGGTCACGCAATGGTTATCAACACGCTCCTCATTTCGTCTACCATTTACTTCCTCTCTTGCTGGAGAGCAAAAGAGAAAGAGCTATCCAAACTGGAAAGAATCTATAGAAACTTCCTTTGGATGGGCGACCACAATCGGAGGGGAGTGCCCAAAAACAAGTGGTCTATCTGCTCCAGCCAAAGAGATCACCTTGGCATTCTAAACATTGTGTGCATGGCTAGCAAACTTGTGGCGAAATGGATGATTAAGGCGTGCTGCAACAGGAAGACCTCGTGGGCCAAGTTGATCTTTAGAAACAAGAACATGCTGACTCTTGTGGGACTCCCTAATTGGAAGAATCTTGACATTCTGACCCTCTTGTTTTCCCCGACCCCGGTCTTCCCAAAATGCTCGGATCTTGTGTGCTCCCTATGGAAGAGTTGGAATAAAGTCAAATGCTTCACAAGAGTGAGCGAAGATTGGAAGTGGGCGACCCGTATCAAACAAAACGACTCTATTTGGTTTCCTATCCATGGCATCTGGATTGTGGAATATTGGAACATTCAAAACATCAAGAGGCTATGGAACAAAGGCTTCAAAAAATGGAAACATCTCTGGAAACAAGACACCAACCAGTGGATCAACTTTGAGGATATTGACCCTAGCATCAACATTACCTATGAAGAATGGAATACTTTGCAAAGTAGATGTCTTGCCTGGGACCGCTCTAAAGTTCGCCTTCTCATGGGGCACGACATGCCGAGCCCGCTTGGTCTCAGATGGCACAATGGTAACTGCCTAACAAAAATCCCGAACATTAAAGAAACCATTGATTACCAGGTCAATCTCAATAAGAAGTGGTGCCTATCGTGGACGCAGCTACAGTGGGACATGAAGTCCATGGCTATTTGGCACCCTCTCATAGAAATCAAAAGTCTGTTCTCTTATGGCAAATTCTTCATCGTGGTATCTGGACCAACCTCAAGTCTAGCAAAATATGTGGGGTCCCTCCCTAGTGCAAGTGTTGCTACCAGTCCATCAAAGATGTTTCTCATATCTTCTTTACTTGTCCCTACTCCAATAGGCTCTCGCAGATTGTCAGAAAGAGAATCAAACTTCAGAAACATATCAGTTGGAAACAATCTCTGCAAGGAGAAGTAATCAGATGCTCTACTAATCTTCGGAATGCCATCAGAGGGGAGGTACTATGGAAGATTTGGTGGGAAAGATGTTCTCATAACTTTGGTAACCCCCCAAAGAGTGGTCAATTGAGAAATCACTGTTCCTCCTTGGTAAAAGAATTGCCAACTACAAGAAATCCCCCCCCCCCCCTTTAGGCATCATCAAGTGCTCCTTTTGAACAACAACAAGCTTAAACCCAAGTAGGCCCCTCATGAAGGTGACAAGAGGGTGATTAACCTTCTTTGTAATGCCATCTAATCTTTGTACAATCTTCCCCCACTCTGTGGGGTTTGGGGGTCCCGTGGGCACTAGTCCCCTTCACTTGTACTTTTCTTTTCCTTTATTTAATACAAGTCAAGGAGAGTAGGCTAAGTCCAAACTTCCTTTTATTAAAAAAAATAAGTGATCAAGGGAAGTTATCATACTTTCTTGGAATGGAGATCACTTATGAAGATAACGGTATATATGCATCACAAGAAAGGTATCTTCTAGACCAATTGAAGAAGTTCAACATGAAAAATTTCAGAGAAGCTTCACCTCCACTTGAAGTTAATCATAACCTTAGCAAATATGATGGTGCATAATAGAAAGACATTAGGAAGTACCAATCTCTAGTAGGAAGTTTGATTTATGCTACACTAACAAGACTTGATCTTATTTATGCAGTGGGAGTTCTCTCACAATTCATGAATTGT
Organism: Ceratopteris richardii; assembly: GCA_020310875.1. Classification (NCBI taxonomy): domain Eukaryota; kingdom Viridiplantae; phylum Streptophyta; class Polypodiopsida; order Polypodiales; family Pteridaceae; genus Ceratopteris; species Ceratopteris richardii. The sequence continues at coordinate 25,583,013 of CM035415.1, forward strand.
CCAAAGGATCAACATTGGATTGCAAATCAAAGAGCTTTCAGATATATCAAAGGAACTATAAAAGAAGGTTTATATTATGATTTTACTTCAGACATAAAGTTGAGAGCATATGGTGACTCAAGATTGGGTAGGAAGTCAAGATGAAAGAACATCAACACATGATTACATGGTGTACATAGGTGATAAGCTTGTGAGTTGGTGTTCAAAGAAACATCATATAGTGGCATTATCATTAGTTGAAGTAGAATACAAAGGACTTGTAGAAGTAGCCAAAGAGGTAGTGTGGATGCAAACCTTGTTCAAAAGTTTGGGGATTGATCAAGGTATACATATAATACATGGAGACAATATGAGTTCACTTTATCTTGTAGAAAATCCAGTATTTCATGCAAGAACAAAACATATAGAGATCCAATATCATTTTGTGAGAGAAAAGGTAATGGAGAAGGAACTTGAAGTAGTGTATCCTCCTACAATGGATCAAATAGCAGATATCATGACAAAAAGCTTGGATGGTGTGAAGAGAAGTAGATTCAAAGGAATGGAAAGAATAAAAGAGAAAGAGAATGAATGAAGAATAAAAAAAGGTTAATTAGTGATTGAGGGGGAGTTGTTGGGGCATCACGAATTAAGCATATAGATATGAAAACATAAGTGAAACGAAGAAGTATAAAAAGATTATGGAACTTGGATACTTAAAAACATGCCTATGTGAAGGGATAAATTCACACATGTAATATAGTGATAAAAGTAGGATCCAAAATAGTTCTAGAAACTTCAAAATTATGCGTTTGAGATATAGAGCATGAAGAATTAATGTATAGATTTTGGATTAACTCGAATATAAGTCCAAAACAAAGAAGAGGCTGTTAGGGTTTTCTGAGAGATAGGTTATAATGTAAGATCATTCATAGACATTGATCTTTCTATGGCTATGAGCAGAATGAGGCCAATCCATTTTGTGTATTGCTTCTCTAATATTAAATACATGTTTGGGTAGAATGAATCGAGTACATTCTCATTGTCTAAAGAAATCAAAGTGATTTCATAACTGTATGAATGATAGTTAGAAGTGACATTTTTTTGGCGCAGATTCCCCTGAGTTTCTAAGAGTGAGATCTCAGAGTATATTGTAAATTTTTTGACAAATGATAATTCATTTGAAAGCTATGATTGGCCAAAAGATCTTTTCAAAATATGACATTTGCTCAGAGAAATAAGCTTAATAGTGAAGTCATGTAAAATCCATGAAGGTAAATTTCAGATTTTAGACATAGTGTAATTCCTCAGGATTTGCAAGAAATTACTTGAAAGTTATGCTTGGAATTTGTTGATTACTATATCTAAGAACTTCTATTAATCATTGAGCACAAGAATTTCTGAGATGCAATACAAAACAGAGAGGAATCGGAGCTAGAAGAAAAGGGACAACTAGATGAAGAGTAAATGTTTACATTTACTATGGAAAGTAACATTCTTTTCTTAGCACCTATAGTCACGAACCATCGTGATAGCTCACAAACTCCAACATTGACCATTAACACACAGAGATGAGATTCTACATGCCTCACAACTTTTGAGCTAGGGATGAGACTCTTTTCTCCCCCTTTCTGCCCGATGGGCCTAATGCCCCTTATGATTCCATATGCATCTTTGCCACCTCTTCCAAGAGGATGTGCATCCATAATGTGACACTGAGATGGGGACTCATGAGTAGTAGGTCTACCCATTCAGATCCAGTCCTATGAGGATAGACTGGATTTTGAGATAGCAAGACTTGGCCGTTTTGATGTATTCCTAAGTATGGCATGCTAGGAAACAAGTTTATACAACAAGTTATGAACAACAAGTTATGAACAACAAGTTTATACAAGGGGGGGGATGTGTTCCATTGGATGTCATGTTTGGCTTCAATGCCTATCTTGTTGTCTTGCATTAAAAGGAAAAACATTATGAAATGAGATACAAGCAAGAGTGATACACAGGTTCAACCTGGAAGAAGAGCCAAAGGAGGAAAGATATGGCTACATGTCCTAAATTCATAGATTTGCATTCTTGTTTAGAGTGAATCTAATGCATCTTTACATGCATGTACATGTGATAGATCAAACAACAGTCTTTGCTTCTAAAAAATTGGCATTGTTGGATACTTGGGCATTATTAATCTTCAAACCTAGTTCACTAAAATTCCCATGATCGCTTGTACACAAACAACATTCTATTCAGAATCAAATGAAGAGCTTCAATGCCATTATCAAGGGAATCCTAGAGCCTCCATGATGTGTACATATATTTTTAGCATCGTTGTGAGAAGCTCCTCATAGATAGGACAATGTATTTCTTTGTCTAAGGGAACCAAGAAGTGAGTCATTATTGTGAATCTTAATGCATAATGTTAACATAATCATCACATGAATATAAGGGAATATTATGTTTCTAAGAAAGAATTGTTGCGGTGTTGCTGATTTGACATTTCTAAGTTTGAGCCTATAAATCCTTCTATTGAGAATTCATGCTCTCACATTCCTTGAAGGTTAACTTATATAAATAGATTTCAGAGACTTAGCAGTAATGCACAATTTGAATGAGCTTAACACACCTCATGATAACATAATGAAAGTCATAAGCAAATAAATGAAAAAAGGGAATGATATGAGCTAAAGTAAATGTGTGTCCTTATAGAACGTTGTGCTACATTGTTGAGTTGAAGTGATTTGACGAAGCATAATAAAGGAATTATGTTCAAATTCCCATCTATTTTTAGTTAGCACCCATCTACACAATTTTTTAGCATTGTGCTTAACCATGTAGAGTAAAGGGTGGCTAGAAATTTTCCCATGTTTGAGAAATGCCAAGGTTTTGGGCCTTATGATGAAGTTATTTGAAAGAATTAGGACATTACAAGTTATGTCCTTATTTCCTTCATAGATTCATAGTCTTAGTGATAGAATTAAAATTGAGTACTTAAAAGGTTTGCCAATGGAAACAAGAGAGAAATCCATTTTGTTCAAACAAAAGCTCTAAAGTTCTTCAACATTAAGCACTACACTCATCCTTTCACCCTCCTTGTGAAGAACTTCACCACACCATAGACCCAAAGGAAATGGGATACTATCCTAGTTGTGGTAGATAGATTGAGCAAGATGGATAATTTCATATCCACGCAAGAGACAATAGAAACTCAACAAGTAGGTGAGCTATTTATCCAGCATGTCTTCATATTGCATGGGTAACTGACATCCATAGTTTCACATAGGGATGCCAAATTCAGAGGACACTTTCGAAAGTTTGTATTTGACAAACTGAAAGTGTCCTTGAAAATGAGTAGGGGTGATCATCCACAGACAGACGGTCATACTAAGAGGGTCAACCAAATTCTAGAGGACATGTTGAGAGCATATGTGTCTGAGAGGCAAAGAGATTGGGATAGTTACTTGCCATAAGTAGAGTTTGCTTACAATAATAGACCTCATAAAGTGATAAGAATGTCTCCTTTTGAGATGAAATATGGCATGAATCCCATTGCTCCTACTACTATACGAATTCCAAAGAAATGTCCTAGTGCTTTCGAGTTCTTTGTGAACCTCCATGCAAATTTAGAAATAGCTTAAGCCAAGATGTAGCAAGCAGCTGATAGGGCAAAGGAATATGCTGATAGGAAGAGATCTCCTAGAGTCTCTAAGGAAGGAGATAGATTTTTTTCTTCAAGTGCCAGCTAATTCTACTATACTATCCATAGGAAAGTTTACTAAGCTTTCATAGAGGTTTTGTGGACCTTGGAAGATAGTTAAGAAGCTTTGTGATGTTGCATACCAATAAGATCTTCCTCCAAATTGTAGAGTCCATCTAGTGTTCCATGTTAGTAAACTTGGAAAGTATATTTCTAGGGAGGATAATCCAATAGAACCTATTGTTTTCTTGCAAGAAAGTCATAACATAGATCATTCTCCAAATAGGATACTAGATCAGAGATAGAAATGGTTGAGAAACCATATCATTAGGAGTATCTAGTAGCTTGGAGAGGATTATTGCTTACAGATTCTACTTGGGAATTAGAAGCTTTGGTTTGCAAGTAGTTTCCTTCATTGATCATTTAGGACATTCATCTTTAGAAAGAGAGAGTGTTAGAGATTGGTCTAAAAAGGCCACTCCATGTGTGTGTGTGGGACAAGGGCCAGCCATAGTGAAGGTCCTAAGCTCAAGGGATATCCTAAGGTATCCAATGGTAATGGGAAAGAGTGTTGCATGATCGCCACATGGTGGCACTAGATCATTCCAAAGCATTACTATTTTGGATGCAAGAGGATATATTGGATGGGAGGTGAGTGGCACACACACCATTCACAAGTCTTTGTTTCCAAGTTTCCAAGAGAGTTTTTCTACCTAAATCTAGCATTGATCCACAAGAAAATTGCAATTGATGTCTGATAACACCCTTAAATGGGGTTTTGAATTGGTTTATTTTTTATCTTGATGCTAAATAGAAGGAATTTAAACAATGGAAAAAAAGAAGCAATACTATCTAGATCATTATGAAAGAAATAATTTCTATGGCTCATCAAAATTTCATGAGCATTTGGTCCTGGTTATTAGGCAACATAAGCTCATGGATTAGACCAATATGATCATGATGGTTAACTAAGGAATTTAGGCCATCGGTAGCTATGGAAAACAATGGGGCCAAGATAATTGATTGAAAGAGCTAACCATTAATATAAATGTGGATGGAAGCATTTTCTATAAGCCTAGAGATCATCTTGATAAACTTAGGGCCACTTCCACAATTATTCAAAGATTGAATAATGAAGTCTAAATCAAGTTTATCATATGCTTTGTTGAAGTCAATTTTAAGAAAGAGAACACCATGCATTGATTCCTCTACAAAGACAAGTCCTTCCCAAACATCAATAATAGCCCCTACCCTTAATGAAACTTTTTTGTCCTCATTGATTCAAGAATGTAGGTGAAAATTAATGCTATTTGCAAGAACCTTATAGAAGGTCTTGTATCCCATTTGCAACTTGTAATTGACCTTTGATTTTTGTTCCTATTTTTATAGTATTCTTTGTGAATGACTTGGATAAATAATGTGAGGCCATCAAGACATGGGCGTTAGCCACTAAGAGGAGAATGACGTGATTCTAAAATATTTGTGCCCATGCAAGGAGAATCAAGAAGTGGCGCCATCCTTTATGGTATTCTTTTGGTTCTAACACTAGCTTTGGTGGCCATATAAGCCTCCATATGTGGAGAAAGTGCAATGGTCACCCCAAGATGCGTGAAGTGTTTGGCAATACGATCATTAGTCTCTTTGTTTGGAGTGTAGGGATATCACTCATGTACAAAATGGATTCTTTACCTAATTCTTGATTAGGATTCTACACATTGCTTTCATTTGATTATATGATTTTCCCATCCACCAATCCTTAAAGTAGATCTTAAGATTCTTCGTTTGATTTTTCTCTTTGTATCTTAGCATGTTTTGGATCTTCCATTGCCTCGATTGGAGGTGGTAATGGCCTTTGCTCACCTCAAACTCAAGCAGTTGGAGCCTCCAATAATGGTTATCCCTTCTAGAATGATGGATGTTTAGGAGCTCCATCTAAGTCTTGAATACGTTATTTCTTTTCTTCTTAACCAACAAAATCCAACACTAGGTTGGAGAGGAGTGGACATTGAAGTCTTGGTTGGAAGTTGTGGTGATTTGTTGACCAACAAAATTGAGGAAGAAGCTCATAGGATCAGCCTCTCCAAAAATTCTTTGTAGATGCATATCCCACATTTCAATGGATTTCTAGAGGCATATCTTGCATTTCTATGGCTACCATTTTACGGAGCTTTTGAGGCCATGCAAGGTAAATTATAGTGTATATGAAACTTTATTCTTACAAACTTTTGGGGCATGAAACTTATTTCTTACAAGTCACTCATTATATGGTGATCCATGTATATAAAATTTTTACAATGGGAGAAAATGTAGACAAAAATAGTTGGGAAAGATAAATTAGTTTAAAATGTATAATTTCTGACAATACGTTCATGACTAGAAGTCCTACTGTCTCGACCCCCCCAAACTACACTGAAGAAGTCAATCCCTATATGTGCTTCCTCCATAAAGGTTGTAAAGGGAAACTCCATGAAACCAAAGTGACTTTATTTTCACATTTAATGGCAACCCATTGGACCCAAAGTTTATGCCCTACTTAACCTCATGTAAGGGTTCACAAAGACCATCTATTACCATGAATGTTCACATACAGAGCTCACCTAACTTATTAGTTAGAGTTCCATAGATATTTGTGGTCACAAAGTGGTTTCTCCTCATAATGGGGGCCTTATAATGTAGAGAACCATGGATCATTTGTAGTTACTTGAGGGTGAAGCATTCATTATATCCAGCATGAAAGACCATTTTAACTTATATCCTTCTTTTGAAACTTCATAAATGATGATATATTCACATAATTATCCAATAAAACGTCAATGAGTGGGAACTTGAAAAATACTATGTATAAAATTGAAATTGAATAATCGCCAACACACATTATAATTGCATTATTGTAGACTCCAAAAAATTGAAAGTAGATATGTTTCAATTGCTAATATTAAATTAAAAAGAGTTATATACTATCAATGACAAGAATCATTGTTACAACAATTTAAATGCAAATGCAAGAAATCATCACATGATTTGTGATGCTCATCCATGGTGTAAAGTATTTGTGGACCACCACTAGATCCAAAAAGATTTTTAGATATGCTCTATGGGGTAAATGATGTTTTAATGGGATGGAAAATGTAAAAGACCTCTCCTTCTCTTGTTCATAGAGCACCTTAGTTTGGAAGAGTGTCAAAGGAGTCCTCATGTTAAATGAACCAATCAAATAACAATAAGCTCTATTGGGCAAGGCTCTCAAATGTAATCAATGTTGGTATTCTAAGGTGTTAATACCATATGTTGGAAGTGGTAGTGGGCCACAATAATAATAAATCACAGGTTTACAAGATCTTCCAACAAATGAACCTGAACATACACACTTTAAGACCAAAAAATAGATGAGCGAGAGATAGAGAGAGAATAGACGAGATTTCAAGTGTAACGGTAAGCTATGAGGCTCACCTACACTAACTTATATATGAATGTCAAATTACAATGTGTGTGTATGATACGAATTGGCAGAAATAGGAACTAGATACAAGAGATTGTGTGCCTAAGAGGTATGAAGAGTGTGTGTGTGAGAATATGGAGAATACTAATAGTTTTAGAACTGTTTTATAGCAAACCCGAATTCTGATCAACCTAAATAAAAAACGAGTGACCTAGCAAGTAAGAACGGAAATAGACTTGATACTAACAGTAAATCAACAATGAATGTTGATGGTAAGCTGGCAGAATCTCCTCCAAATAATCACCAAGATGTAGACCACAACTCCTCCAAGAGTGTGAGAACTCCTCCTCCAAGATAGAGCACCTCCTAGTTGATCACCTTCTCAAGAGTGTGTGAACACTCTCTCTTCAATAAGACCTCCTCCTCCTTGCATTGAGCACTTAAGCTCCTTGAGTGATTCTCATAACAAGCCAAGTCTCTTGTTTTATAATATTGGAACTCTTCCAAAAGCTCTTCGAAAAGCATGTAGAAAAGCTACGATCACGATCGGTTTTGATCGTTCTGCAAAAACAATGCTCGTTTGGTTTATTCATGCTCAAAAATCAAATACTTCTACAAAAGCCATATCGCGATGTGCTGTTGCGGATTGAGGGAATCGAACCTGTGCCATCCCATTGGGCGGCTTATTGCATAGCCACATAGCCGCACGCTTTGCTTTTGAACTTATAGTAAAAAACAATACTTAACTTAGTGTTGATGTCAAAAGCCGGACTTTAACCGTGCTTGACACTATGGGAGTTATACATCTTATCCACACTGCCCAATGGCTTTGTTGTAATACAAGTATGAAGATCTCTTAGTATTGATAGATCATGTCAACACTTTGGACAAATTGTGGACATTGTCTCCAACAATCCCCCCTTCAATGTCACAATGGTACAAGGTTCAATAACTTGCAAAACTTTTAATGTCTGTAAATATCTCTTAACTGATTTGCACTGAATCTTGAGCTGATTGTCCATGAATCTATATACTTGAGAAACTGCAAACTGAATGTCCTATCGTTTATTAGATAGATATATCAAGCAACCGACTTCTTGTCTATATGATGTAGCATCAAATGGTTCTGAATCTACTTCCGATTGTAATAACACATTAACATCCATGGGTGTTTGCATAGGCTTGGAATTTGTCATCTCAAACCTTTCCAATAATTTCTCAATGTATTTCTCTTATGTCATGTAGATACACTCATCTCTGCACTTGAACTAAATCCTAGGACTTGTGATAATCACATCACTTTGTAGTGCATCTTGAATACTAGATGGTTCATTCTCAATTGAAGTAAGTGCTAAACTATTATGATCCTCAAAATGTTCTGCATAATTTACCTAGTCTTCTTGTTGTCTCCTTGTTTGACTTGTGATTCTTCCAATATATTCTTTTATACCACTGTCTTTCCATGTTTGATATAACAATTTTGGCGTACTCCTAAAAAGTGGTGATACATCTTCTGGTTCTTCAGTATCTCTTTCTTTTGGAACTCTAGAACCTTCTCCAACTTCATAAGTGAGAACTTCAAGAGGTACTGATGTAGGACTAGGTACCAGTGTAGGTAATGAAATTCTCCCTTCAGGTGTATCTCTTAGGGTTTGAGAAGGCTCATCACCCCCATTGTATGGCTGAATGTAAGTATCCGAATTCCTTTTGAAAAATGCATAGTCATCTGCCTTTATGAAATTTGGAATTTCTTACTTTTCTTATCATAAATCTGACTTTTTGCAATATATGCATTGTGTGAGAGTAGGATATCACTTGTATCTAGAACATAGAATCTGTATCCTTTGCTTTCAATTGCATAACCAATAAATATTGCTTTAATGACTTTTACATCAAGCTTACCACGATCCTTCTTCTCAATGTGAACATAAGCTGGGGAACCAAAAACTTTGAAGTAACTCACATTGGGCTTCTTCTCATAATAAGCTTCATAAGGTGTAATGACCTTCAAAGCTTTTGTGGAAGACCTATTCAGAATGTGATTAGCTATATATACTGCATCAAACCAAAACTTGGGAGACAACCTTTTGGATGACATCATGATACGCATCATCTCAACAAGTATCCTATTCTTTCTCTATGTAACAACATTCTGTTCTGGTGTGTAAGCAATAGTGATTTGATGAGAGATACCGTTGTCTTCTAAAAAAGACCTAAAGTCTTTAGACATGTACTCTCCTTCTCTATCACTTCTCAAAATCTGGATCTTTGACTGACTTTCATTTTCAACCATACCTAAGAACTTCTTGAAAGTAGGAAAAACCTCTGACTTCACTTTAAGACCATAAATCCACGAATATCTCAAGAAATCATCTATGAACATAACAAAGTACCTGAAACCTTGAATAGAATCTGTTCTCATCGGACCATTCACATCTGAATGTATGATCTGCAACTTCCTTGTGGCCATGATAAACCTATGTTTCTTGAAAGGTAGTTTGTGAAGCTTTCCTTCAAGACATCTTTCACATGATTCTGCATCATCTGGTAGTGAAAAAGTAGGCAAACTCTCCACCATACCTTGATCCTTGATATTCTTGAGAGCTGTGTAACTGATATGACCAAATCTAGCATGCCATAAGTTCATGTTCTCCTTAGGTGTAGTAGACCTAGCAACATTAGCATGACTAATTTTGGATAACACAAACATGCCACTTTTGTTTTCACCTTGAAGTAGACAATGATCCTCATCACGTAAGAGGATCTGACATGAATCTTTCTCAAAAACTAGTTTATAACCATCTGACAAGAAAGGAGATTGAGAGCAAATTCTTCTTTATTCCTAGAACTTAAAGAACATTGGAAATTGTGAAATTTCCACCTGCTCTTGACTTTACGTTTACTCCTCCAACACCAACAACATCTAAATCATGACCATCTGCAATGGTCACTCTTCTACCTGAAGAGTTAGAAAGGGAAGAAAATACCTTTCTAGAACCTGTCATATGCTTAGTAGCTCCAGAATAAAAAAAATCCAAGGATTATCTGATATTGCATTTAACGCTGCCTGATCAAAAGCTATCTCGTCAGTAGTGGCACATGCATATGAATCTACCTTTGAAGATTTAGGTTTTGGATAATCTTCAACACTATTTCTTGATGCTTTCTTCTTCTCATTGAAAATCCTTGCTTTGCATTCTGCTATGAAATGACCTAGCTTCTTACAGTAATGGCATACTCCTTTCTTTGAATAAGATGTAGTCCAAGATTTTTCTTTTGGTGTAGAGGAAGCATTAGGGATAGAACTGGAAAACTTAGGATTATAAGACTTACTTTCCTTATTGGATTGCTGAATCTTCTGCACCTTCTTTGCCTCCTTCTTCTTCTTTCCCTTTGATGATGATAACATGGCTTCATCATTCTCTTCCATACCCTTTTGTTGATCTTCATCTTGAAGTAATAGGAACTATAGCTCTTCAAATGAAATTTCTCTATCTCTTGTAGAGAGAGATAAAGAGGTAACAAAAGCACGGTATGTTGATGGAAGTGAGTGTAGAAGTGTGTTTACCATCTCTTCATCTAAAATGCCGACTCCAACATTTAGTAATTGATCTCATAAACCTTTAAGCTTCAAAATATGTTTTTGAACTGATTCACCAACTTTCATCCTTGTGTTGGCTAGTCTCCTTAGATGAGCTTTCCTAGCAGGGTTTATGCTTTGATAGAGATTCTCTTACTCCAACCAAGCCTGACGAGAACTTTTGCATGACCTGATTTGGGGTATAATATGCCTCTTGAATCCCATAGCAATATATGAAAGTGCTAGTGCATCCCTTGAATCCCATCTGGATTGTTCTTCTGTAGGAAGTAATCTGGTAGTAGTACGAACTCCCGACGATGAAAGAGTTTCTTCTTCTTCACTAACCTCTTGTTGAGCAGAAATATGAACAGGTGGTCTTCTAGAAGATGAAGTAACATCTTCTCCGACTTGTCTTGGCCTTGGATAGGTGCCATTGACAATATTCCATAAGTCCTTTGATACTAATAGATTCATCATCATAAAACTCCAGGTTGGATAATTAGACATGCCCTCAAGCTTGTCTTCATTCTCAAGTCTATAGTCACTCATCTTGTTAAGGGTGTATGTCAACTATACTCTGATACCAAATGTTGGTATTCTAAGGTCGGAATACCATATGTTGGAAGCGGTAGTGGGCCACAATAACAATAAATCACAGGTTTACAAGATCTTCCAACAAATGAACCTTAACATACACAACTTAAGACTCAAAAATAGATGAGTGAGAGATAGAGAGAGAATAGAAGAGATTTCAAGTGTAATGATAAGCTATGAGGCTCACCTACACTAACTTATATATGAATGTCAAATTACAATGTGTGTGTATGATACAAACTTGCACAAATAGGAACTAGATACAAGAGATTGCATGCCTAAGAGGTATGAAGAGTGTGTGTGTGAGAGAATATGGAGAATACAAACAGTTTTAGAACTGTTTTATAACAAACCCAAATTTTGATCAACCTAAATCAGAAACGAGTGACCTAGCAAGTAAGAATGGAAATAGACTTGCTAATAATAGTAAATCAAAAATGAATGTTGATGGTAAGCTGGTAGAATCTCCTCCAAATAATCACCAAGATGTAGACCACAACTCCTCCAAGAGTGTGAGAACTCCTCCTCCAAGATAGAGCACCTCTTAGTTGATCACCTCCTCAAGAGTGTGTGAACACTTTCTCTTCAAGAAGACCTCCTTCTTGCATTAAGCACTTAAGCTCCTTGAGTGATTCTCATAACAAGCTAAGCCTCTTGTTTTCTAGTATTGGAACTCTTCCAAAAGCTCTTTGAAAAGCATGTAGAAAAGCTACGAACACGGTCGGTTTTGATCGTTCCGCAAAAAATGACGCTCGTTTGATTTATTCATGTTCAAAAATCAAATACTTCTACAAAAGCCATATTGCGATGCACTGTTGTAGACTAAGGGAATGGAACCCGCACAATCCCATTGGTAGGCTTTTTGCATAGCCACATAGCCACATGCTTTTGCTTTTGAAAGTTAGTAAACAACAATACTTAACTTAGTGTTGATGTCGAAAGCCTGACTTGAACCATGGTTGACACTATGGGAGTTATACATCTTATCCACACCGCCCAATGGCTTTGTTGTAATACAAGTTTGAAAATCTCTTAGTATTGATAGATCATGTCAACACTTTGGACAAATTGTGGACATTGTCTCCAACAAACAAAAGCAAAGCCCTCTATTAAATTTGGAAGGAAAGATGTATTATTAAATCTAATGTCTTCTACAAAGACTTATCCATAGAGATATCTCTAGATTATCTAGGTGGAAGAACTAACAAATTTGGGATGAATTAATCCTTCACACATTGGAGATTGCTTGTTTTCTAAAATAACAAGCTTAAAAAGAAGGGGATCTTGCATGGAAGGGACAAAAGGATAATCACCCTGATTTGAGACCCCCCTTCAATTGTTTCCGATTTATCTCGTGTTTTTTAAATTTAAACATATTTTAGAGAAAAAAGAAATCACCAAATAGAAAAATATCTATGAAGACAAAACTATGACCTATTTTATAGTTCAATTTTGAAGGATTTTTAATATATCATGCACTCTCTTCACAACCTTTGAACAATGCAAAATAAAATTGAATTAAAGGAAGAAATATTATAATATTTATAATAAAAGATATATTCCTAACCCTATGTCCTTGTAGATATAACGTATATACAAGTAGGTAATCAAAACTGTTTTTTCTACCAATAAACATTTTTATTCTTGACTCGGATAGCTTAATGTTCATAAATGGGAATTATAAGAACATATATAGAAAATAATAGATGGGAATACAAAAATCGGTCCCTACGTTTTGGTTGATGCTCCACCAGTGTACTTGGTCCAACTATTAGTTATGTTGGGATAATGCCATTATTTAGACCCTTTACTCTTGACATCAATGGGCAACTATTAGTATTTGGTTCAAATGCCTTCATGAGGGTGTTTTCAACAAAGGAAAGAGGAGCTTCATGTCATTGTACAATGTTTCCCTTAAATATGCTGGTCCAAAATGTGTTAAGCGAATGTATTCCTGAGGAATGTTGAATTTTCTTATGTACTAAGATCTAAGACTCCTTGTTAATGGAGGGAGGCCCTTTTCAAGGTGTACTCGTAGAATAATCTCTCTATGATGCTGCGATTTGTCTTATCTACGTTGGTTTGCGACTCTCCCGTTGCATTTCTGTAACACTATATACTTTTTAATATAAATTCTTGTTTCTCAAAAACAAAAAAAGAAAAGAGATATGGGCAAAGACACGACCTCTAAGGCCATGTAGAGAGAGAGAGAGAGAGAGAGAGAGAGAGAGAGAGAGAGAGAGAGGATGCCTTGATTAATTGCGTTGTGCACACAATAAATTTCATGGACCTAAAATGTTCAAAAAAGGAGCTGTATTTCCACCATAATCACCTTACATGACCTCAAAAACACCAAAAAAAGACAACCATAGAAATGCAGGATAGACCTCTGCAATATCACACATTTCTGTGGCTTTCCCTTTTTTTTGGAACTTTTGAGGTCATTCAAGGTGATTAATGGTGGAAATACAAGTCCTTTGTTGCAAATTCTAGGGCCCTTGATGGATCATACAAAGAATCAAAGAGATAGGACCATATACAACTATGTAATCATTCTTGTTGAAGAGATACATTTTATAATATGAAATTATCCTAGTGATAAAATAATTTTGATAACCGTTCTTTCACATGCTTAAGTCCACATTGATATATATCATACGTTTAGAGTTATATGCACCTTATTGTTATTCAATAGGGTTCGTGTGAAAATGACATCATCTAAGTTTTTAAACTCATACTTTGGTTGGTAAATTGAGTTGTGCAAATAAGACGTTTCAAGGAGATAGAATTTGTAAGAAGAAAGTTTCATGTCTAGTATAAATGATATTGCATGGCCTCAAAAACACCAAAAAAGGGTAGCCATAAGAATACGGATAGGCCTCTTCAAATTTGTCTATAGAGATGTATCTTGCATTTTAGTGGATTTCTAGAGCCCTATCTTGTATTTATGTGGCTACCCATTTTTCGATGCTTTTGGGGCCATGCAAGGTAATTTATAGTGGATGTGAAACTTTATTTTTACAAATTTAAAGGGCATGAAAATTATTTCGAGCATGTCACTTATTTTGTGGTGATTCATGCCTATATAGTTTTTACAATGGGAGCAAATGTAGACAAAAAGAATCGGAAGAGATGAATTAGTTTGAAAAATATATTTTTGACAAAATCTTCATGACTAGAAGTCTCACTATTTCGCGCCCCCAAACTTTAATGAAGGCGGAAATCCCCGTATGTGCTTCCTCCATAAAGGTTGTAAGGAGAAGCCCCACGACACCAAAAAGCCTTTATTTTCACTTGAATGTGAACCCAATAGACACCAAAAGTTCCACGATACCAAAAAGGCCTTTATTTTCTATCATAAATTCATATCCTCTTATTCATTGATAGTCGCACCTATGAAGAACTTGCTTCAAGGCAAAGTACCATTTGCATAGAAGTAGGAGAAATAAGAAAGTCTTGACACTTTGAAACAAGCTATCTCACAGGATCCTATACTCAAAGTGGTAGATCCACAGAAACCATTTGAGTTAAAGAGAGATGTTGGCAGCATAACAAAAGGAGCAGTCTTGAGCCAAGATGGCAGACCAGTAGCTTTTAAAAGCAAAATGTTGAGTATTGCACAATGCAATTGACCATTACATGAGCAAGAATTTTATGTAGTGGTGCATGCTCTTAAATTTTGGAGACACTATCTTAATGGTGCACGCTTTAAGGTATGTACATATCACCATACACTCTAGTAATTTTGTAGTCAGCCTGATCTTCGAGGCAGACAAGCTCATTGGGCTGAGCTCATGCAGGAACTTCACATGGACATGCTATATAGAAGAGGAAAAGAGAAGATTGTAGCTAATGCATCATCATAGATAGTGTATCAAATGAGCTTTACAGTTCTAGAAAGCTCATTGCTTCAAGATATGAAAGAAGCACAATTGGAAGATCCACATTTGTTATAGATCATTAGAGCCATGAGTGATGACTTTATCATAGGAGATGAGGTAGTTATAGCCATTTCTTCCCCTAGTAAAATAGACAAGTCAATTCCGTATTCCAATTCATGAATGGAGAATGGAATAGTAAAACAAAAAGGAAAGGTTTGCATACTCGATTTGGGGGATTTGACAAGAAAATTCATGCATGATAACCATCATGTTCCTTGTGCAAGGCATCTTGTTGTTGACAAGACCATTAAGCTTGTTAGAAGAATATTTTGGTGGCCTCGATTAGCTAGAAATGAAGAGATGCTGTAGGAAAAATATTTTGGTGGCCTCGATTAGCCAGAAATGAAGTGGAGATCTTGTGCCTCGATTAGCCAGAAATGAAGTGGAGCAGTGAAGGGCAACTTTCGAGCCCCTTATGATTCAAGATTCCAATTAAGATATGGATATAGGCAAGGTGGTTGGTCTGATCCTCAAATACTTGAAAGGAAAAGAGGCACTTTAGATAGTATTATTATAAAGCTCAACCACAAATGGGGATTCCAATGGATTAAGGGCCGGTGCAAACGCTTAGTTTTAGTTTGGTTGATGCTTCACTAGTGTGCTTCGTCCAACTAATAGAGGCAAGGGAGATCTCACAAGGTGGAAAATCTCGAGCAGTTTTGGGACAAAATTCATCTCCGTTGCTGTTTCAATACATTCTGTTGGCTTGACCATCAACGAAGTTGTGTTGGGATAATGCCATTATTTAGACCCTTTACTCTTGACATCAATGGACAACTATTAGTATTTGGTTGCAATGACTTCATAAGGGTGTTTCCAACAAAGGAAAGAGGAACCTCATGTCTGTTCAATGTTTTCCTTAAATAAGCAGGTCTAAAATGGGTAAAGCAAATGTATTCCCGAGGAATGTTGAATTTTCTTATGTACTAATGGAGGGAGGCCCTTTTCAAGGTGTACTCGTAGAATAGTCTCTCTATGATGCTGCGATTTGTCTTATCTAAGTTGGTTTGCGACTCTTCCATTGTATTTCTGTAATACTATACACTTTTTACTATATAATATTCTTGTTTTCTCAAAAAGGCACACAAAAAAAAAAGAGATGAGCAAAGACGCGACCTCTAAGGCAATGGGCAGAGAGAGATCTAACAATAATTACTTCAAAAACAATGTCATAGAAACAAGATAACATTGTAGATGAGAAGCGGACGCTATCAAGAAGACCTTTGCATCATCATCAATGCCATGCACAAAATGTTTATGAGGGTTCAAGTTGGAAATAAGCTATTTAAAAGACATTGTTTGATTATTTTGTATCAAAAACGTTTTGTGATATATCCTATCCATGTTCAACCACCTTGGATGCAGCCCTTAAAGAGATGATGAAGTGGGTCTACATGTAATATACATCCCCATACACAGTCCTAGAGTGGTTCAATATGAAAAAGTGGTCGATTAAAAATATCGAAGTTTAGATACCCATCCATAAAGCCCTTCCTGAGAGTATGATGAATATCAAACCCCATAGAAGGGACCATGCAAATAAAGATTGAAGGGATTCACACAAAAGGATAATAATAGATCCGGTGCTTATTGGTGATGAACCATTTGAACTCCATACACCTCTAAATAGAACATGTCTCATGAAAGATGAAGTAGCCATTCTAACTCATCCAACAGGGAGAGCTTCAAGGAACCGCCCTAGAAAATAAGCATATTCCACTACCACACCAAGGGAATATGCCACTACCCACCTATCAAGAAACACAACAAAGAAAACATATGCTAAAATTGCTCGTAATGCGTAAGCAATAAAATGTGAAGAAACTTAATAGATCCTTTTTACCTCAAAGTTAATGCATTGGATTAAGGATACAATTAATAGCACTTGGAGGCATCCACGAGGAAACATATGCATTTCTTACTTCTATTTTGATAGATATTAGCTTGTGTACAATTCATGTGAAGACGGTGACTTTACAACTCAAGCAACTATATGGGACCATACATGATTATGTGATCATTCTTGTGGCACATGCATTTCATAAACTAAAATTCTCATTATGATAATATATTTTTTCATCATCTTCCTTAAGATGTTCAAGTCCACATTGATCTATATCATATGTTCACAATTGTATCCACTTGCCTCAACAAGGTATGTGCGAAAATCAAATGACTTAAGAATTTAAAATCATATTTTCCTTTTTTTTTTAATTGCATTTTGCACATAATACGTTTCATGGACCTAAAATGTTCAATAAAGGAATTGTATTTCCACCATAATC
The DNA here is from genome assembly GCA_020310875.1 of Ceratopteris richardii. Taxonomy (NCBI): domain Eukaryota; kingdom Viridiplantae; phylum Streptophyta; class Polypodiopsida; order Polypodiales; family Pteridaceae; genus Ceratopteris; species Ceratopteris richardii. The sequence continues at coordinate 25,600,522 of CM035415.1, forward strand.
ACCTTACATAACCTCAAAAGCACCAAAAAAGGAAAACCATAAAAATGCACGATGGACCTCTGCAATATCACACATTTTTATGGTTGTCTCTTTTTTTGTGCTTTTGAGGTTATTCAGGGTGATTAATTGTGGAAATACAACTCCTTTCTTGCAAATTCTAGGGCCCTTGATGAATCATACAAAGAAGCAACTAGATAGGACCATATACAACTATGTAATCATTCTTGTTCAAGGGATACATTTTATAATATGAAATTATCCTAATGATAAAATAATTTTCATAACCATTCTTACGCATGCTCAAGTCCACATTGATATATATCATACGTTTAGAGTATATGCACCTAATTCAATAGGGTTTGTGTGAAAATGAAATCAATTAATTTTAAACTCATATTTTGGTTGGTAAATTGAATTGTCCACATAATACGTTTCATGGAGATAATATTTGTAAGAAGAAAGTTTCATATCGAGTATAAATGATATTGCATGGCCTCACAAGCACCAAAAAGGGTAGCCATAAGACTACGGACTAGGCCTCTGCAAATTTGTTTGTAGAGATGAATCCTGCATTTTAGTGGACCTCTAGAGGCCTATCTTGCATTGTCATGGCTACCCATTTTTCGATGCTTTTGAGGCCATGCAAGGTAATTTATAGTGGATATGAAAGTTTATTTTTACAAATATAAGGGGCATGAAAATTATTTTGAGCATGTCACTTATTCTATGGTGATTCATGCCTATATTTTTACAATGGGAGAAAATGTAGACAAAAAGAGTCCGGAGAGATGAATTAGTTTGGAAAATATAATTCTTGAAAATATCTTCATGACTAGAAGTCCTGTCTCGACCCCTCAAACTATGTTGAAGGAAGCAACCCCCGTATGTTCTTCCTCCATAAAGGTTGTAAGGAGAAGCTCCATGACACCAAAGGGCCTTCATTTTCACTTGAATGTCAACCCAATAGAGCCAAAGTTTATGCCCTACTTAACCTTATGGCAGGGCTCACAGAGACCATCTATCACAATGAGTATTCACATATAGACCGCATCAGACTTATAAGTTAGTGTTCTATAGATGTTTGTGGTCACAAAGGGGTTTTTCTTCATAATGGGGACCTAATAATGTAGAGCACTATATATCATTTATAGTTAGTTAAGGGTGTTGTATTGAGTATATCCAATAGGAAAGACCGTTTTGAGTTATATGCTTTTTAGTTCAGACTTCATAAATGATGATCTATTCACAAAATTAACTAATACAAAATCAATGATGTGAGCTTGAACATTATATAATATTGAAATTGAATAATCACCTACACGCATTATAATTGCACAATTTTTGGATCCAGAAAATAGAAATAAGATATGTTTAAATTATAAATATTAAATTAAAAAAATTCCATACTATCAATGACGACAATGATTGTACAACTTGAAGTTCTTGCAAATGCAAGAAATCATTACACGATTTGTGATGCTTCTCCATGATGTAAAGTATTTGTAGACCAACACTAGATCTAAAAAATATTCACATATGGTCTATGGGGTAAACGATGTTTTAATGGGATGGAAAATGTAGAAGACCTTTTGCTTTTGTGTCCATAGAGCACCTTAGTTTGGAAAAGTGTCGAAAGCATCCTCATGTTAAAGGAACCAATCAGCTAGAAACAAGATCTACTTGGCAAGGCTCTCAAATGTAATCAAAAGCAAATCACTCTAGAAAATTTGGAAGGAAAGACGTGTTATTCAATCTAGTGGCTTCTCCAAAGACTAATGCATACAAAGATCTCTAGATTATTTGGGTGGAAGAATTAACAACTTTGGGATGAATCCACCCTTCAAACATTGGAGGTTGTTTGTTTTCAAGAATAGCACGTGCTCTATACACATGCTTAAGCTCTTGCTTCTCAATTGTTGCATGCTCCAAATGAACTTTTAGTAAAGAAATGGATTGAGAAGGGCCTCTCAAGGTCTTCTCAATAGAAGCTTCAAGAATCACTAAGATTGGATGCTACATTGGAGGACTTTGTGGCAGCTAATTCTAGTATCTAACAGGTGACACTACACTTTGCAGGTAGAATTCAACCGAATTACACCACTATCGGATCAATTGAGAAACTGAGACTTAGAAACACTTAAAATGCAATAGAGCCAAGAAGAGAAGAAGATCAACTTACCACATATATGCTTCAGTGACAACCTATTAGAACGAGTTAGATGGGAAGTGAAGGAATCACAAACTATTGAAGAGATCTGTAGACAGGTATGGTGTATGACATACAACAATAATGGCCAATCTAACTTGAATTGTGCAAATAGCTTGCCAATTTTGTCGCCAAAATGGTCATGAGGCTTGCAATTGCTACTACCTCAAAGGCACTCAATAGAGAGGTAACTCACAAGTCCCTAGCACTTTGAATGGTAGCACTTAAAATTCACATAATAGGGAGGAGAGCTACTCAAACCGTCCAAGGTATACTAGATGAGTGATGTTCTATCGATGTGGAGAATATGGTCATGTTCAGAGTAAGGGCTCTTTGCATGAGGGTGCTTCATCCTATATAACACCTATGATGACTAGAGCTAGGCAAGTGGAAACAACTCATGTAGAAGAAGAATTGAGAACCAAGGAGAAAGAAGATGGTAAGAAGGTTGAGATGAGAAAACATGGGAACATTGAAGAAACTTATGAATAGGTGAGTAGTGCATTGAATGACCAACCAACTTGCCCTGAGAAGCATGCACAAGATGTTGATATTGAAGAAAGTTTAAAGGAAACTTATCATAAGGTCAATTTATACCAAGTCATTAGGATGGATGCAAAGGTAAAAATTGACTTACTTAAGGTTATATACTCTGTCTACATGAGCCCATCACAAAGTGGAGATGGGTAAATGGTGGAAATTCCCCTGGCTCCACTGTGAAACTACCATAGTTCAAGGTTGATTGTTTCTATAAAGAATGAGATTTGGACAAGAGACATAGTGGATGGTGGGTTCGATATCACCTTGATGGCCGACTTCACCATGAAGAAATATAAAATTGACCTGACAAAAGGAGCACCATTCACTCTAAGATTGGAAAACCAACACTGGATGAGACCATTGGGAATCATGTAAAAAGTAGCTATGTTAGTTCAAGGATGCCAATTCTTGTTGGATTTTGTTGTAATTGCATTATCCCAAGAAACTTCTTTTCCTGTTGTCCTAGAAAACCATGACTGAGACAAGCAAGGGAATTACAAGACTAAGGGATAAATATCCTATGGATCTCCACAAAGCCTAACATTAGTTATAAATACATTTGGAGGAAGGGTTTGACAATGCTAAAGCAACTAGGTACACACTCGATATTGAGTTAATGCCTTTCTTTTTTTTTTAATATAAAGGAAGTTCGGCAATAGCCTACTCTCCCGGACTTGAATTAAATTAAGAAACAAAGGTACAAAAGAAGGGGACTAGTGCCCACGGGACCCCCCAAATCCCACAAAGCAGGGGAAGCTTGATTGAATCCTAGGTTGCATTACAGATAAGGTTAATCACCCTCTCATCGCCCTCATGCGGGGCCCACTTGGGTTTGAGCTTGTTATTGATCAAGAGGAGGACTTGATGGTGCCTGAAGGGGGGGGATTTCTTACTGTTAACAATTCTTCTGCCAAGGAGGAATAATGATTTCTCAATCGACCACTCCCTGGGGGGATCGCCGAAGTTGAGAGCACACCTCTCCCGCCAAATTTTCCACAGGACTTCCCCTCTGATGGCGTTCCAGAGTGTCGCAGAGCAGCCGATCGCTTCTCCCAAAAGGACTTGTTTCCAAGTAAGCTGTTTTTGAAGTCTGATTTTCATTCCAACCGTCTGCCAGATTCTGTAGGAGTTGGGGCATGTGAGGAAGATGTGTGGGACATCTTCGATAGCACGGTGGCAGCGTTTGCACCAAGGAGGGATCCCACAAAGTTTGCTAGCCTTATGGTTGGTCCAGATTCCTCGATGAAGAATTTGCCATAAGAGGACTGACTTCTTAATCTCTATTAGGGGGTGCCAGATACCCATGAATTTCATGTCCCACCAAAGCCGCGTCCAAGACAGGCACCACTTCTTGTTGAGGCTGATCTGGAGGTCAGCCGTTTCTTTGATGTTCGGGATTTTGAGTAGGCTATTTCCATTGTGCCATTTGAGACCGAGCGAGTTCGGTGTGTCGTGTCCCATGAGAAGGCGAGTCTTGTGACGATCCCAAGCGAGGCATCTGCTTTGCAAGGTGTTCCATTCTTCGTAGGAGATGTTTATGCGAGGGTCGATATCCTCGAAGTTGATCCAGCTGTTGGTGTCATGTTTCCAGAGGTGTTTCCATTTTTTGAATCCTTTGTTCCATAACTTCTTGGCATTTTGAATGTTCCACGACTCCACACTCCGGATGCCATGTACCGGAAACCAGATAGAGTCGTTTTGTCTGATTCCGGCCGCCCACTTCCAGTCCTCACTAATTCTTGTGAAGCTTTTGACTTTGTTCCAGCCCTTCCAAAGGGAGCACACGAGATTGGAGCCTTTCGGGAAGACGGGTATCGGGGAGAAAGGCAGGGTCATGATGTCAAGATTCTTCCAGTTCGGGAACCCCGTGAGGGCCAACTCATTCTTGTTTCTGAAGATCAGCTTGGCCCACGAGGCCTCCCTATTGCACCAAGCCTTAATCATCCATTTGGCTGCCAGTTTGTTAGCCATACATCCAATGTCCAGGATACCAAGCCCCCCGCTATCTCTAGGGCTGGTGCAGATGGCCCATTTGATTTTTGGCACCCCCCTTCTGTTATGATCACCCGTCCAAAGAAAGTTTCTGCAGATACTATTCAGTTTGGACAGGCCTTGCTCATTCGGTCTCCAACAGGAAAGGAAATAGATGGTAGATGAGAGGAGGAACGTGTTGATAACCATCGCACGTCCAGCGAGATTGATTTGCATGCCTCTCCAATAGTTAAGCTTGTTTTCCAGTTTGGCCAGCACCCAGTTCCATCGCTGCTCCATAGAGACGCCAAACCCCAAGGGGATTCCAAGAAGTCGAAAGATTTGGCCCTGCGGAATGATTTGACAGCCATGATCAATGAGAAGGCTAGGATGGTGTCCCACAATAGCCCTGAAGGCGGTCTTATAGTGGTTGATTTTGGATCCAGAGGCCTCACAAAAGGTATCAAGACACCTCCAGAAAGTCTCCAGGCTGGTATTGTCATTGTGAACGAACGCGTTCATATCATCGGCAAAAAGTCTCATGATGATTTGACTGTAGTCGTGAGGCAGCCGGAGGCCTTTGATATTGCCAGCCTCCACATGATGTGCCACCAGTCTGCTCAGCCCCTCAGTGGTGATGGCAAAAAGAAGGGGGGCCAGAGGGCACCCTTGTCTAATAGATCTTTTAAGATGGATCGCCTTCGAAAGCTTGCCGTTAGCGTTAATTTGGGTCGTTGCGTTTCCGAGAAGGGTCGCGATCATCTTGGTGAATTTCTGACTACATCCGAGATCTTGGAGCGACTGCAGAATATAGTCCCATTCTAGCCTATCGTAGGCTTTGTCAAAGTCGATCTTGAGGAAAACCACGTCTTGATTAGACTCATTTGCAAATTGAATACCTTCCCAAATATCCATAATGGTTTCCAGGATAGACCTGCCTTTGATGAAACCTTTTTGGTCCTCACTAAGCCAAGATCTCAGGTGGCACGAGAGTTTGTTGGCGATGACTTTGGCGATGATCTTGTATCCTGTTTGGAGCATCGTAATAGGCCGCCAGTTCTCGATTCTGTTCTTTTCCCCCTTCTTGTGTATCAACTTGATAATTCCATTATTTAGACAAGAAGGAAGAGCACCAAATTTTAGCGCTTCTTGCCAAACCATTCGAAGAGGGGTGGCAACCACCAGCTTGAAGGATTTAAAGAACTCGTTAGTGAGTCCGTCGGGTCCCGGGCTTTTACCGAGGGGGAGGGCATCAATGACCTCAATGATTTCTGAATCAGAGATAGGGGCATGGAGCAGGGAGTGGAGGTTGGGTGGTATTCTCCGGGGGGAAACCCTAGAAATGGCAGCCATGCAGTCCCTTCTATGGTGGGAGAGAGGGTTCGAGGTTCCCAGGAGTCTCGTGAAGTGCCCTTCGATGATGCCAAAATTATCTTCTTCCGAATTGCATACATTTCCATGTGGATCTAGCAGTAGGGGGATCGACTCTCTGTTGTGTTTCCTTTTAAGGATATGGCACATCTCTTTGGTGGGTTTGTCGGCTTTGCCGGCCCACCACTCCTTGAAGAAGATTTGCAAGTTTTTCCTTTGTATTTCCTCCTCGTATCTCAACACTGCTCTGATTTTTCGGAGACCTTTCTGGGCTTGGTGTTTTCCTTTGTTCACTTCCTCCTCGAGCCGCCAGAGTCTGTGGTAAAGAGCTTCCCTACGAGCCCGCCGCACAGTCTCGAGCATCTTCTTAGTTCTGATCATGATCTTACGAGACTTGTCGACCGCGCTTCTCCAGCACTTGGCTGGGGCCAAGCCAGAGGCGAACGCCACCTTCCATACATTGGCAATCTCTTGATGGACGGAGGGGAGAGAGAAGGTGGTTGCGTTGGCATGGAACCACGGAGCCTTGCGGATCTTGTTGGAAGGTTGAAAAGTGATAACGATCGGGTAGTGATCAGAGATGGTGAGGTCAGTGCGTTGCGTGATGTTAGGGTGGCCCCACAGATGAGTAAAGCTCTGAGAGATGTAGCATCTATCGAGTCTAGCTTTCCTCAGGTCCTCGCCCGCTTGGAGATTTGACCAAGAAAAGCCATTCGAGTCTTTGAATTCAACCAAATCCAAGTGGAGTTTGGTCATGTCCCACGTTTCTTTCTCCCGACTGTCGATGACTCTACCCTTGCCCATCCATCTGTCCATAGGGTCCTCCACCATGTTGAAGTCTCCACATATAAGCACGTTGTGGGGAAGCGAGTCTAATGAAGCCCAAGTGTTCAGTCTCTCCAAATCCCCGTTAGGGGCGTACAAAGAAACCATAGTAACACAAAGAGGAGCACCAAAAGAAACCGCAATCCAACGGTGACTTACATCTTCAATGGAGTTCTCAAGCTTTTCAAGCCAGGGTTGTTTAACACCGATAACCGTTCCTCCAGACCCCCGCTGGTGCTTCGTTGGGATCCACACATGGGCCGAGGAGACCTGTCTGAGCCGTTTCTGGAGGTCTTCTCCATCAATTTTAATCTCTTGAATACATATAATGTCTGGGTTTAAGCTAATGTCGCGGAGCCATTGACCAATGATGGTCGCTCTTGAGGGGTCGGTGAGCCCTCTAGCATTTAGCGAGATGACAATCATTTTTGTGTTGATCCCTCTTTGCGGGAGGGAGCTTTGTCCTTTCTTCTCTTGGCTTCATCTTTCTTTTTCGCTGGGATCTGATCCCGACTTAGAAATCGGTTCTTGTGGGGGCTTTTCCAGGGTAACTCCATAGGCTGTTTTCCTTTGCGAGATGCTCCTTGCTGGGGAGAATTGGGCCCCGTGCTCGGCACCGTTTCCGGGATCGTCGATCCAATGATGGAACTTTCACTATCCATGTTGTCTTCATTACTAGTGGTGAAACCATCTTCTTTGCTTGTAGTGTAGCCCTCCTGGGGGGTTTCTTTGTTGTCAGGGATCTCTAGGGCTTTGTCGTAGGTGTCTACCTCGAGTGGCTTCCCACCTGGGTAGTCGAGCTCGTTGATCTCCTTTCCTAAATTGCAATACAAATTGTTGTAGGGGGTAAGTGGCAGGTTGTTTCTCTCACCGTTGGCCCTCGGACTTCTTTTCCTTCTTCTTCTAACTTCCGTAAAGCCATTAGCATCAGCTTGTGGAGTGGGGAGGCCCTTGCCTTCCCCATCCTTGGTCGAGTGGGTCAAATCGTCAATGATGTCTTGTGCAGTTTTGGAGGCTTCTTGAACTCGCTTGTTTTTTTGCCTGAGAGGGCAATCTTTAATCCTGTGACCTTGCTGACCACAACGGAAGCACGCGTTGGGGAGGTTTTTGTAGGTGATATCCTGCTCCCAAACATCTCCTTCGCCCATGTCCACTTTGATCATTGATGGAAGCGGCGAACTGAGGTCGGCCTCGACGCAGATTTGTGGGTGCCACCTAGCATTGAACGAGTGTCTTGCACCTTCATAGATGAGACCACCAATGTCTTCGCGTGAAGCCAACGGCTTGCCGATAGGAGAGACAATGTCCCACACGAAGTTGTACAAGTAGTATGGGAGATTAGGGAGTTCAACCCAAAGAGGGTACCGAAGTGATTTCGATTTGTCGGGAGTAAAATCCGGGGACCATCTGAATAGGCACAGGGTCGCCCGACCGAACTGCCAGGTGCCTACGCTTAGGGCTTGGAACGCCATCTCTTCATTTTCAAAGACTAGCAGCATGTGGTTTGCTGGTAAAAACTGACATTTGCTGACAATTAGCCCTCGAGGGAACCACTCTCTTCGAAGCCATTGTCGCACAATTTCGAGCGGGGGCCTAGGGCCAAACACTTGGCCGACGAGGCAGACTTTCTTGAGCTCCTCCTGAGCTGACAGAACTGCGGGTCTACTGAGGGACACGATGGGGGAAGCAACACTTTCGGATGCCCCAGGAGCGGCACACGACCCCCCCTCCAGCAGAGCGGCCAGGATATTGGTCTCTCCCGGGGGAGGGGCCCGATTACTTCTCACGAGAGAGGATGAAGCCACAACCATGGCCAAAAGGAGCAAGCACCACTTTTACTTTTCAAAACCCAAGGGCAAAACCCTCCAACATGGAGAGAAAATTGGCCACAGGCAAGGAAGACTCCCCCCTCCGATCACATCGAAGCCTAACACTCCCTTTTCAGGGAAAGACTATAAGGCCAAAAATCCCACAATAAAGGGAAGCTTTCTTCTTCTTTTTTGAATCTTTTCTATTTTCCTTTTCCTTTTCCTTTTTTTCTTTTAGTATTTTATTATTTTTTTCTTTTCTTTTTTTTCTCTTTTTTTTCAAAGAGCTAAAGCGAAGAAAAACGGCTCCCTTTTAAAGGCCAGAGCGCAAGGCTGCACGTGGCAGACTTCGAAAGGGATTGCATTTAAAGATTCTTTATAGCTGCCTAGTCGTGACTGAGGAAAACGGCCAATAGGGCGCCCGTCAGACACGCTCAGCAGGCCCAAGGCTATGGCGGCGTCAGCCCCGACGGTAGAGGAGCAGACTCGGCCACGTGGAGCCCTCCCAGAGACCGCAAAGAAAGTAGCCGGATCAGCAGACGTCGACGCCGCCGGAGCCCGCCTATCGCCGGAACCCGTCCGTCGCCGGAGCCCGTTCGACGTCGCCGGAGTCCACCTATCGCCGGAGTCCACCTATCGCCGGATTCCACCTGTCGCCGGATCCCACCTAACGCCGGAGTCCACCTATCGCCGGAGCCGAACCGTCGCCGGAGCCCAGCTATCGCCAGAGCCCGACTGTCGCCGGAGCCCAGCTATCGCCGACGAACGCCGTCCGACTGCCCCTGCTGGCTACGACAGGACCAGCACCGGCTTCTGACTTCTGACTCGAGAAAGCGGCGCTGCGGCCTCCGTCGTCGACAAAGAAGGAGAGAGCGGCTCTGCGGGCTCCGTCGTCGACAAAAGAGGATGTCCGACAGCTACCTCTCCAAACCACTGTGGGCCGACACAAGCGCCCCCTTCTATCGATACCAATCTGATAGTCCAGCTCGTTACACCACCAGTGCCTCTTGGCTAGCATTGAGCAGACGAAGCTCTGGATCGTCCGTAGGTCCTCACCGCGCCGACGAAGAAGCTCTTATCCGCCATAGCCGCGCAGCACACTGATCGCCAAAAAATGTTAATGCCTTTCTTGCCACATTTTCTACCTTGAAGTCATAGAGTTGGGCCACCCTAAACAAGGTACCCAAATTGGGCTAGAGGTTGACCTATTTGATCGTTTGTACCTATTTTTCTACAATCATAAAGTTCACCTTGTTCCCTATTGATTGTTCATAAATTACAAGTTTGTACCTCAACCAGTCTAATTGTGCTTATTCAGCTACAAATTCCCTTTTGTGTGCAAAGGCTAGAAATGGTTTAGTTTAATCCAATTCTTCATTTAGTTCACATAAGTTTCCATAGTGAAGCAATTTGGGATTCCCATCATCGAATTAAGTAGATTATCTTCTTTATGTGGCAAAAAGAAGATAATCTACTTAATTCGATGATGGGAATCCCAAATTGCTTCACTATGGAAACTTATGTGAACTAAATGAAGAATTGGATTAAACTAAACCATTTCTAGCCTTTGCACACAAAAGGGAATTTGTAGCTGAATAAGCACAATTAGACTGGTTGAGGTACAAACTTGTAATTTATGAACAATCAATAGGGAACAAGGTGAACTTTATGATTGTAGAAAAATAGGTAACAAATAGGTCAACCTCTAGCCCAATTTGGGTACCTTGTTTAGGGTGGCCCAACTCTATGACTTCAAGGTAGAAAATGTGGGAAAATTAGGTGCCTAAATTTTTATGAGAGTGTTGGCTATTGATTTCTGGTGGGACTCATGAAATTAGGTGCCTTATTTTCGGTGATTCACCTTGAAATGAGTTACTAAATTCTGATGGACTACCAAAAAGTGGGAACTTAGCTGATACTCTGCAAGTAGGCATGAAGTCTTCTTTTGTGCGAATTGGGCCAATTTTTCGAGTAGAGATGACTCCTTCTAGAAAGCAAGTTCAATAGGTCCTTTTTTACAAACATCTCCTGAGAGGTAGGGGCATCCATTTTGGAGATCTGACCAAAGTGGCCCAATTTTGTGAAAAGGCAGTATCACATTGTTATGCCAAGAAAAACTAGGTAATCGGACAAAATTAAACAATTTTATGGATGCAAGGCCATAAGGTGTAGAACATGTGTAGGCATTTATGGAGATTGATTTTGACTTTGGGACTAGAGACGACTTTCCATTTCCAGATATTCCAAATGGATGGACTAAGGAACATGTCATGGAGCACAGGATAAATATCAACCCCAGACACAACATTGATGATTTCTCAAGTGATATTGCCAAAGAAGACTCGAAAATAGTCCACCTAGCCATATGGTTGAGGCACATTTTCATTTTTACCACAAAAAGTAACTTATCTCCTTTATACCTATAAAAGTGCCTTTGCCTAGTGCTATAAAGATCTTTTAGGTATTCCAAAAGAGATTGGGCTACATTTAATCCCCTTAATAGAGGGAGCTTCACTCATAGCAAGGAGACTGTTGGCACACAAAGCAACAGAGGAATCATGCACAATACGGCAACAAGGCCAGATCATTTTTTTCAAGACAACTAATGCAGATCAAAGAGATGGACATGCAGGGAGGAAGAGCAAGTAGGGAGCCCGAAGATATGTATGGCAGATCACTAGAGGAAATCCCTACGACAACAGTGATTCTTATCACTAACAATCATTGTAAATATCATTTCACATTTTTGTAGCTCCATTTTGTGCAAGCCAAGGAGTCCTTGAGCTTGAGGAGCCTTAGAAGTAGTTGCGTACCAATTTTCATATTTTTTAGATCTCGTTTGAGCCCTCAAATAAGCCCTGGAACCTAATTTTTAACTAGGCCGGACACTAGGTCTGAACAGGGCCAAAGCTAGTCAAAAACTATAAAAGGAGCTAGAGAGCTCATTTTTGGAGGTTAGATTGTAATTGAAACGAACTTGTGAGAGCTATTGAAAGTAATCTAAAGAACTCCATTGATTCTCTCTCTTTGTCTTGCCGTGTGTGCGCGTGTGTGTGTATGTGTGTGCATGTTTGTGTGCTTCTCACTCACGCACTTGTGCCGCCACTTGCTCGAGGTCTTCATACCATCCTCACGTCTTCCCGGATTGACATTAAAGGAGGTGCTACTCATCATTGAGCTACATCAAATTTTGGCGCCGTTGCCGGGGATCGAGCTTTGAGGACGAGCGTGTGACGGTAAGACGTAGAGTTGACGCGTTGGAGTTGTAGGTATTTTCTTCACTCTCATCGATTTGCTTGTACTTTCTTTACCATCTTCATTTCCATCATCATCATCACCATCTCCCACCTCCATCTCCATCATCGCGAAAAATCTCAGTTTTTTGACTATATCCCCATCTCCACCTCATTTCCCTCATTTCACTTGTGAGAGAGAGCGAGAGAGCGAATTTGCATGTGCTGTTTTTGCATGTTTTCTGAGCTATTTTGCAGGTTTTTGCTGTACCATCATCCCCAGCAGTGTGCGCAGGTACGACAGGCTCTACACAGGTCCCGGGACGACAACCTCTGTCTATCGCGACAGACAGAAAATCTTAAAAATTTGTGAATGCATGATTAGCACTGTAACCTACACCTTGAGGGCACTCTAGAACACTAGAAGTTTTTCAAAAATTTGCGTCTTTTCCGTCTATCGCGACAGACACAGTCTATCGCGACAGACAGAATTTCACGACAGACACCGTCTATCGCGACAGACACCGTCTATCGCGACAGACACCGTCTATCGCGACAGATAGAAATCCGCGACAGATACCGTCTATCGCGACAGACACCGTCTATCGCGACAGACACCGTCTATCGCGACAGACAGAAATCCGTGACAGATACCGTCTATCGCGACAGACACCGTCTATCGCGACAGACAGAATTTCACGACAGGCACCGTCTATCGCGACAGACACCGTCTATCGCGACAGACAGAAATCCACGACAGATACCGTCTATCGCGACAGACACCGTCTATTGCGACAGACAGAATTTCACGACAGACACCGTCTATCGCGACAGACAGAAATCCGCGACAGATACCGTCTATCGCGACAGACACCGTCTATCGCGACAGACAGAATTTCACGACAGGCACCGTCTATCGCGACAGACACCGTCTATCGCGACAGACAGAAATCCGCGACAGATACCGTCTATCGCGACAGACATCGTCTATCGCAACAGACAGAAATCCACGATAGACACCGTCTATCGCGACAGACAGCCCCCACGATAGATTGTGTCTATCGCGACAGACACCGCCTATCGCGATAGACATACATTTTCGGCAAAAAAATTAAGGGGTAAATTTTTGGGAATTTAGGCTAAAATTTTGGGTATATTTGCACTCTCAAGTACTCATGTACTTACAAAGGCCTTAGAAAATGCATTAAAACCCCTGAAAGGATCTGTTTGTCTAGTAACCCCCTAAACCCTGAACGGTCATAACTTTTTCATATGAAATCCATTTTCTGAGCTCTAGGGCTTGTCGGAAAGCTCGTGACATATACTGCGTTGATTTTCAGATAGGATATTTGGAAGTTGACACACAGAGGGGTAGGAACACCAAGGGAGCTCTAGAGGAAATTTCTAGCAATACAAAAGGGGGAACAAGGGTCATTAAAAAAGTCTCTGAAATAAATTGTCTGTCAATTGAAAGGTCTACTTGGAGCTAATCTTGGGATTTATGCAGGCCTATTGAGAAGCAATTGAGAGTATCCAAGCAAGGGTGTTGCGCACGCTTGAGAATCAACTTCTCGAGCACTAAAGAGCAAGGTTCGGCAAGAAAGGTCGGAATATTCTCAACTCCTCTTCGTCAATTCCTAGCTTAGGCTAAGAACGATTAGAAGTAGGAGTAAGTCAGGGCGACGATAGGCCACTATCAAGTTGAAGACTACCTAAAAACTCAAGTTCAAGCTAAAAACTTAATCTCTGTACTGTCGACAACATAAAGGAAAGAACCTAACGTGGAACGATCAACCTGAAAGTACGAAGAACATTCAAGTATTCCTGACGATGTAATAGCAGACAAGACTTTAAACACGAGGAATAACTAAAAAGAATCAAGTGACTGGTACCAATTGATCGGCAACGAGGTTGTACTCTGGGCAAAGAATTGGGCTACTTAGATAGGCATATGAACCTTAGATCAGGACGACACCTAGTAAGAGAGAGACAAAGCCTTAGGTCTTCAGAGGCTAGTGTCAATCACACTGCAAGGTCTTGTACCCAGCAGTTGAGTCACCACTCTCATTACTCTAGCTCTGATACCAGTGAATCAGGGATGTCTCAAGGTATGGACAGACCTACGGGAAGTTCAGGTGTGCCTTACTTGTACAGGGTAGAAGGCCCTTACAAAACACAGTTGGAATACCTTAGGACCAACCGATTAGGTGCGAGCATCTATGAGGACGGCCTAGGAAGATCTGTGGTCCAGATTAAAAACCCTGACCAATCCATAGGACTAGAGCACCCAGCTGTCAAGTTTGAAAATGGTGCATACCTGGACAAGGAAGGAACCATATACGTAGTCACCAGTCATCCAGATAGGACAGATGAATTTGGAAATGTAATTTCAGAAGCGGACTTAGGTGACTTGGAACAAGGAAACATGGGAGTGGAACCTAGAACCCCCCGAGGTAAATCAGTTCTCACTAGGATTATCACGCCTGAGTGGGTCCCCCAAGATAACAAGTGCATAGATTTGCTTCTCAATCGAGAAACTGACGAAGCCTTTTGGAGGTATAAACCGGATCACCCAACTGATATAGGAACAATCATGATCTATGAGTTTAAGGATCCAGATAGCCCAGGTAGAGTGACCTACTTAGACCACACTTCGGAGAGGATCTTTGTGGTGACAGGAAATGATAGGCATGCTTACACTTGGAAGGGCGAATTCATTTTCCCCCAACCAAGATCAAATGTATCCTATGGTCACCCTGGAGCTGGAACATCCCAGGCTCATGGTATGCAAAGAGACAGAAGTAAAGATAGACCAGAAGTAAGTTTTACCAATCCAGTGGGCAGAGAAAGAACGAGAACGGAGACGAATAGGGTAGAACCTGAGATGCTTAGAGCCCACAGGAACCAAAGAAATGTAGATGGATTCCCTCTACCGAGGCCTAGAGAGCACACAAGAACTTTGAGACCCACCCAGCTAGTTAAGTCCATGAAGAATTACTTTGACGGCACAGGAGATCCCTATGATCATGTGGCGGAGTTCAAGCAAGTCTTGAGAGCTGAACAAGTGGAGGATCTATTCACGCAGTACAATGCCTTCGGTCTAACCCTTAGGAACACCGCACTTACATGGTTTCAGCCGTTGGATGAGCGCCAGTTCAGGAACATAGACCAACTCCTAGAAGCATTCATTATTGAGTTCTCCAAGAGTGGCATAAGACACAACACTTCCTCACTGATTCACAGCTTCAAGCAAACCCCTCAAGAGACTGTGAGACTTGCAGGAAGAAGATTTAGGCAATACCTCGAAAGATGTCCTGTTTCGGAGCTACCCACATCTGCCAAACAAGTAGCCTTATTCCTTGACGGATTACTGAGTACGAAATTGAGATCCTATGTGTATCTGAAAGACCCTAGGACGATAGAAGAGTGTGTATGTATGTGCATTGACATCGAAGATAACCTAGGGGAAGAGCTAGAGCTTTCCAAAATCTACAAAGATTCAGATAGTACAGCTAGTCAATCTTCCATACATTCCACATCAATTGAGGAACTCGCAGAGAAAGTGGCCCAGAAATTAGGTGTAACTAGCAAACAAATTCCAAGGTTTGCTCCTGTGAAAAGGTGCTATACATGCGGTGGCGACCATATGGCAAATGTCTGCCCCATTATGGCTCAGCCCCAAGTAAATCCTAGTAGCCAATATTGCACCATAGAACGGAGATACACCAATCACACCGCACAAGATTGCCCATACAACAAGCAGGCGGTTAGGCAACCCTACCCCCACCCCTACCAACAAGGCAGATACCAGAACCAGTACTCTCCACAACCATATGGCAGGCCACAACAAAATTACCAACCACAATACCAAAACCAACAAAGACCTCAACCTGTGCTAGCACAACAACCCCCAGCCCCAGCTAATGTGATTCCGGTAAAGTATACTGTTGCAGAAGAGAACCTGAATAGAGCAATAGTACCAGTAACCCCATTGATCTCAGAAAGTGACCCGAGTGACCATAGCTTTGATTCTACACACGTCGATAGTCCCCAGGCTTACTACATGCAGTCTCCAGAACATGGTGAGTCCTACTATAGTGAAGAACCGAGTGAACCTAGTTGGGAGTCAGATTACACGAACGTCATGTATGCAAACCCCAATCCTAGGCCTCAATCTAGGCAAGTAAGACCTCCATTCCCAAGAGGACCGTGCTACAGATGCCAAGGAGACCACCTCATTCGTGATTGTCCCTTGCCTCCACCTACACAACCCCAGTCAGTAACGATCCAAGGTTTTTGCCAAGAGTGTGGAAAAGAGCATCTCTTACGAGATTGCCCTAAGAACCCCAATAATATGCCAAAAATCACGCCCATCAACGTTATTGAGTTAGTGGTAGATTCCAGCGGAAGTATTACTTCCACTGCCCCCGTACAGGTAGTCACGAGAGCTCAAGCAGTGAAGCAAAACCAAGGGGTAGGCAAGGAAAAGAGCCCAGACACTAGCGATACTGAGAGCCAAAATAAAAAGAGAACAAGAGCTTGGAGAGATAGCCGCGAACGCATGAAAAGGCAATGGGCAAAGAAGATGAGTGAACTTGAGGAAAGTCTACGAGAAACCAAGGCTAAAATCATAGAGATCACATCTCAACCGCACTCTCACACATTCCCACCGCTACCATCCCCATCACCCTCCATCCCTCCACCCTCTAAGACACCCCACGTAACCCACCCACCACCCCAAACAGGATCAGTATTAGCTGATCCCACTCCTGAAGACATAGACATGATGCTTAAAGCATATCAGGCCAGAATCCAAGAAGGGCCAAACGTTACGGATCATGACAAGTGCTATCCTAGAGCTGACCTAGAGATAGAAAGAACCAAACTGTGCGCGAAAATGGTCGCATTGGCTCAGACTATGTTTGAAGCCAGTCACCTTTTCAATTACTCGGGCTCAGCCAAAACGCAATTGCACTTGGATGGATTCCTAGAGAAGTTAGAGGAAATAATTGCAAGATCTGCCAAGGAAGAAAAAAATCAAGAAAAAGATAAAGCAAGCAAAAACATGAACCATCCCCCATCGGAAGTTTATGTGGCCAATTCCACTAAACCAAACAACTTCCCCTCCTTAGAAAGAATAGATAGGCTAATCGCACAATTAGAAAAGGAACCTGCCCCTCAAAGAAAGGAAAGGGCAAGAGAACGAATAAGCGAGCCTCTTCAGGAAGCCCATGTGCCTCCTCAAGAAGCTTATCTTCCCCCCCAAAAGGCAGATGAGCCTCCCGCGAAAGCTCATGTACCTCCACAGGTTGCCTACATTCCTTCTCAGGGAGCGTATGAGCCTGTTCGGAAAAGTAATAGAATAAGTAACCCTCCCCAGGAAGCTTATGAGAACGAGGAGAGAGCCAACGAAAGAATAAGCCCTCCTTCCCAGGTTGCTTATGCGCCTAATTCTACTGAGCCAGACACTTCTTCTTCTATGAATCGGTTTGCACCAGACTTCCTACGAGAGATTCAAGAAGACAAATGGGATAACGAAAGTGATGTCGCCCCTCCCTTTGAACTTGTGGATGATGCACACGACCAATTCCCACAAGACATCCCATCTATTTACGGGGAACATGAGAGTACTCAGTCTCATGAGAGATTGGACTTTGAGTCTAATTCCATACAGGAGCTACCCCACTTCACAGGCCCATGGGAAGCAAAGTCCACATGTATGAGAGCACCCACAGTCATGGTAAGGAACGACGACTCAGTCATACCTAGGAACACAGAGGTAGTGAAGAACACTAACGTGCAGTGTAATCTCAAGTTAGAAGAGCTACTCAAGGTTAGACCTGAATCATGGAAACAGGTAGCCAAACAAGTACCAGAGATAGCAAAACCTCGTTCCCAGGTAGGATCCCATAGGACAGTGCCAGAAATTCCCTTGGATAAGATAGGAGAAATGTGTGAAGGTGAAGAAGGAAACACCTATCTTCCCATTACCTACCAGGAGTACACCACCAAGGCGATTTTGGACTCAGGTGCAGGAGTTGCAATTGCCACCACCTCCTTATGGAAGCGTTGGGGCAAGCCAGCACTCAGGCCAACGAGGATGAAATTGCAAATGGCCGATGGTCACATAGAGAGACCCCTAGGATTGCTAGAAGGAATAACTCTCACCACTTGTGGTGTCGAGTTTGAGCATAGTTTTGCTATATGTGACTTCAATAAAAATCATGCCTATGAGATGATTTTGGGAAGACCATTCATGCGACAGTTGCAAGTGGTACAAGATTGGGGGACCAATTCTTTGTACCTGCAGCACTTAGGTGTTACGACCAAAGTCAATCTCAAAGATTACTCTCATAGGGATGTACCTCCTATCCAGTGGAATCCCATCCATAGAGCCAAAGATGATATGGAATCTGTGCATTCCATAGGGTCAGGATCCTCTTGGATGCATGAAGACACCCACTTATGGATGTGCAAAGTAGCAGTAGAGGAAGAGAAGAGAGAAAAGGCCAGAGAAATAGGTGCAAAAGAGACACATAGAGCAATTCAAGACCCAGCCTATGCACCTGTAGTTTTTCCTGATGAGGAATTCGAACCCCATGGCTGGGCAGAAATTTTAGCAACAATGGACGTAGCCATCAATGAAGAACAATGGACACCTCACTGTGATGAGGATGGCTATGACATTTCAGTCTTCTCCATAGAGCCGATCATGGGAGAGGCAGTGCTAGAAGAATGCGAACCTAGCCCTGATGCATTTGAGGATGCAAGTGATTCCGATCTCGAGTCTATCATTATGGACCCACCATTTGCATCAGATGAAGAATACTTCCATGAAGTAGAATTTCAACCCCAGAGGCATGGAGAGCTTACAAATGATGTAAGATTAGCAACACATGTGAGCCCGAAGGAAGAAGGAAAGAAACGAAAGAAGAGAGAAGCCTCACCAAAAGAGGAAGAATCTTTGTTTGAGGTCCCAGAAAATTTTAAGAAGTATGAGATAGATGACAGGAGAGTCATGATTAGAATGCCTAAACGAGAGGCACAATCAGGAGAGGCCTATGATAACAAAGAAACTACCAAGAAAATCGTAGTGGCCCTAGAAGAAGGAGAGGAGAGATGTACGTACATAGGCCATGACCTAACAGAAGAAGAAGAGTACGAATTGATTGCCTTGCTAAGAGAATACAGAGATGTATTCGCTTGGAGTTACAAGGATTTGAAAGGTGTTGACCCTGACATATGCTCACACACCATTCCTATGACTTCAGATGCCAAACCCTCTAAGCAAAAGCCTTATACATATAACGATAATTACGCTGCCAAGATCAAAGAAGAGATAGATAGACTGGTGGAAGCTGGATTTATCTATGAAATTGAGCACACTGAATGGGTATCCCCCATCGTAGTGGTGCCCAAGAAGAATGGCAAGCTGCGTGTGTGCATTAACTTGAAAAAGGTTAATGCCGCCACGATTCGAGATAACTATCCGCTTCCCATCACAGAACATCTCTTAGAAAGAGTGGCAGGCAAGGAAGTGTACAGCTTCCTTGATGGATTTTCGGGCTACAATCAAGTAGCCATAGCTCCAGAGGATCAGCATAAGACAGCCTTTGCCACAGAATGGGGCATTTTTGCTTTTAGAGTAATGCCATTTGGGCTTACCAATGCACCAGCCACCTTCCAGAGGCTGATGTGCCATGTGTTTAAGGAGTTCCTGAGGAAGAGTTTAGAAGTCTATGTTGATGATCTTTGTGCTCATTCCAACATTAGACAAACCCATATTCCTGAACTCAGACAAATCTTTGATAAATGTAGAGAATATCAAGTCTGTCTGAACCCAGAAAAGTGCGTTTTTATGGTCAGGCAAGGCAAGATTCTAGGACATATAGTGTCAAAAAATGGCATATCTACCGACGAAGAAAAAGTGAGAGCCATAGCAGAGCTACCTAGGCCAAAGAATGTCAAGGAAGTACAAGCTTTCATGGGGCATTGTGGCTATTACCGACGATTTATACACATGTATGCTGTCATTGCAAAGCCCATGTACGGACTTCTGACAAACTTTGAGTGGACGGATGAATGTGAGAATTCCTTCCAAGAGCTTAAATGAAGATTATGTTCAGCACCAATCTTGACCACACCAGATTGGAATAAGCCATTCCATGTTCATGTGGATGCATCCAATTATGCCATTGGATGTGTGCTTGCACAACCTACTGGTGAAGGTAATATGGATCTTCCAATTGCCTATGCCAGTAGACAATTGAATGCGGCTGAACGGAATTACACCACTACGGAGAGAGAAGGATTAGGCATGGTATACGCAGTTAAGAAATTTAGACACTATTTGCTTGCAAATAAGTTTAAATTTTTTACTGATCATCAGGCATTGTTATATCTCGTAAACAAGCCATGCAATACAGGAAGATTAGTGAGATGGTTTCTCTTGCTAATGGAATATGACTTTGAGGTTGTGGTAAGAAAAGGTAGGACTCACTTGAGAGCAGATCATCTCTCTAGGCTCACATCGGGAGAAGCCCCACAAGGAGTGCCAGATGACCTTCCTGATGCTTACTTGTTTAATTTGGAAGTTGTACCGCAGTGGGCCAAGCCATTGGTACCAGTATTGACATACGGGCCTAATCATCCAGTGATAAACACACGGAATAGAGAGGTTGTAAAAGCCCAAAAGTACCACATCATGGCAGGAAGCATGTACAAGCACACAGATCAAGGGATCTTGGCTTGTTGCGTAGAAGAGGATGAGTACGCTAAATGGTTGCAATTAGCACATGTAGGTGCGTTAGAGCAACACCATTCAAAGCAACGAACTTTACAGACTCTAAAGAGATTCGGAGTGCATTGGCCAACTATGGAAGCGGATGTCCAAAAGTTGTGCAAGGAATGCCCAATCTGTTGCACTAAACCACCAGTGGAACACGCCACTCTTTATCAAGTATCCATTGTGCCAGATTGGAGCGAACCACTAGTATCATTCCTGAGGACAAACACATTCCCTCCAGACATGACTCTGGCTAGGAAAAGGAGTTTAGAACAAGAAGCCTTGGATTACTCACTCATTGGTGATAATCTATATAAGCGCGGTAAAGATGGTTACCTGAGGTTATGTGTCCATGAAAGTGAATATCTCAAGATCTTGGAGACTGCTCACCAAGGTGTGGCAGGAGGACACTTTGGACCAGATCGGGTGATCAAGGCAATTCTATTTGCGGGGTTCTGGTGGCCTACCCTTCACATGGATGCACATACCTATGTGAAACGGTGTGATGTCTGTCAAAGGACTCAGTATCCTATACGCAAAGATGAGATGCCACTGAAACCTATGATGGGTGGACGTGCATTCTCTAAGTGGGGAATAGACTTCGTAGGTCCTATTAATCCCCCAACCAAAGGTTCTCATGCGGAATACATCATTGTTGCAACAGATTATCTCACCAAATGGGTAGAGGTAAAGGCTACGACCAAGAACGATGCTCAAACAACTGCCAAATTCTTGTTTGAGAATGTATTCACGAGATATGGGCTACCTATAGAGCTTGTAAGTGATAGAGGCACTCATTTCTTGAACGAAGTGATTGAAAATCTACTCCAAGAATTCTTGGTAATACACAAGAAGTCTGCCCCTTATCACCCTCAAGCTAATGGACAAGCTGAGAGCACTAATAAGATTTTATGCAATGTACTGACGAAATTAGTGAACACTAAACGCTCTGATTGGGACAAACAGCTACACCATGCTGTTTGGGCATATCGAGTTGCCTACAAAACGGTACTCCAAGCCACCCCCTTTCAGATGGTATTTGGCCAAAACGCTGTGCTACCCTTGGACTTTTTGATCCCTACATTGAGAATAGCACAAGAGCACGAATGGACAGGTCATGAGCTCTCCTCTAGGATCTTTGACCTTGAACGATTAGGAGAAACAAGACTGAGAGCCGCTGCAGGGATATATGCATCCAAGAAGAGACAGAAGGCATACTTCGATGCCCATGTGAAGGATAAAGGCTTGAAAGCAGGAGATCTAGTCTTAGTCTATACACTAAAACAACACGCGAGGAAGCTAGAAAAGAGAGGCTACGGACCTATGATCATCAATAGGATCTCCACGAGTGGAGCAGTACAATTAGCCACGCTAGAAGGTGATCTCCTCCCAAACTATATTAGCGGTTGTAGAGTCAAGTTGTATCAGGAACCCCTCACGGAGGAAATGCTCAGCCGACTCAACACTGCTAAGAAACGCAAAGAGGAAGAAAAGCGCATTCGAGAAGAGGCTCAAGCAGTAGCTTTAGAACGCATCAGAAGGATGAAGTTACGAAGACAAGGCCGAGATCAGACCAGAACAGTTGACCATGCAGATCAAGGATATCCCATGGCCATGTGTGAAGTTGCAGGAACAAGCTCGAATAGAATAATTGATAGACGTCCTTTCATAACCATAGATATAGGACAAGGAAAGAGTGCAAGGACCGTAAGAGCCTTGATTGACTCAGGCGCAGCCACTAGTGCTGTTAGAGTGTCTTACTGCCAAGAATTACAATTGACTGTCAATCCTGTGGAAGCATATCTCATAGGACTGGGAGGCGTGGAAACCCCTTGCATGGGTGAGGTGGAACTCCCCCTCTACATTCATGATGAGGCAATGACAGTTAAAGTACTGGTGTGTCAAGATGAGGATCTCACTGAACCTCTCGTCTTGGGTCAAGATTGGATCTATGACCAAGCAGTCAATCTAAACCTAAGAAGTGGACTTCTCCAGGTTTGGGTCAATCATAGTAGAGTTACAGTTGAATTAGACAATGGAGCACTCAAGGAACTAGGAAAAGCACAAACTCCTGGTCCTTCCAGGGGTACACATGAAGATGACCATGCTGTTCTTGTTCAAAACCCTGTGTTGCAGAGGAATGATTTTTGCAAAAAAGGAGTCAGGGATGCAACGGAACTCCCTTCTTTTCCAAAGGCCAGAAGGAGGCAGCAACCAAAGGTGGATCAAAGGCAGAAGAAGCAGAGTACTACCTATGTCCGAGATCAAAAGTACCTGCGCAGCAGAATGTCCCAGAAAATAAACCAGGTGTGGGTGCGGAAAGGCGAACAACCGGTTGCACCACCGCCAACTACACGGGCAAAGCCTCTTATTAGTAACCAACAACACGACGCTAATAAGAAGTCTTTCAGAAATTCTTCTGCTAAAGTAAAATCTATTTGGGTGCCCAAGAAGTCGATGAAGGCAAGCCCACAATCACGACAAATTTGGGTGCCCAAGGCTTGCTTGAGGGCACAAGTAGCTACGCCAAGGCCACAACCTATGCAGCATAACCCAACTACGAGTACAACTTGTATTCACTCGTTCTCAACACTTAGGAACACACCAAGAACCAAGAGCATACATGTAATCACTTATAAGTGGGTCCCTAAAAGGCCCCATTCCCAAACCATGACACCGAGACAGCTCTCTAGAGTTTCTACGACACCGAAAGCAAAGCCCATCCACTGCATCTGGCAGTCTAAGACTTGTAATAAACCCCCCGACCCCAATTTGTAAATTCACCCCCACTTACTAACGACATTAGTCTCCTAGGAATACACAAACATTAACTACACTCACTGTCTTCGTGCACTTACTAACCACTAACTCATCATCTGCCTCATGTTAATGTTGTAACGGGGACAGCAACGGATTTATTCTGTCCATTACGATGTTAACACAGGCTTCTATATTCTCACAGAATCAGAAGGCAAGCAGTAAAATGGCAGAAGCGACAGGTTCGGGCTCACAAGTAGGGATACTTACTGCGGGAATTGATGTGGATAGTCTACCCGTGGATGTGCCCCCGACTGAACGACCAGTGGAGATGC
Source organism: Ceratopteris richardii (assembly GCA_020310875.1). NCBI lineage: Eukaryota > Viridiplantae > Streptophyta > Polypodiopsida > Polypodiales > Pteridaceae > Ceratopteris > Ceratopteris richardii. The sequence goes on from CM035415.1 coordinate 25,624,353, forward strand.
AACACCTTCAGTAACTCCCGGTGCCAGATCCACCTACAGGAATCACGGAAAGAGTCCATGCCAATTCTCATTGGTTCAATGGCATGCCCGGTCCATTAGGAGAGGCCAAGTATATCTGGGAGTCTAAATGCGAGTATGACAGATCATGGGTGCGATTCCAATTTTTCTCCAAGGAGTTCGAGACTTTACAGAACACCGAAGATCTCCAGACCATATGGCAACGAGCAGGGTTGGCGGAATATTTTGAAGCCCCACTACCTAAACCCGATCTCCTCCGATGTTACTATTTGGTCTCCACATTACAAGCTAATGAAGATAAGGACCAACCCGGATCATTTGTTCTCCCCTCATTGCTGGGCAACAACGAGTTGAAGAGGTTTGAACTTACTGTGGAGTTGGTAAGCGACGCTTTAAATATGCATGGCACGCATGTGCCCTCAGAAAAGGATGCTCTCGTTCCCACCAACATGAAGGACAGGAAACTATTGAAGCTGAAAGACATGGCAGCACTCACCCCAAATGTGTCCATCCCTCTCCGCATGTGCATGCAACATTTCGCCTTCCCCGGCCAAGACCGATTCACGCAACCACACAAGAAGATCTGGTTTGCTCTCTACTTGGCAGAAGCAGGTGCGTTACCCATTAAGCTACCAGTGTGGATTATAGATCAGTTGTATGAAGCAAACAAACGGGCTTCTAGGAAATTAGTGGTGAACGGATGCTGTGCAATCACACGCATTATTTACCGATGCCTAGCATATGATGTCCCCATTGAACGTGCCTTAACTTGGGCACAATTACAGATGTTTAAAAGGCTCAAGACGTCCACACATCAATCCAAGCGCATGAGGGGCGCGATCCCTTGTGTCCAGACAAGGGAAGTCCTGACTACTCCTGAGGCATCACCACTAAGAGAGGGTACTGTACCTCCCTTTACCATTAGAATACCCAAGTCGGAATCTGACACTACGACACAACCTACCCCATCGGCTCCTCCTGTTACACCTGAATTCGAATTTGCTGCCACTGGAGAGGCTGAAGGACTGGACCCCCAAGATTTCAAAGCATTCCTACAAAGCACACAATTCTCTGATGTGGAGTTTTATTCAGAGGCAGAGGAGCAGGGCACATCCTCACGAAGAAGAAGAAAGTCTACAGACGGTAGACATGTCCATTGGAGTGACTCTCAGCAAAGTCAACAACACGGACGCCCGGAAGAAGAAGAAGCGTATGAAGAGGACACCACTGAAGCCCCAGCATATACAGCAGAACTCCGAAGGCTGTATCAGATTATGGAAAGAGTGCAATCGCAGCAACTACTCACTGAACAGAGCAGCAGAGTACTTATGACTCAACTGTTGGAAGAAGCGGGAGTTGATTCAGAGTACAGGGAAGGTCTCTTATTGATGGCAGAAACATATGGAGTAGTAGAAGCAGTGCGCACTGCCATTCAGAGGCCTCCAGCTCAATATGACCCACGACGGTTCCAGACACGACCTCGCTCAGGTAAAAATATCCAAATTCCCATTACAGTTGCAGAAGAGCCAACTACTACACCTGAAACCACCAGGACAACCTCCCAAACAGCTAGCCAACAGCACCCAGCCACCCATGAGGAGTCCACCGAACCACTACCACCTACTCCCCCACCATCACCTCCTAGAAGAGAAACAGTGGATACCACATCGACTACTCAACCCACTGACCCCACCTTCATCTTCCGTACTCCCACCTCTAGTGCCACCTTATTCTCTACCGCTGATAACCCGATCTTTGAAGCAATCCCCATCACTACACCATCCACCGAACCCCTCCTAGAGCCTGTCCTAGGGCAACCATCCCCAATGCCTTCAGCCACGGGTCATCCTGACCCCAGATCCACATTCATGGGCTTCCCTGCTACCACGCAACCCTTTCCACCCTTCTCAAATTTACGACCCCAACCCCCGATATCCCTCTCTCCATTTCTACAATCCCTCCATGACATCTTTGCTAGGGCTTTTCAACCAGGCTCTCAACCATTCCCTGCCTTTTCAGCTCCCCACCCCACTTCGCATCTATTCACCACTTCCACACACACACCACCTACCATACCAATGTATATGGCAGACCCCACACCCACATCCACTCCTGAAGGTATGGACATTTCACCACCCACGGCACCTCCACCCACGGTTTCACCTCCTCCCGTTCCCCCTCCACCAATTTCACCCACACACACAACTTCCGTAGACACATCATTCACTGTCTCCCTTCCCCAATTCCCTTCCCATGCATCTCCCACGATAAACAACCCACACTCATCTATAGGAAATGCATTGGATACCATGTTGGCTTGTATATCAAATTTAAGAACAGATTACATTCAGCTCCAGCAACAAAACGAACGCCTGCAAGAGCACTCAGCGACACTACAGCACCGCCTTGCGGCACTAGAAGAGGAGAACGCTCGCCTCCACACACAGTTCCGAACCCTCCAAGAAGCCCATAATATATTGGAGGTACAGCTACAGAACGTAGATCAGGAAGCGGTGCAGGTGGTAGAAGGTCACCTAAGGACACAGCTGGAACGCAACTCAAAACTTCAGCGAAATATGGCGCTACTTAAACGCCATCTTGCGGCTGCTCAGGAAGAGAACAGACGTCTGCAAATACAAAATCAAGAGAACCTGGAGGCAGCTATTGAGAGCACACCGGGGGCACCCATCAGCCCATCCAAGTTTCAAGCAGTGACCCCCGATAATATCAAGATTATATTGGAAGATTATGCCATGCTGCTCGAAGCACATGATAAGCTATCGGAGGAGCTAGGACAACTGAAGCAGGAACACCAACAAGGACCAACACCAGCCCCTCCAACCACCCCCTCTGCGGCTTCGCTTCTCACAGACGCAGAGGCCATAAAAGATCTCCAGAAACAGGTAACTGAATTGCAAACACGCCTACTACAATATGAGAGACCATCTTCCCCTCCGGAGGCTCCCACGGACGAAGAAGTTGTGCAAATTCCTGTGGAACAAACGTTTGATGAAGAATATGATCCGCAACCATTCCCAGGAGGCCAACAGACAGAAGAAGCGCAGGACACATTCGAGGCACCACGGCCCCCATGGTTACGACAAGTGGAGGAAATAGGGAGTTCGCATGAAGAGCGCACCGTAGTGCAAAATCAGGCCATGAGGGTCATCGAGGAAACTGTGTTACAATCAGCCTACTTTAAGAACCTGTCATCGCGACGCCTGATTCTCTCATCTGAACTCCAATACAGGCCGTATTATATTATTTTGGCTGATTATAATGCAGAAATACAAAGAGTCACGGGTCAGATTCCTACTTTTGCGACCCAATTTCAACCCGAGGACCTTCCTCCAGAGGTGCAGAAAGGCAAAATTCGTGAACCAACATGGCGGCAGAAACTTTTAGAGACCTATCCAGAAATGCTACGCACATGGAACAACGCGCCGTTGCACCTCCTGTACAACCCATGCTACGGTCCAGTCCCGCGCCGCAGGTCGTGGAAGGCATTTAATATCAAGGTACAGAACAACGCACAATGCAAGGAATGGCTGAACTACCCGTACATCGCGCCACCACAAGGACCACCATCGGTAGCATATATGATGGGGACCATTCGCCACTGGATGCCGCGCTTGAAGCCCATGCAAGATGTAGCAGCGCAAATGATGCTTAAAATCTTAGATATGATGCAAGTAGTCTTGAAGACCTTCAGAAATGCAGCCGCCCCACAGGTACGTCTTCCGGGGTTTAGCAATGGAAATTACGACTTGGTGTATGACATGAGCACCACCCCCAGTATTCGTGTGGCTTACGCTTGGCATGCACGTATCAAATACCTCCCCGCCTGCTACAAACAGACCTTCGAAGAGATGTTCAGATCAGGTTTCTGGGAGTATCACTCGGAGGTTTTCGCACCAAAGCCAACACATCTGCTTCAACTGTTTGCTTGTGAACAAGCAATGTATTCAGAGTACTACACCACCCCGCAACCCGAAACCCCTGGTGCAATAAATTGGGATGCATTGGAAGCTGATCTAGCAAGAGGCTTAAGGATAGGAGAACATGAACTGGCCACCAATGTCATCCAATATTACATCGACCACCCGAGGGAACAAAGGTCTGTCAGGGGCGACAGACGCTAGGAAGGGGGGAGTGTTGGCACACAAAGCAACAGAGGAATCATGCACAATACGGCAACAAGGCCAGATCATTTTTTTCAAGACAACTAATGCAGATCAAAGAGATGGACATGCAGGGAGGAAGAGCAAGTAGGGAGCCCGAAGATATGTATGGCAGATCACTAGAGGAAATCCCTACGACAACAGTGATTCTTATCACTAACAATCATTGTAAATATCATTTCACATTTTTGTAGCTCCATTTTGTGCAAGCCAAGGAGTCCTTGAGCTTGAGGAGCCTTAGAAGTAGTTGCGTACCAATTTTCGTATTTTTTAGATCTCGTTTGAGCCCTCAAATAAGCCCTGGAGCCTAATTTTTAACTAGGCCGGACACTAGGTCTGAACAGGGCCAAAGCTAGTCAAAAACTATAAAAGGAGCTAGAGAGCTCATTTTTGGAGGTTAGATTGTAATTGAAACGAACTTATGAGAGCTATTGAAAGTAATCTAAAGAACTCCATTGATTCTCTCTCTTTGTCTTGCCGTGTGTGCGCGTGTGTGTGTATGTGTGTGCATGTTTGTGTGCTTCTCACTCACGCACTTGTGCCGCCACTTGCTCGAGGTCTTCATACCATCCTCACGTCTTCCCGGATTGACATTAAAGGAGGTGCTACTCATCATTGAGCTACAGAGACCATACCAACACAATCCAAAATATATAGAGGTATTCAAGATGGAAATAAATTAATTAGAGGAGGCATGTATTATTGTTCTTATAGAGCAATAAAGGTGGATTTCATCTATGGTCATTGTGCCAAGGAAAAATAATAGAAAAATAAGAGTGTGTGGTAATTTTTGTCCCCTAAATAAAGTAAATTTTCAAGATGGTTTCCCACAACCCGTCATCGAGTAGGTATTGGAAGAACTCTCTAGATGTACTTTGGACAATTTCCTTGATGGATTCATTGGCTACAATCAAATTTTCACCCACCCCAAAGAGAGAGATAAAATTGCCTTTGTCATTCCATGGGGAATTTATGTCCATATGCACATGGTTTTTGTCCTTAGAAATGCACCTCCATCATTTAATTGAGAAATGTATCTAATATTTGGTAAATGGCGAATAACATTTCTCCATATTATCATGGATGATTTTTCAATATTTCTCAGGTACATATAAAAGAGCCTTGGCCTAAGAGTTTCAAGATACTCGCATTGGTTGCATAGTTTCTACCAAAGGAATAATCGTGATCTAGCTAAGGTAGCTCCCATCTTACCCATGCCCATTTTGCAGAATCCCAAGTAAGTGCAAAGCTTTTTGGGTCATGCAGGATACCATATGATATTTCTTGGAATGTACTAAGAAATAGCCAAACCCTTATCAAGGCTTACAAGTAAGAAGATACCCTTCTCATGGACTCTAGAAGCAAAGAAGACATTCAGTTAGTTAAAGTTAAGATTATGTACTGCACCACCTCTAACTATTTCTAATTTTTGATTTGACATATAAATGCAAGTCTTCATGCAGTTGGAGTAGTTTTGGTGCAATCATCTGCACATAAGGTGTCCCAAACCATAGCTTATGCAAGTGGGCTATCAGAGGGAACTCCGCCACCATTTGCTTATCTTCCAAGGACTACTTACTTTAAGTATATCAAAATTTGAATTCTAATATTTGATAAATATATACATGATTGATATATGTTTTTTTATTATCATATTATAAACAAATTATATTCAATCAAAGCATAGTCCACCACCTCTTACCCATGCAACCACTTCACATGTGTCATCCAATAGGAATTGTGATGATTTTTACTATCAAGAGCATATTATATGTTGGTGTAATTTTTTCTATGGTACATATCAAAGACCACGATTGGAATGTATTGAAGATGAAGAAAATTATGGTATTTTTGAACATGCACCACCACTTGATCAACATGATAATGCTTGGGCATGTATTGGTTCCATAAACTAATGTAATTATTTTATTAGACAATCATATGAAAAATTAAATTATACTTAATACACACAAATATTTGCTGGATGATGATGAGTGTCCTACTAATAATGTTAATATACCTTGTACATGTCATGGACATGCTGTTTATCAATTATAAGCAAAGGTTTCTTGAAATCCTTTACATCCCAGTTTACAGACTCAAATGGTTGGAGATTATCTATTACAAACTCATGATCGTCCTCTAGTACAAACATATGATAGAAGAAGATATAGAGGATGTCATAGAAGGCCAATTCCTTTGGAGAGGTTTTTAACTTTTGGGTAATCGTTATATGTTTGCTCCCTCCACTATTAGTGGTGCTGGTCATGGTCTCATTATTGTAAAGGATTTGTATGTGCCTCCAAACTCTAAAGTCACTCTTATGCCATTTTGTGGTCCTATATATACATGAGGGGATTGGCATTGACTTACATCTTACATTCAAAGCATGAGTACTTATGGATTATGCCTGAATGCAACTTCTCTTGCCAGTAGAGGAATTACACATGTAGAAAATGAGAGATTATATATTGATGGAAGGCATACACACATGTAAAATATAGCAAGTTCAATAAGCAATAGTCGAGGGTATAATAGTTCAATGACTATATGCACATTTGAGGAGTGTGAAAAAGTCATAAGTCACCATACATGAGTAGAGATGTAGAAAGATACATAGTTGTTGATGCTATTACTTTCACTATGTGCTAGTGATGAATTATTAGGGAATTATGGATGGCATAGACCTCCAAGAGCACCCTTTAGCTAGAGAGAAACAAAAAAACTTTTAAAATTAACTTACATATTTAAATTTTTGTTTTAACTTTATTTTTTGATTCATTTATGGAATACTAATGATTTTCTACTCATGTCCGTATATTCCAATGTATGATATTGATGATCTTCCACCATGCCATTCAAAGTTTCCAATAAGACCTCATTTATTAGAAGCATCCATGAGGAGGCTACAAAAACGTGATCTTGTAGAATATGCAAGATTGAAAGAATTATATTCAGAAGAAGATAAAGTACAAGACAAGATTTTTGTGATGATGATAACGGCATGGTAGATTTTAATGAGGACTGGGATCAAGATTTTAATGAGGACTGGGATCAAGATGACATTGAAAGCATTGATACTTCCAAAAATGAGAAATATCTTTGAGAAGAATGTCTAAAGCATGAATATGAAAGAAGTCGCTTGACATGGCTAAGTGCAAGCTTATTTATTATCAATCTTCAAATCATTTTGGATGGAGTAATGTATCTGTTGTGACACTATGAAGGTATATTTTTAGTTTTTCTATAGACATAAACATACACATACACATAGACACACATACACATACACATACACATACACATACACATACACATACAGATACATATATACATATACATACACACACATATGCATTCTTTTACATGTTTTCATTTATAACACTTTTTTTTCATGAACTTGCAGGTTACTATTTGAGAAGTTCTTACCAAGAAACAACATTCTTCCTACATCACATGATAAAATGAAGAAGATAATCAACAATCTTGGTATAGATTATCATTGTATACATGCATGTCCTAACGATTGTATTTTATATAGAAGTGAATATGTAGACTATTTGACATGTCTAAAATGTCAGTCTCCTTGATATAAGGACGAAGATGATAAATTCCCAAAAAAGGTAATGAGACATTTTCCATTAGCTTCAGGAATTGAACATATGCTTCAAAGCCCTAAATTATCAAAGCTTTTGACATGGGGATTTGATCACAAAAGTACTGATGGAATAATGAGAGTTCTAGTTGATAGTGCTCTTCAACATATTGATTATAGATGGCGTGAGTTCGCACAAGAGCCACATAATCTAAAGTTAGGAGATGCATTAGAAGGCATCAATACATTTTCAATGAAATCTAGTAAATCGTCAACATGGCCAGTGGCATTCATCAACTACAATCCTCTGCCATATCTTAGCATTAAAAAGGAACATTTAATGCTTTCACTTTTAATCCCAAGAAAAAGACAAGTTAAAGACATGAATCTATATCTTGTTCCTCTCGTTAACAATCTCCAACAATTATGGAGAGGTATTAATATCATTGATGTATAAAAAATCATTAATCAAAGACATACTATGGTTCAAGGACTTGTGGCTTGGACTATATATGATTTTCCAGAATATGGCATCTGTTCAGGTAATGATGTAATTTTCCTATTTAGTATATATAAAATTTTATGTGAGTTAATCTAATAACATTTTTATGGTTTTCATGCATGCATGAATATCTAGTAAGGGATATAAGGCTTTTCCTTACTGCAGTGATTGGTTGAGATCAATTCATAGTAAGAATCTCAATAAAAATATTTATCTTTGACATTGATGTTCTTGCCTGAAGATCATCCATTACGATGCAAAACAGAAGTGATATATTTAAACGAAAAGATTGAAACACATCAGTGTCCAAAACCAATGACACCTATGGATTGGTATCAGAAATGGATAGATGGCTGTCTTATAGATCATAGTCTGAAATTCAATGACAATGACGATGATGAGAGTGTGAATGTTAGAGGTAAAGGAGAATTATCACTAGTAGAGAATATGTTGACATGGTATTGTTTGGAGTATTGGAGAGAGTTAAAGATCTATTACAAAAAGGATACCAATTTCTAGATACAAAACTCATTGTTGTGAGAGGAGTCATGGCAAGACAACCTCTCAAGTTCCTCTTTGATATAGGTCCACACATAATGTTATTAGTTCCCGACTAGTAAAAGGTTACACTCAGACATTGTGCAGTCAGAGTATGCCTACAAAGTGCAGTAAGCTGATGGGAAGGGCATAGAGACACTAATTTATGAGTAGTAGGTCTACCCATTCAGATCCAGTAATATGAGGATAGATTGGATTTTTAGATAGCCCAATTGGCCTATTTTAATGTAGTCCTAAGTAAAAAGTGGCATGCTAGGAAATGACCACTCATAGAATTTTCTTCACATGTTTATGCGTTTGAGCATGAGGGGAGGGGATTATTGATCTGTGGAGAGCTAGATCTCCAAGAGACGTGATTGTTGATGATAACCAAGTTGCTTAGGATTGATTGTAAATATGTTTACTTTCTTTATTTTGTGTATCCATCGTGTGTTATGATGGATTCTTGCGGTGAAGAAAACTCTATTTGGAATAATCAAGTACTTTTAGATAAAGTAAGAACATAATTCTAAGATTTGTTTTTAAAAAAATTGCCTTCAGGTTTATCTACTTGCAAGAACATTGAACATAGAATCTAGTTGGTACGAGGAGCAAGTCCAACTGCTCGAACACAATTTCGATTGAGCATGTAGGAAGAGAATGAAGTCTGCAAGCTCATTGATGAGTATTTGCAAAAAGGGCTATTTAGACCTAGCTATTCAACCTTTATAGTACTAATTTTTCTAGTAAAAAAGAAAGACGGATCTTATAGGATGTGCGTCCATTATAGAGCACTCAATAAGATTACCATGAAGCATAGATATCCCATGCCAAGGATAGATGATCTCCTAGATGCTCTAGGTGGAGTCATAAATAGTAAGACATATATGAAAAATGGCTATCACCTAATTAGAGTAAAGGAACAACATGTATATAAAACAACTTTCACGACTGGTTTTGGGCACTATGAGTATTTAGTTATGCCATTTGGTTTGACTAATGCATCTACTACTTTCATGATATTAATGAATGATATTCTAAGACCTTTCATTGGAAAGTCTATTGTGGATTTTTTAGATGACTTGCTGGTGTATAGCAGGTCTGTACATGAGCATGAAAGTCATTTAAGATTAGTGTTAAATAAGTTTAAGAAAATTAGTTATTTTTAAATCTAGATAAGAATGAGTTGTTCCTTCCAGAGATAGAGTATTTAGGGTATGTCGTATCAGTCGATGGGGTTCAAATGGATCCCAAGAAGGTCTCAAATTTTCTAGCTTGGTCTACTCCTGAAAATGAGGCACAATTACATTCATTTCTAGGACTCTCCGATTTCTATCAGAAATTCATTTCAACAAAACCTATGAAGAACTTGCTTCAAGGCAAAGTACCATTTGCATAGAAGCAAGAGAAACAAGAAAGTCTTCAAACTCTAAAACATGCTATTTCAGAGGATCATATACTCAAAGTGGTAGATCCATAGGAACCATTTGATTTAGAGAGAGATGCTAGCAGCATAGCAAAAGGAGCATTCTTGAGCCAAGATGGGAGGCCAATAGCTTTTAAAAGAAAAATGTTGAGTACTACACAATGCAACTAACCATTGCATGAACAAGAATTGTATGTAGTGGTGCATGCTCTTCAATTCTGGAGACACTATCTTAATTGTGCAACTTTTAAGGTATGCACATATCACCGTACTGTCAAGTAATTTTGTAGTTAGCTTAATCTTTGAGGCAGACAAGCACATTGGGCTGAGCTCATGCAAGAACTTCACATGGACATCATATATAGAAGAGGCAAAGAGAAGAATGTAGCTAATGCAGTATGACAGATAGTGTATCAAATGAGCTTTACACTTCTAGAAAGATCATTGCTTCAAGATATAAGGGAAGCATAGTTGGAAAATCCACATTTGTTATAGATTGTTAGAGCCATGAGTGATGACCCTATTATAGGAGATGAGGCAAGTCTAGCTATTTCTTCCCCTAGTAAAACAGACAAGTCAAGTCCGTATTCGAATTCATTAATGGAGAATGGAATAGTAAAACAAAAAGGAAAGGTTTGCATAGTTGATTCGGGGGATTTGAGAAGAAAAGTCATGCATGATTACCATGATGTTCCTTGTGTAGGGCATCTTGGTGTTGACAAGACCATTAAGCTTGTTAGAATAATGTTTTGGTGGCCTCAATTAGCCAGGGATGTCCACACATATGTTCAACAATGCTTTATGTATCACGTCAACAAGGCAGAAAGGGTTAAGACATTGGATATTTTACATACTTTAAAGATTCCAAAAAAAAAAAAGGAGAGTGTATCCATGGACTTCATAGTGGGGATACTGCTGTGGTAAAGATTTTTCCTCCCGGTTTAAAGAGAAAATGGAAATAATGTTTTGTTATGTAGCGATTTCGAGATGTTTCTTTCCTCTTCTAGGAGGCATGCATGCAAGAAATCATGCTTTTCGAGAGTCCTAGATGATTTTGGATTACCACTATTGGGATAGCTTCATGGGTTGGAGGAAAATGATTGTGCCTTGTTAAGCCCAAAGAACATTGACAATAAAAAGAGGACACAAAAATATTCAGCCACTCTCAGCAAACACACAAAGGAATGAATAACCCATAAAGGGATGAATAGAGGGTAGAGAGCTATCCGCTTTCTTCATAAAAAATTAACCAAGCGATGCGGGTTTTTCAATGGGAAGAATGTGACTTAATTCTATAAAGAATATGAACTCGAGGCAAAGTACCTAGGTATAGGTTTGATCCCAATGAAGGACCATGATTTATGCCAAAATGTTGTCTATGTTCCTGAATTCGACATGCATGATGAACTCATGCGAACAAAATAAACGACACAGATTCACTAAAAAGCAACTCTCCTCAAGAAATTCATGCTAGAGGACATAGATAAAGTGACTCGTAAATCCTTCTTGAGGTGGGTTCATATGCCCAAGGGCCAGTGGATTCTAGAAATAAAAAACGATTTTGGCCAACAACTCGATGATTTATGTGGATATGAAAAGAGAGGCTTAAGACACAAAAAAGAATCATTATTTCTTTGAGGAATAGATGCTAAACCCCAAGAGGAATTAGTTCCACGCTTGCAAGACATGGATTTCAAATCGGGCCTCAGAGAGGGTTGGATGTTTATCCATGAAGCTCTAAGAAGATATGTTAAGAAGGAAAAAGCAATTGAAAATTTAGTTAATGATTGGAGAGCTGATCTTCATGCAGATGAAAATGATATACAATACAAATTTCACATACTTTAACAATCATGGATAATGTGCAAGTCCATTTAGTTCTAGGAAAATCAGTTGGGTGTTAAGCATATATGCATAGACTATATAGAGATATTGATAAAGAGGGTTATCAAAGAAACCCTCGAAGTGCAATTGATGTAAACTCCAAGAATCCAAGGTTCCATGAACCAATACATATCCTCACAATGATTAGATCCTTAAGTGCTATATGTGCACAAACCCGAAAGATGGGCTATTAGCTAGGTGTTAGAGTAATGATATGTGTGCAAGTGATGTTACACTCTATGAAGAGATACATTCAAATGAGAACGATGACTATGAGGAGTTAAGTCCATGTGTTGAAGAGTTTCAACATGAGGGGACCAATGCTATGTTCATTGAAATGTACGAGGAATGTTATGAAATCATATTACCTAACAAGAATCAACCTCAAAAGATTGAATCAAATGGGTACATTAAGGAAGCTAGATACAATACTATTAGATGAACCAAGATCTAGTTGTTTCAAATGAATGTGTTGAGATATTTAGACATGATGAAACAATTGAGAAAGAATAAATGACCAAGGAGATGTATGAAGAATGTGCACTTAATACATTGTCTGAAGAGAATGAGCAAGAAACAATTGAGTTATATACAGAATTCTATGATGGCATTTTGAATAAAGAAACTGATTTGTTTTCAAACTACATGCATAGTCTTAGGAAGTGTCAAAGTTTTGATGAGTTTGACTTGAATAAGCAAGAACTTAGTGATATTGAAGATCAAAATTTTCTTGATTATGATGATATGGATTCCCTTCAGGTTGAAGGAGAGATGGTTTTGGACCATAACAATGATGAATAGTTCTTGTAAAGATTAGAGGAATAAGAAGATTCTATAATTTTTGGCACTCAACCAGAAAGGAATCGTGATAGATTGGATGATAAAAACATTCATGTATTGTTGTCTGAGCATGATGAACACTTTCACTTCATGAGGGGATCTAATGAATCTATTCAGAACTTCTCTTCCAATGAAGAGAAAAGTCTAATTCAAAATGATGCAAATAAAGAAATTTCTCCAAATGCTTCCAAGTATGAAATATATCAAAATGCATGCTTGAAGGGACTTTTTGAAGATGGTTTAAGCATGTTAAAAATAAAGACCCAATATATATGTTTTCTTAATTCATCAAGAGTATCTTCATATGATGCATGTGAGAGGATCATGAACAAAGGTGACTATGCTTGAATGGTTACATCTTAAACATTCACATTTTTGAAGAGCTCTGATAGCTTCTAAAATGTTTCTATGATGAGTGCAATACAACATTGGTTGTTCTATAAGCATAGCTTCTTTTGAGAGAACCTAGTGGTAGAGATGTATTGAAAAGGAAGTTCTTGGTCAACAAGAATCTATGATACTAAGAGTAATTTTGAAAATATAAATGCACAAATATCGAATGCTTGTGTTTTGATATTGAGCTAGAGAGAAAAAAACCAAATAAAGAATGGAAGGCAAGGAATTAAATTGGAGATGCTTATGATAATGAATGCATGTTGGATGAGAGGTTTGAATTTAATCCAATTCAAATAGATGCATTTAATGTTCAAATGAATGATATTTTCTTTTTTAAAAATGTTTATTGAATATGATGCTATTGATTTTACTTATGAAATTTTGAGAACATGTGCTGATCTAGAGCCAATTAAAGATCTTGAGTTTGAATGGATCATAAGGAAGGAAACTAATTTTGATTTTCTTGTTCGTGTTTTATTGTAGATAGATTTTTAAGAAATTCTCTCATGGACTACGTACACTAATAATGTCGTTTTCATTTAATGTTTCTCATAATTTGTCTCTATTTCATGAGTGTAGGACTCTATCAAGTTGTGATGGAGAAGGGAACCAAAGCATGAATTTGAGAAAACCTTCTTCATTAGCTATCCTAATTTACTCTTGTTTTTTTTTTGCACCAATAAAGTTGCATTGTGTTCAAAGTATGCATATCTTAAGTTGGATAGAGGACATGTTTCTATTCCCATAGGTCCACAATCATTTGCACATGAAATGAAATTGTTAAAATCATAAATAAGAGAAGGCTTGAGCTATGAGTGGAAATGAGAGAAGAGGTGTGAGTGGAGTTAGGAGTGGAGAGATTCTTTGCATAGGAAGCATGCAAACCATCTCCATATCTGCACCATGATTGTGAGTGCTTGCATCTCAAGTATGCATGCTTGAAAATGTTTGTGCATGATTTCTCAAGCCCATAGATGCACGTCTAATTGCACATCCATTCAATTGTAGATGCATAATCAAAATTAAACTTGAGTTTGAGTGGAGAAATCTCTTCATCAGATGCCTAATACCTTCTCTATGCACCATTGTGTTTTTCGATGCATCTAGTGTGTGCATATGATAACGCCTTCTACATGGCCATGCATAACGCAAGTGTTTTCTAAAACCCATGCACTTGAGTTTCATAACACACTTGACTTTTTCACAGACTTTCATATTGGTGTTGATGTGTTCGAAGGCTACATAGGTTTAGAGGGGATGGATCTCATAAAGATTTTATCTCCCAATTTAAAGAGAAAATGGAAATAATGCTTTGTTATGTAGCAATTATGAGATGTTTATTTCCTTTTCTAGGAGGCATGCATTCAAGAAATCATGATTTTCAGGAGTTCTAGATGATTTTGGATTACCACTATCAGGATAGCTTCATGGGTTGGAGGAAAATGATTCTGCATCGCTAAGCTCAAAGGAGACTGAGAATAAAAAGAGGAGACACAAATATTCAGCCACTCTCTACATGCACAAAGGAATGAAAAAGCATGTAGATATTGGTTTTGATGACTTAAGCCTTGGGAGGGGAACATATTTTTACTAATTTTGGAATCGAAGGAAAAGGAGGCTATGACCATGCAGCACGAGGGGAGGCAGACAAAAAAAGGGCACATAGGTCACATGAATAGGGAAGGATTGCTCTCAATAAAGGGAACACATGGAAGAAGGAAGTCCCATGCATACAAAAGAAAAAAAAGGTGCTAAAGTGTGGAATAATAGAAGTGGTAGTTGGATATTCTCATATTATTAGTTGCTTTTACTGTTGGTGACAAATGCAAAAAGGACATGAAAGTGGCTGCAATAGTTTCAAAGTGCTTCCCTAAATTTTCAGCTCTGGATTGGAGAAACAAGGAGGGGAAAGTCTCAAATAGGGGGGGCTAGAGAAAAAAGTCCAAGCGGAGTGAGGAAGCTAGTGCATTCTTAATAGGGAATTTGATAGATGAGCTTAGGTGGAGAGAAGGGACATGGACATTATGTCGTCACAAGCTACAAACTTAGTAGTAACTAGCTTCCTATAAGTAAAGTGGATATGTGCAGTACATAAAGATGGTTCAATCATGGGTGTCAACAGAAAAACTTTGTATTCGCTTCAAGGCTTTAGCTTTTGGGGGTGGGGGGGTGGGGGGTGGTTTGTATTGATGATGGGGAAGAAGCATCATCAAGAAAAAAGAGGCCTCTTGTAGAAAAAACAAGAAGTGGATGGAGCATGATGTGAAGATTTCTGTTATTAGAAGATGAGGAGGCAAGTGCCATATACTCTACAGAACAAAAGAGAAGGATATTGTAGTTGTTCCAAAGTGTGGATGCATAAGCCACTTCTTATTGTCAAAAGAAGGGAAAACCCCATCGATCTTACAGATCGAAGTGGAAGGTTTCTGTTGGAACATTGCACTGGAAAGGATAGAATCTTGACAGTAAGCTAGAGGTTGTTGCTAATCAATTTTCATTGTAGATTTAGTGTCAAGAACCATAAACTCTTCAACTACTATGAAAGAAGCTGTTGGATAAGAGTCTCGACATGAAGATCAGTTAGACTCTGAAGAATTTCTTGTAACTGCCGATTTATAATATGGCATTCTTTTTGTTATTTTTGGCTGCTCAATGTTGGTGACCAAGAATCATTATGGTACTTTGAAAACGAAGATTTTCTCATCTTCTGTGGCTATTAAAGCGGAAGATTTTATAGGGAGAGAATCAGAGCGCTGCATTGTGCTGTGCATGTTCCTTCTCAATTTGGATTCTTAAGCGAGCATGTAGGTTTTAGCATCAGATGGATATCAAGCAAGTGAGACGATACTTTGTAGCTTTTGCAGGTTCTATAAATAAGGCGCAGTTGTGCTGGTCATATGAACAATAAGTTTGTACGGGGGGGGGGGGGGATGTGTTCCACTGGATGTTATGTTTAGCTTGAATCCCTATCGCGTTGTTTTGCATTAAGCGAAAAAATACTTATTAAATGAGCTACAAGCACGAGTAATACACAAGTTCAACCTAGAAGAAGAGCCAAAGGAGGAAAAATACGACTGTATCTTCTAAATTGCGAGATTTGCGTTCTTATTAAGAGTAAACCTAATGCATCTTTACATGCATCTGTACATGTGATAAATCAAGCAACAATCGTTACCTATAAAAAATTGGCATTATTGGATACCCTAGTCTTTACCTCTAAACAGTTGGCATTGTTGGATACTTGAGGGTTAGTAATCTTCAAACCTAATTCCTATGTCAGAGCCCATAAATTCTTCTCCAAAGAAATCATGCTATCACATTCCTTGAAGGTTAACTTGTATAAATAAATTTCAGAGACTAAGCAGTAATGCACAACTTGAATGAGCTTAAAGCACATCAAGACAACGTGATTAAAGTCATAAGCATAAGTGACAAAACGAGTAAGCTGAGCTAAAGTAAATGTGTGTTTCCTTAAAAAAAGTTGTGGTACATTGTTAAGTTGAAGTGATTTGATGAAGCATCATAAAGGAATTATGTTCAAATGCCCTTTTTTTTAGTTAGCACCCATCTACACATTTGTTAGCAGTGCGCTTAAGCATGCAAAGTAAAGGGTGGATAGAAATGTTTCCCATGTTCTAGAAATCCCTGTCTTAGTCTTTGTATTTCCATCATAGTCATAATCCCAGTGGTAGAATTAAAATTGAGTACTTAAAATGTTTGCCAACGGAGACATAGGAAGAGAGAGATCCATTTTTTTCAAATAAAGCTCTGAAGTTCTTTGACATTAAGCACTGCACTCGTCCTTTCACCCTCCTTGTGAAGAACTCAACAAGAGCATGGACTCAAAGGAAGCGGGATACTACGCTACTTGTGGTAGATAGATTGAGAAAGATGGCTCATTTCATACGCATGCAAGAGACAATAGAAGCTCCACAAGTAGCAAAGATATTTATCCAACATATCTTTAGATTGCATGGGTTACTAACATCCATAGTTTGGATAGGGATGTCAGATTTAGAGGACACTTCTGGAAGCTTGTATTTGACAAAGTGAAAGTGTCATTGAAAATGAGTAGTGGTGATCATCCACAGATAGATTGTCATACCAAGAGGGTCATACATATTCTAAAGGACATGTGGAGAGCATATGTGATTGAGGGGAAGAGAGATTGGGATAATTACTTGCCACTAGTAGAGTTTTTCTACCATAATATACCTCATAAAATGACACGAATGTCTCCTTTTGAGATGAACTATGGCATGAATCCGAATGCGCTTAGTACCATATGAATGCCAAAGAAATGTCCTAGTGCTTCAAGTTCCTAGTGGACCTCCAATCAAATTTAGAAATAGCTTAAGCCAAGACGCAACAAACAACTAATAGGGCAAAGGAATGTGCTAAAAAGAAAAGCTCTCCTAGAGTCTTGGAGGAAGGAGATATATTTTTTCTTCAAGTTCCAACTAGTTCTACTTCATTATCCACAGGAAAGTGTACTAAGCTTTCACCGAGTTTGTGGACCTTAGAAGATAGTTAAGAAGCTTAGTGATGTTGCATATCGATTAGAGCTTCCTCCACATTGCAGATTTCATCTAGTTTTTGATGTTAGTAAACTTAGAAAGTATATTTCTAGGGAGGATAATCTAATAGATGGTACTGTTTCCTTGCTGGAAAGTGATAGCACAGACCATTCTCCAGATAACTTGGGAATCAGAAGCTCTTGGTCTCAAGTACTTTACCTCATTGATCATTGAGGACAATCATCTTTAGAATGGGGAGAGAGTGTCACGCATTGGTCTATAGAGGCCACTTCATGTCTGTGGGACAAAGGCCAACCATAGTCAAGGTCCAAGCTCATGGGATATCCTAAGGTATTCAATGGTAATGTGAATGAGTGTTGCATGATGGCCAAATGGTGGCACTACATCTTTCCAAAGCATTACTATTTTGGATGCAAGATGATATATTGGATGGGAGGTGAGTGACACACACATCATTCACAAGTCCTTGTTTCCAAGTTCTCAAGAGAGCTTTTTAGCTCAGTGTAGCACTAATTCACAAGAAATTCCAATTGATGCTTGATAGCAATCTTAAATGGGGTTTTGAAGTGGTTTATTTTTTACTTCATGCTACATACAAGGTATGTAAACAATGCAAAAAAGAAGCGATACTATCTAGATCATTATGTAACAAAGCATTCCTATGGTTAATGGACATTTGTGAGTAGTTGATCTTGGTTATTAGGCAACATAAGCCCATGGATTAGACGAGTATGTGTTGATATATTTAGGTAGTGATGTGTGTGAACACATTAGCACCAATGGGACACTTTTTTCCCTCTTTAGGAGGTTTTTTCCCCCCAGCTTGTATATACGCCTATTGCCCTAATGGGCTACTCATCTTTGTACATTCTCTAGTAATACATTCAGTATTGTGTTTTGTGCTCCAAGCTTCTTCTTCTTCCTTGTGCTGTTCGAGTGCTTTTGCAGACATCTAACTCCAACAATTGTATCAGAGAAGGTCGTCGCTTCATCTAGGGCATCCTCGACACTCCTCCGTTTGCAGTCTCCAAATTGCATGAATTTTGGTGAGCATACTCAATGTGTTTTTGAGATCAAAACAGCTTCACCTTATGGTGCCAAAATCGCGATCTGAGCTCGTCTCGGCCTTGAACGCACTATCGTAATGCTTGTGCAGGCTATTTTGTCTTTTTGTGCCAAAGGTATATACCTATTTCGGTTTGCCATTATAAGCATCTCAAAGTCTGCTACAGGTTTAGCAGAACTCCTCTGGGCAATTTTGTTCAATACAATCAATTTTTTGCATCAAGGTATTTTAGTCACCGACCATGGCTGAAAGTAGTGATGTATTCCGTATGTTGGCTATTGAGGATAAGTTGGATGGTACCAACTATCCATTGTGGGATTATATGATGCGACATGTATTGGTTGCAAAAGGACTGTGGAACATTATGCAGGGTGTTGAAAAACATCCTATCACACCTGCAATTGTTACAACTGCAAGTACTGAAGCTGATCCAGATGGTATCAAAGATGATGATATTCTAGATATTCCTATTCATGCTACGATTTCTACTGCACCTACTGTAGAGCAGATTCATTGGGATGGCAGAGATGCCCAGGCACATGCATTGATAGCTTTGTCTATCAAACATGCCATCATTCCTCACATACGCTCTTGCAGAATAGCTAAGGATGCTTGGGATACTCTTACCACATTGTACCAAGCTAGGAATGAGGCTCGTGTTGCTTACCTCCAAAAACATTTGCAGAAGACTTGAAGGAACAATTGATTTCTATTGATGAGGTTATACCAGATAGCTCACTTGTGTAGACCGTTCTGAATGGTCTTCTTGATTCATATCAAAGTTTTGCTTCTACTCTTCAGTTGATGATGAAAGGCAATCCAAATGCCTTGTCATTTGAGGAGTTAGTCTCTATTCTATTGTAGGAGGATTAGTCCAGGTAGAATAGGTCCATTGGGCATGTTGCAGATCAAGCTTTCTTGGCTAGTCAGAAGGGCAAAGGAAAATGGAGCTCTTCTACTAGTAAGTAGCAGTCTGCAAATGCTGCAGATTCGAAGAACCAACATAAAGATGAGAAAAAATCAGAAAAGCAGAAATTTTTTTGCAAGTATTGTAAAGGGAATGATCATATCATAAAGAACTATCCAAAACTGGCTGCTAAAGAGGCAAAGAAAAAAGAGGCTGGAATGGTTGTTGCAGAGGCCTCTACACCAAAAACAGAGTCTGTTAATCTTGTGTAGGAAGAAGAATGGGCGTTTACTACTATCTGCAGTTTTGACCCATCTTCTCATGAATAGTGCATGTCTCCACTAGACTCGATGTGAAAATGGGGCGACCAAACATATCACCTCGTAGCACAGTTTCTTCTCTTCACTTGAGCCTAGCCCTATAGGGAATACTGTTACATGCACCAACAACTCCTCTTATCCTGTTATGGGAGTTGGTAAGATCATTTTGACTACTGCGGATGGTAGTTCTTTCACTTTGTCAGATGCTTTATTTGTGCGAGGGATAAAGAAGAGCCTGTTATCAATATCTACATTAGCCAAGATTGGCTTGGTTGTGAAATTTGTTGATGACAGGTGTACAGTTCCTGATCTGTCAAATGGCGATGTGATTATTGCTTCTAGCATTTTATGTCGTGGGTTGTATAAGCTCATAGACTATGAAAGATCTCTGAATGATTCGTCATGTGTAGTACATGATTCTCAGGCTATGTCAGATGCAAAGCTTTGGCATGCACGCTTTGGTCATCTAAATTTTGCAAGTTTGCTATGCCTGCAAAAATCTGAAATGGTGTCCTCTTTGCCAAAACTTGAGGCACCTGGAAAACATGTTTGTGAAGGCTGCATTTTGGGCAAAAATGCAGTGTTCCTCCTTTCCAAAAGATGGTTCAGTTCGGGCTACTCAGAAATTGCAGCTTGTACATAGTGATGTCTGTGGTCCTATGCAAACACCTTCTTTTGGAAATTATCTTTACTTCGTGACTTTCATCGATGATTTTTCTAGGCATGCATGGGTATATCCATTGAAGGCAAAGTCCGAAGTGCTCATGTGCTTCAAATATTTTTTGGTTTTGGCTGAAAATTTGTCAACATGTAAAATGGGCACCCTCCGTTCTGATCGAGGGGGGGAATATATGTCTTTTGAATTTAATGCATTTCTGGCTGAACGTGGGATAAAAGATCAGTGTACAATGTCGTATACACCTCAACAAAATGGAGTTGCTGAACGAAAGAACATGTCACTCATGGAGATGGCGAGGTGTATGGTCAAGAGTCAGGCTTTACCACATAGTTTCTGGCTTGAGGCTATCATGTGTGCAACATATGTACTTAAGAGGTGTCCCACTAAAGCACTGTAGTCTATCGCTCCATATGAGGCTTGGCATGATTGCAGGTCATCTGTTGCTCATTTGTATGTTTTTGGTTGTTTGGCATATGCATTAGTGCCTGAACAACATCGCAGAAAATTGGACGGTAAAGTAGTAAAATGTATTTTTGTTGGGTACAGTTCTGAAAGTAAAGGCTATCGTCTGTATCATCCACAAACTAAACACATTCTGGTTAGCCGTGATGTTATTTTCATAGAAGATGCTATTCAGCCATTGCTTTCATGTACTTAGGAGACATCTGTTAGCTCCAAAGACATGTATGATACTTTGCTGCCTCTTTTTACACGTGGACAGCCTAGTGCTGGTCCTAATGAGGCAAATTCTCAAACTTTGTAGGTTTCATGTGATGATGCAGTTCATTCCATTTCTGATGCAGATTTACATGATGCACTTGTTGATGAGAGAGCTGATATTGAGCAAGAAAAAACTATGCCAAAATGGCTGGTGCAGACTTTGCGTGATAGCAAATTAGATGCACCTTTGTCATATCATACTCGTTCAAGCTCTCATAGTGCCTCTTTTGCATCAGATTGCTATGCTATGGCTGCATCTATTCTCTGTGATGAGAATGAGCCTGTTTTGTTTGATGAAGCACAACATTCAGAAAATTGGATGGTTGCTATGCAATCTGAATATGATGCTATAATGAAGAATGGTACTTGGCCTTTATGTGACATGCCTCCTATCAAGAAGGCCATTGGGACTAAGTGGGTATACAAGTTGAATCGTAAGCTAATGGTACAATTGACAAGTATAAAACTAGACTTGTTGCAAAGGGTTATGTGCAGGAAAGAGGCATTGATTTTGATGAGACCTTTGCACCTACTTGCCGAATGACTACAAGTCGTAGCATCTGTGCACTTGCAGCTCATCATGGTTGGAATGTACATCAGTTGGAAATTAAAACAACATTTTTGAATGGTGACTTGCATGAAGAAGTGTATGTTTTTCAGCCCCGTGGCTTTGTGCAAAAAGGGCATGAAAACCAAGTGTTCAGGTTCAAGAAGGCATTATATGGTTTAAAACAAGCACCACATACTTGGTATGAGAAGATACATGCCTATCTGATTGCACATGGTTTTGAGAATGTCCAACTGAAAGCACCTTATATGTTAAGCAAGCTAATGATGTACTTCTGATCATTGTTGTCTATGTTGATGAGATGCTGCTCATTGGTCCTATTGAGAAGCATATTGTTGATTTTAAGCCTGATTTGCATGCCTCATTTGAGATGTCTGATTTGGGGCATTTGCATCACTATTTAGGCATTCAATTTATGCAAGTTGATGGTGGAATGGGTTTGTGTCAAACGAAATATATTGACACATTATTGCAACATTTTGGCCTTGAAGACTTGTCATTGTTTTTCACAAGCTTGGCTTCATGAGTAAACAATTGTCCAATTAGAGTATTGAAATCAGGTACCTACATGTCCATGTATAGATCCATTGCAATAGTAAATGCTTCCCATTTGTCATATGCTTTGATTCCATTGATCACTTGTCTCATAATTTGCTCTTCATCAATGACTTCTCCAATGCTTCCAAGTTGATCAGCTAGGTCCTTCATTTTAGTGACATAATGAGTCACATTTTTTTTGGGCATCTTTTTGAGTGTTGTGAACTCCATCCACAATTGATTCTTTCTAGCTCTAGTGCTTGAAGAGAAAAATGCTTCAAGTGCATTCCAAGTTTCTTGTGATGTCTAACAATTTCTAATAATATTTCATAATGGAATGGAAAATCTTTCTTGTTCTAGCTACTTACCTTTGTTATCTTTCTCTAATTTTTCGTTTTGTGAGCATTTTCAATATGGAAAGCAAACTAGAAATGTGCATAGAACGCACATTAAATCATCAATTCAGCCTTTAGATCTCATTCATAGAGATGTATGTGGTCCTATGCCCACTAGATCCTTAGGTGGTTATATTTACTTTGTCACTTTCATAGATGATGCTACTAGAAAAATGTGGGTATATCCTACCAAATTGAAGGATCAGGTATTCCCTACTTTTAGAAATTGGCTTGTTGCAATTGAGACTCAAAAAGAAACTAAGCTTAAGGCTTTACATTCAGATAATGGGGGTGAGTATACCTCACATGAATTCAACCTTTTCTGTCAGTCTCGAGGGATTCATAGAGAGTGTACAACTCCTTATACCCTAGTACAGAATGGTGTAGCTGAGAGGATGAATAGAACTATTCAAGATAGAGTAGTCTCTATGTTGCATGATGCGAACCTCTCACAAAGTTTTTGGGCAGAAGCAATATTGACTGCAATTTACGTGATTAACCTTTCACCTAGTACTGCCAAAGGTTTGAAAGTGGCACAAGAGTTATGGACAGGGAAGCCACCATATTATGATAATCTTCGAGTTTTTCGGTGTGAAGCATATGTTCATATACCCAAGAATCTTAGACAAAAGTTGGACCATAAGTCAAAGAAATGCATTTTTCTTGGACATGGTCGAGAAGGAAAATTTGGATATCGCTTATGGGATCCTTAAACACGGTAAGTGATCAGAAGTAGTGAATGTCATTTTTAATGAGTCGAAGATACAGAGGCTATACAGACAGAGGATCATGTCAAGTGGGAGCGTGCCATGAAGGGTGAGGTGGATTCTATTCATAAGAATGGTACTTGGGATTTGGTACCTTTGTCAAAGGGCAGAAAATCTTAACCATGTAAATGGGTATATGAGTTGAAATTCACATTAGATATTGATTCTCAAAAATATAAAGCACGACTTATTGCAAAGGGTTTTAAGCACCAACATGGTGTTGATTTTGAGAAAGTCTCCTCTCCAATGGTCAAGATGACTACTTGGTGCATGCTCCTTGGATTCGTGGCAGTGGAGGACTTAGAGCTAGTCCAAATGGATGTGAAAATTACTTTCTTGCATGGAGATCTTACAGATGAGATCTATATGGAACAGCCAGAGGATTATGTAGTTCCTGGCAAGGAAAGTCTAGTTTGTAAGCTCAAGAAGAGCTTGTATGGACTTAAACAGTCTCCTCAACAATGGTACCGAAAGTTTGATGCTTTTATGAAGTCCCAAGGCTATTCTCGAAGCAATAAGGATCATTGTCTCTACACAAAGAGATGCTTAGATGCCAATTTTGGTAAGCTTGATACTTTAGGTTGAGGATATGTTGATTGTTGGGAAGTCCTCCTATGACTTGTCAACTGTCAAAAGGAAGTTGAGGTAGACATTTGATATGAAGGATTTGGGGGATGCCAAACATATTCTTGGCATTCCCATTACTCGTGATAGGAGTAAAAGATGCATACACTTGTCTCAAAGAGAGTGCATATCCAAAGTACTTAGCAGGTTCAATATACAGGGTGGAAAAGCTTTGAGTACACATTTACCCACATATGTGAAATTGAGCAAGGATGATTGCCCCAAATCACATGAGGAAAGGAATTCATGACCAAAATTCCCTATCAGTCTGCTGTTGGTAGTCTCATTTATGCTATGGTAGCTACGAGACCAGACATTGCATTTGCAGTGGGAGTTGTGAGCAGATATATGTCTAATCCTGGCAAGAAACATTGGGAAGCGGTGAAGCTGATTTTGAGATA
Organism: Ceratopteris richardii; assembly: GCA_020310875.1. Classification (NCBI taxonomy): domain Eukaryota; kingdom Viridiplantae; phylum Streptophyta; class Polypodiopsida; order Polypodiales; family Pteridaceae; genus Ceratopteris; species Ceratopteris richardii. The sequence continues at coordinate 25,649,254 of CM035415.1, forward strand.
TCTGAGTGGCACTAAGGACAAGTGTCTATGCTTAGGTAGAGGTAAAGCATCCATTATTGGTTACACAGATTCTGACTATGCTGGTTGTGTAGACAATCGTGAGTCTACATCAGGGTACATTATTCATTTTGTTGGAGTTGCTATCTCTTGGAGATCTCATCTTCAAGAATGTACAATTGTTTCCACCACAAAAGCAGAGTATGTTGCAGTAAGTGAGGCATGTAAGGAAGCGTTGTGGCTTTGTCTTCTTGCTTTTGATATGGGCTTACCTTAGCATGTACCTCGTTTGCTCAGTGATAGTCAAAGTGCCGTTGCTTTGGCTAAGAATCCAGTATATGATGCAAAGACCAAGCACATTGAGGTGAGGTATCACTTCATTAGAGATTGCTTAGCCATTGAGCGCATTATTCTTGAGAAGGTTCACATTCGAGATAATGTTGCAGATGCTTTGACTAAAGCTCTACCATAGGATAGCTTTTGACACTACTATCACTTGATGGGGGTTACTTGATTTCTTATCTTACATAGCCACTCGTATATTGTGTAACATGCCCATCAGGTGGGAGGTATAGTTTGTATACTTTCACTCAAGTATTCTTTATCATTCTTTATTTTTCTCCCATACTTAGTTTGGCCATGTTGGCCTTTAATGGGAGATTGTTACCATTAGTGTCCATGTGAAAGGCCAAATGGCTATCAGACACTTCCTTGTATATGTTCTTTAATAAAACATATAGTGGCCTGGTCAGTCATAGACTGTAAGTTCGACTGCATTTGTAAGACCTAAGAAGTCTGCCTTCGTGCTCTCTATGTACCGTGTTTTCTGTGTATTCTGCAGCATCCGTGTAGAGTAATGTTTGCAGCCCTAGGAGCTCAGTTTTCTACTCCGAGCATATTGTTGTGGAGCTCTCGAGAAGCAAAGTGCATTGTGGTGCATCAGCATCGAAATACTTCATATTGGCTATGACTTTAGCAATGATTTGATAACCGGTTTGAAGCATCATAATTGGATGCTAGTTCTCGATTGCATTCTTTTTTTCTTTTTTCTGGATTAACTTGATGATGCCATTGTTGAGACATGTCAAAAGTGCACTAAACTCGAGCGCCTCTTGTGAGACCAAGCAAAGAGGCGTGGCATTGACCAACTTGAAGGACTTAAAGAACTCATTAATGAGCCCGTCCAACCCTGGGCTTTTCCCACTTGGGAGGGCATTAATGACTTCAATGATTTCTTCATCCGAGATAGGAGAGTCAAACAGGGAGTGAAGGTTGTGTGAGATCCTATGAGAGGATACCCTAGAGATGGCTGCCAAACTCACCGTGGATTTTTAAGAAACGAGATAGAAGCCCACTTCTATTGTATCAACATCTCCCTCCAATGTTCTTAGTCTTCAAATCAATTTTCCGTTTTTCCCCATCGAATTGGCGCCACTTCCAATTGCGAATACATGAGAAAATTCCTAGTGAAGTTCAAATTGTGGAATCGACATCGTGGGGAAGCTACATTGGAAAGAATCACTACAAATCTTCTCGATTGTACCTAGAATGCAGGGGAGACTAAAGAGAAAGTGATCAACGCGGAACCAAGGAGCTTGTCCTTGCTTGCGAGGCTCCGATGAGGAAAGGACAATGGGATGTAATCTGATACATGCATGTACATATAAAGAGAAATATTTAGATATTCATAAGCAATCATTCAACTACAATGGTACATCTCGCCTTTCGAGATGGATTATAACCAATTCTTGTCCATAATATAAGTTAGTGCACGTTAAAAATTGGTTGTCATTTTTGTCTTCGAGATCAAAATGGAGGTTATTGGCCTCCCACTCAGTGCTTCCATTTCTGATTCCTGGATGGCCTGATCTTTCCGATTTCTACTTCTTCTCCCCTTACATCTACGAACGAATGCTGCAGAGCACACATTAAATAAGCAAAATGTAATCCACTACAAAATGAAAACATGCACGATCTATGAAGAAAGCGAGGTTCGCAAGAGCATTTTCTTTACGTTGTGGATGCATAATAACTATTTAATGTTGACAAGTATCCGCTCATTTGTATTATAAAATATTGTATGGCATGGTGACCTGTTCCGCTACAGATTCGGGGGTTTAGATGTTTTTATTTATGAAGGTTATCTGTTTTTGACAAACGCGCTTCAATTATAATGATTTATTTTTGCAAGGCGTGCTTTATAGATAAGTTTCTCAAGAAAGCGTGCTTCATAGATAAAGGAATACAACAAAGCTAGAGAGAATAAGAACAAGTTTTAAAATAGTTTTGTTTTCTTTGTGGGGAGCCATTTGTTTTTTAACTCTCTTGGGTAAATAACCCGGGGTGTATAAAGAAGGACATCGGGCGGGTGGGGGGGGGGGGGGGGGGGGGGAGGGCTTCTAAGAATCACAGATCCTTCTAGCTACACAAATTAAGGATTTCTCAATCCTCCACTTCTCTAGGAGATTAACAAGTCCATACTCCACATGAAGGTCCGACATGTGATTTATACTTATGAAGATCTCTGTTCGTGGGTGTGTAGCATGATAAAAGCTAAATTATGATGGAATCATGAAAATAGTAACTACCATGGCATATGTTTAGGGTGATCTCCCAGCGTGATATCCTTCCATCCATGCTTAGGGTGTATTCAGGAGGAAGCATGAAATGGGATTTAAAGGAAGCTTTCTCATTGTTAAACAATGGAGGTTGAAGCTGAAAAAACGCTTCTAAGAGCGCCACAAAACAAATATTCATGAGCACAAGTTGACAATGTCCGTAGGGTGATGTAATGCATGAAATAGACACCCCCAGTCTTCTCATATGCAAATCAGGTAATAAAAAAAATTAGTCAAGAGGACATGCTTGTATAATTGCTCACTTAAGGTAAAAGGAGGAATAGAGTTTGTCACTGTTTATAATCCTTAACGAAGCATTTTCTTGGCGGTTAGAGACCATCTTAATGGGATTTCCTCCCAAAACGTATCCTTCACGGAATGCAAACTAAAGTCTCACTCAATTCTATTCTAGGCTTCATTTAGATCAATATCTATGAAGAATACGTCTTAGTTCGAGTCGTTTGGTCCACCCTCGGTTAAGCCTTTTTCGTATTTTTTAATCCGTTTCTTTAGATGGTTTATGAAGTTTTTATTATTGTCTTTCATGTTGACCTTAGCATACTTGCCAACCTCCAATTTTCAATATGTTTTAGGGATTATGACGTCCTATGAGTGGAAGGTGCTTATTTTCCTTAAGGGGGTTAAGACCAGTTCCTTGGAGAACCTTGAAACCTTTTCACTTGCAAGCTTCTTGCTCCTCTCCCTTCAGAGCATCATCATTCCTTGTTATCAGGTTTCTCTTAGGGTAGTGTGACTTGCTAAAGCATCACGCCTTAAGCTTTTTGGTGTAGTTTTCACATGACATCAAGGTCTCTTATGTGAGTTCGAATTCTAGGGTGCTTCCAAAGCTATTACGCTTGGTTTCTAGCCTTAGATCACGTTAAATTTTGAAAGGGTCACGCTTGTTCGTTACAGAGGATTTTGATGTAGTTAGATTAATGATTTCTTACTGAAACTTCTTTATAAATGGAAAGTGCTTCATCATGGAATGTAAACTAATATTAGATCCAAGAAAATATATGGTATCCGTCTTCGATACAAAAGATAGTTTAATGGATCAAAAGACATCAAGAACCTCTTTTTCTAGTTTTCAAAACGTTCCTCTATTTCGAAGACTGCCTAAAGAATCCTCATGCTCAACTAGCAGCGAGCTATGCTAAGGAGGCTATTGGCCGTCCTTGAATCCTCGTTAAGCTCCTTAGAAGTGCTGTTCTCTAATGAATTTGCAAGGAAATAACTACACCCAAATTCAAAGTCTCTCAGAATGAACGATCCATAGAGAAACCCATAGATTTCCTAGGTAGAAGAATTAAGAATTTCCGAGTCTTCCCCCTTTGAAACATTGGAGTGCGCTTCTTTTTGAAACAAAACGCTGAAAAGAAAATGGATTCCCCACGAAGGGTATGAAAGGTTAGGCACCAAGCTCTGTTTATTTATCTTCTGTTTAATTGTATTTATCTCCTTGTTCAAGGTGAAGTAGTGTTGTATTAAAAAAAAAAAAGACGGGAGAGCCGCAAAACACAAAGCTTGTTTTTAATGTTTCGGCCATCCGCTTTCCTTGCATGTATTTGAAGGCAATGAAGAATTCAATGAAGATGAGGTGTCTTACGTTAAGAAGTTTCGTGATAACATTCTCAAAGTTAGTGCTATTGATAGATTCTCCTAGGACATTCTTCATGTCCTTTAGGGCATTGATGAACTATCAATCAACTTTGCAGAGGAACCTGTAGGCATTAATAAGTGATCGCAAATATAATCATATTTTTTTATTATCTGGGGAGAATGTATTTTCGTCTATCTTTTCAATCATCCGGATGAGATCCTTGATGTACTTCATTTTGGAGATTTACATATCTCTTTAAGTGGCTTATCTGCTTCATCTTCTTAAGATTGCTTAGAAAACCATTCCACTCGATGGAACTTAGTCCTTATTTGAATCTAAGTTGACCCTTGATTTTTGCGAGGAAAGTTTGAAGTCCCACTTCTATTGCACCAATCTCTTCCTCCAATAGTTTGATTCGAGAAATGAGTTTTTGGAATGCGCCGTTGCAAATACACTTGATTGTACGAAGAATGCAGGGGTGCCTGAAGAGGGAGCGATCAACACGGAACCAAGGAGCTTTTCCTCCCTTCCCACGCTCAAATAAGCAAAAGCGAATGGGATGTAATATAAGACATCTATGTGCATATCAAGAGAAATATTGGATATTCAGAAGCGATCATTCGAGTACATAATGTATATTAGACGAACTTAAACGCTGGTTTTCAGGTATATTTTGGCGATCAAAGTGGTGGTTAATGACCTCCCACTTGGTCCTTTCATTTCTGGATAGCCTGATCTTTCGGATTCCACTTCCTCTGCTAGCATTTAGCTTTTATAAGTTTTGAGAAGTTGTTTTATTTTTCTCACAAGAAGAGACTCATTGAAAGTTGCTCGTTTTAAATTTTATTTGATAAATTTCTAAAATCAAAACGAAAGGAAGTGTTACCTTTAAAATCAAACTCCTTGAGTGCAGTACATCCTTGCAAATCCACTCGCCGCAGTGATGTCCCGTCGAGGGCTAGCGTCTTCAACTTTTGGCAGCATATCATAGAGAGGTCTTGTAGCTTTGGTAGCGAGGCGTGCTGCAGTACATACATACATATATGGAGACATTTCGGTGAGACATGAGGATTCGGACAAATGAGAAGAAACGCAAAGTTATAACAGTTCTCGCACTCACATCCACCCTCAATTCGTGCAGAGATGAGCAGTGATTGAGTTTGAGGTGTTGCAAAGACAAAAGACCTGTTCATACGTCCAAAGAAGCCATGGCTGATAGTAAGCGTGAGCTTTATATGCTGATTAACGCAACGAATAATTTAAGAGCAAACTTTGTCGGCCCCTCAATCTACGTACTACTGAACATTTTTGCTTCAGAATTCAGATTAAACAAGCTATGCATCCCACTACAAAATGAAAACATGCACGATCTATCAAGAAATAACCGTGTACGTTCTGCATGTATAATAAATTTACGTTCGGCATGTACAAAAACTGTTTACGTTGTGCATGTATAACAATTGACCATTTTCTTTATGTTCTGCATGGATAATAACAGCTTAATGTGCACATGTATCCGTTCATGTGTATTCAAACATATGTATGTCATCGTGATCTGTTCTGCTACGGGTTCAAGCGTTCGGATGTTCTTCTTTATGAAGGTTATTCCTTTTGACAAACGCGCTCCATTTATCAAGATTTATTTTTGCAAAGAAGTTTTAAAACATTCTTTTCTTCTTTGAGGGGAACCATTTTTTTTTCAACTTCGGAGATCAAAGGGGAGGAGAAGGGATTTCTTGTGATCATATTCCTTTTACCTAGAGATAATTATAAAGAAGTTTTATAACATTCTTTTCTTCTTTGAGGGGGACCATTTTTTTTTTCAACTTCGGAGCTCAAAGGGAAGGAGAAGGGATTTCTTATGATCATATTCCTTTTACCTAGTCAGTTTAAGGATTTCTAAATTATTCACTGTCCAGGAAGCTTTTGTAGGTCGATTGCACATTTTCTTTCCAAATCTTTCGACTGGCTTCACTCCTAATGGCACTCAATAGAGCAGACACATAATAGATCACCTCACCAAGCAAAGCTTCCTTTCAACTGATCCTTTCAATTGATTTGATGAGGCAAAACGTTTGTACCCAAAACTTGTTTATTACTTTATTCACGCAAACGTTGTGTTCAATATTCAATACCTTTGTAACATATTTGATTCGCCTTCAGAACCTCCTTTTTTTCTTGTGACGTCTGTTCCCATCATGTTGATGTTGGAATTTGAGGTTTTGGGAAGCACACAAGCAACACAGTGAAGAAGAAGAAGAAGGTTGGGGCATGACACAAATACAAAATGTATTGCCAAGTGAATATACAACGATAAGTCACATTTTCTTATTATAGATGCATATATAAGCTAAAATAAAAAAACTTCTTAATAGTAGAAAAATTGCCCCTATGGTCTGAACTATGTTCATACACATCACTTCCAGAATATAGCAACGAATCCCCCTCAGAGCAATGGGATAAACAAGGAGATGGCACTCATCTATTAGGAAGTGCCAAGCCTTGTGAAGTGCTAGGCATCTTAGCCACACACACTCAATGGTTGTTGTGAAAGTTTCCCTATTCTCAACCTGACAACTAGACATGGGCACACTAGGCTACTTCTTGCTCATCCAAGATATGCATGAGCTACCAAGCATGAAGAAAAAACCACAGGTGGATTCACAAGTGTCAAAGAAACCAACTCAATTTAAGTCCAAACAAATCATTTAAATCTAGTAGTAATGATCCCCCCTTGGGACGAAACAATCCAAGTAACAGGTTACCACTGAAATAGTGAAAGATGTGCTTAATCTTCTACCAATGCTTCATACCTAGGCAATGCAAAAACTTGATCATCTAGGAGACAAGAAGTTGAAATTCAAGCCTAGTTACACATAAGTAAGTCAAGCATCCAAAATCCAACTGATAAAGAGCAACATCAAATGCATCTCTAGCATCATGAAGTCACATCCATAAACTTGTTTCCATGGGAATGATAGTAGGTTTGCAATTTTCAAGGCCATAGTGGTGTAATAATGTGTGAATATATTTTATTTGAGAGAGAAATATTACTATATCAACTTGCATAAAATGTATGTCCAAATAATGATGTAGATGGCCCAAATTTAAGATCTTAAAAAATGCATGAAAATTAGCCTTAAATTCAGCAATATGCTTCTTACTAGGACCACTCAACAACATCTCATTATATATACAAGAATGTTCAAAAGTACTTCATCTCCATGCTTAACAAATAGAGCTCTCTTAGTTGGACTATTGTCAAAAGCATGTGCAATTATGTAGGCACATATCTTTTCATACCAACAACATCCTGCTTGCTTCAAACCAGATAATTTCTTTTTCAACCTACACACTTTGTTTTCATGCCCTTTCCCCACAAAATTATGGCGCCAAAACACATGTTATTTTTCATTTAAGTCACCATTTAGAAATGTAGTTTTGATATCCAATTGATGTACATTGTAATAGGACTCCTTAAAATTGTTGCAGATAGGTAAAACAAGAGGGTTATTCAAGTACTTGAAGATATGTAAATGAAAATTTGGTGGAAGATCAGTAAAAATTTCATTGGACAATTAGAAAGCAATCCTCCAGGGCTTTCCAACGATATATTACATTGCACGATTTGATTTTGAACTTACCCTCAAAAGGCAAACCTAATTTTGTGCTTTTCAAATGTTTTTTACCAAAAGCTATGTGTAAGAAAGGCGATTTCATGCTTGTGGGAGTTTTCCTTGTAGTTTTTGCTAAAAGCTTTTGCATGGAGGCTTGCAAAACTATATAAGGGAGGGTCATGGTGCATTGTGGATATCTCATCATACAGATGGACTCAATGCAAGTTGAAGAGGAGATCATTTGTTGGAGGCTCTATAATTTTAAATATTATTGTTGAAGATTGAAGGACATGGATGATATACACACACTATGAAGAGGAATCTTCTATACTTGAAGGAGATTCCATTCTTGGAGGTGTCATCTTCTACACTCACAAGAGACTATCTTAATGAATCAAAGGAGAAGAGATGGATTGAAGGAAGGACATGGCTCGACACACATGCTTGTCAATTGCAGAACATTATGAATCAACATTATCATGAATCACGGTGCACACAATGGCCAAGGAAGCGATCACTTGAGGTAGATGATGGAGACAACACAAAGGAGACAAGTCTGATGGTCTTAGCAACTTTGATGGACATAATCTATGATAGCAACCACAATTAGAGAGGAACAAAGGCTTGGCTTATAGAGGTTGAAATGAATTGAATTTTTAATCTTAAATTTTCTTCAAGACAATTGTTTATGTGCTTCAAAATTTTTTTGGTAATGGTTGAAAATTTGTCACCATGTAAACATCAATCTAGATTTCCATATACACCTCAACAAAATGCATTTGTTGAAAGAAAGAACACTTGTCCCACCAAAGCACTATAATGGATCACTTGATACGACGCTTGAAATGGCCACAGGATATCTGTTGCTCATTGCTATGTGTTTGATTGCTTGGCAGATGCATAAGTTCCTTAATAATAACAAGGAATTAGGTTGATCAAGCAAGGAAATGTTTTTTTTTCTTGGGTAGAGTTCTCATAGTCCATTCTAGTTATATGATCATCCATATACTAACGGCATTTTAGTTATCCGTGATGTTGATTTTGTGAAAGTCGCAATATAGCTATTACTTTCATGTACCAATGACATTTTAATTAGCTCTAAAGATGTGTATGACACTTTGTTGCCTCTTTTTATATGTGGATTCTCAAGTGCTGGTCCAAATGAGGTAATTTCTAAGACTTGACATGTTCCACATGATCATTTCATGTTGCATGCAGATTGACATGATGCCCTAGTTGGTGATAGGGCTCACATAGAAGAGGCTCAAGATTGGATGTACCTTTGGATTAATGTATGCGTTTAGGCTCTCATAGTGCTTTGTTTGCATAAGATTGCTATGCAATGGATGCCTCTAGTATTTGTGATCAGAATAAGTATGTTTATTTTGAAAAATCACACAGTTCAGATAAATGGATGGATGTTATGGAATCATAATATGATTCCTTTATGAAGAATGGTACTTGGTCTTTATGTGATTGGTATCTAAGAAAAAATTCCATTGGAATTAAATGGGTATACAAACTAAGACATTAGCTACATGGAAAAATTCACATATATCAAACTAGGCTTGTTGCCAATGGTTATGCTCGAGATAAAGGAATTGATTTCATGACACCAAATGAGCCACACTTCATAGCATTTCTACACTTACAACTCATCATGGTTGGAATGTATGTGCCATTCCTCATGATACCCATAAAGATCAACACTCGAACATGCAAAAGACATGTGCAAACATTAGTGTTATTATCAAAAGAACAAATAATATATATATATATATATATATATATATATATATATATATATATATATATATATATATATATATATATATATATATATATATATATATATATATATATATATATATATATATATATATATATATATATATATATATATATATATATATATATATATATATATATATATAGAGAGAGAGAGAGAGAGAGAGAGAGAGAGAGAGAGAGAGAGAGAGAGAGAGAGAGAGAGAGAGAGAGAGAGAGAGAGAGAGAGAGAGAGAGAGAGAGAGGAGGGAGGGAGGGAGGGAGGGAGGGAGGGAGGGAGGGAGGGAGGGAGGGAGGGAGGGAGGGAGGGAGGGAGGGAGGGAGGGAGGGAGGGAGGGAGGGAGGGAGGGAGGGAGGGAGGGAGGGAGGGAGGGAGGGAGGGAGGGAGGGAGGGAGGGAGGGAGGGAGGGAGGGAGGGAGGGAGGGAGGGAGGGAGGGAGGGAGGGAGGGAGGGAGGGAGGGAGGGAGGGAGGGAGGGAGGGAGGGAGGGAGGGAGGGAGAGAGAGAGAGAGAGGAGAGAGAGAGAGAGAGAGAGAGGAGAGAGAGAGAGAGAGAGAGAGAGAGAGAGAGAGAGAGAGAGAGAGAGAGAGAGAGAGAGGGAGAGAGAGAGAGGAAAGAGAGAGAGAGAGAGAGAGAGAGAGAGAGAGAGAGAGAGAGAGAGAGAGAGAGAGAGAGAGAGAGAGAGAGAGAGAGAGAGAGAGAGAGAGAGAGAGAGAGAGAGAGAGAGAGAGAGAGAGAGAGAGAGAGAGAGAGAGAGAGAGAGAGAGAGAGAGAGAGAGAGAGAGAGAGAGAGAGAGAGAGAGAGAGAGAGAGAGAGAGAGAGAGAGAGAGAGAGAGAGAGAGAGAGAGAGAGAGAGAGAGAGAGAGAGAGAGAGAGAGAGAGAGAGAGAGAGAGAGAGAGAGAGAGAGAGAGAGAGAGAGAGAGAGAGAGAGAGAGAGAGAGAGAGAGAGAGAGAGAGAGAGAGAGAGAGAGAGAGAGAGAGAGAGAGAGAGAGAGAGAGAGAGAGAGAGAGAGAGAGAGAGAGAGAGAGAGAGAGAGAGAGAGAGAGAGAGAGAGAGAGAGAGAGAGAGAGAGAGAGAGAGAGAGAGAGAGAGAGAGAGAGAGAGAGAGAGAGAGAGAGAGAGAGAGAGAGAGAGAGGGAGAGGGAAAAATCTTATCATGTGCATTTTAAGATGCTCGATTCCAAATACGTGAATAGCTTTTGGATGAACCCTCTTCCTTCTCAAAACAAGATCTTTGGAAAATAGCTTCTTTATGAAGCCTCTAACTCTTGATCCCCCCCCCCCCTAGGAGCCACAATCTCATTCACACTTGTGCTCTCAATCACACTCTGACACTCTCATTCACAACCTCAATCTCAATCAGAATCATAATAATGTGATTATACAATTGCAATATCATTCTCATTCTCATTCTCAATCTCACTCTCATTCTCAATCACACTCTCAATCACAATCACAATCTTGAGGCTAGTATTCTTGATGTTCTTGAATGACAGAAGCTTATTCCCACAAAACAAGGTTTCTTCTCAACTTTGGTTGTATTATTTTTGTCTTCATCATCAAGCCTCCGTCTTTCATGTCGATAGCATCATCATCATCATCATCATGTAAACATCGTGTGCATGTTTAACACATCGAAAATTGTCCTTATGCTAAACAATTTGATCAACTAGAAGTGAGCTATGCTTGAGGAAACTATAAGTTGCTCTTAACGTCTCTGGAATCTCATAAAAATGATGATCTCTGTACATCTTACAAGGAAATATCTGAACTCATCTTCAAAGGTTCCCACAAAGAATAGTGTAGATCCCTCTCTTCCCTCTCTCTCTTTCTCTCTCCTGTTCTCTCTCTCTCTCTCCCTCTCTCTCTCTCTCTCTCTCTCTCTCTCTCTCTCTCTCTCTCTCTCTCTCTCTCTCTCTCTCTCTCTCTCTCTCTCTCTCCTCCCCCGCCCCATCCCGCACCCCTCCCCACAGCCCACCCCGCCCCACCCCGCAGCTCCCCCTGCCCCACCCCGCTGACCCCGCCCGCAACCCCCGCTGACCCCTCCCGCTGCCCCCGCGCTCCCACGCCACCCCCCGCCCCGCTGAGTCCCGCCACCCCCACCCACTCCCGCCACCCCCGCCCCCTCACCCCGCTGCCCCTGCCTAGCCTCCCCCGCTGACCCCGCCTAGCCCCCCCCTCAGACCCCGCAGCTCCCCCCGTCCCTCCCCGCCACCACCCCCGCTGTCCCCCTCCTACCCCCCCCCCCCACTAACCCCGCCTAGCCCCCCCGCTGACCCCGCCTAGCCCCCCAGCTGACCCCGCTTAGCCCCCCCGCTGATCCCGCCCGCAACCCCCGCCCCTCCCCGCAGCTTCCCCCCGCACCTCCCCGCCACCACCCCCGCTGCCCCCCGCCTAGCCCCCCCACTGACCCTGCCTAGCCCCCCCCCACTGACCCCGCCTAGCCCCCCCGCTGACCCCGCCTTGCCCCCCCCTTTAACCCCGCAGCCCGCCCCCCCTGAGTCCCACCACCCCCCGCCCCCGCTGACTCCCGCACACCCCCGCCCCCTCACACACCCACACACACACACACACACACACACACCCACACACACCCACACACACAAACACCCACACACACCCACACACACACACACCCACACACACCCACACACACACACACACACCCACACACACCCAGAGCCACAAGCGAGGAAGCTGAGTGATCCAGAGATGAGAGATATATATGATCAATATGGAGAGGATGCACTTAAGGAAGGAATGGGTGGTGGAGCTGGTCATAGCCCTTTCGACATTTTTGAATCGTTCTTTGGTGGAGCCAATCCTTTTGGAGGTGGTAGTAGCGAGGTAGTAGGAGACAAAGGCGTGGAGAGGATGTAGTGCATCCTTTGAAGGTCTCACTGGAGGAGTTATACAATGGAACATCAAAAAATTTATCATTGGCTAGAAACATGCGCGCTCGTACACACAAAGGTCCCCGCATCGAGATCAATTTCTCTAGACTTATGGAAAATATGTGGATGAGGAGGAGAAATTGTTTGAACAAGTTAGGAATGTTAGCACTATGTGGGCCACACTCTTGCGAATATCCTTGAACAGGAGATAACCACGGATTCTTCAATGCTTGGATACTGGCATGGTCGTCATCAGTATGAACTCTTGTGATGATGGTCATTCAGGAGCTGAGCGTGCTTAGTAAACCACCATCAATTAATGGTTTAATCTGCATCTTTCAAATCTTCAGAAGGGAGTTTTTATTATACATGGATACGACCTTCTGTTCACAAATCCAAGGCATGACCTAGATGCTATTCATGGGCCTTTCCATGAGGACAAGCAGTTGGACCAATCGGCTTCATTTGAATTGCCCGGGATTAAATCAATGAGGAAATAACAAAACAACACAAAATGAGAATCTCGGATGGCAAGTGAAAAGGTAAAAGGAAACTGTTAAAAGTGGAGGTGAAGAAATAATGGTTGCCACCAACCATTCATTACGACTGCCTATTTTTGTGATCCAATTCAAATCAAGGGAATATTTGACTACCCCCCAAAAGTTGGGTAATCAACCGGCGCGTGATCAGTGGACGTGAGGAATCGGCAAGGCCCTCTTGGCCTATGTGAGCCTATAAAAGCAATAGATTTGTGTTCATTTGGGACCTTGGTTCAGATACACATTTGTATACGTGCATACAGAGGTCCTCTCTTGGCACTTGTGGCTTCAAGCCTACTGTAGGAAGTCACTGTGTAGTGTGATTCCAGAGCGTGGGCTTTCCAGTAGAGGGCTAATAGCACTATAGTGTGAAGGGTGTGGCTTGGTGGTCATTCTGTGTGAGTCAGTGTTATTTTTATGCTTTGTTCCTTAAAGCAATTCTCCACGATTTGTATTGTTCAGTATTGGTCTGCATATAATTGGTCCAGTGTACTGATCGGAAGAATCTATTACATTGTTGTGGTTTAGCTCTGGAGTGGTATGTTAGTCCTAAGCAGGATCTTTTGAGCATCGCTTTGACCAATCTTGTAATCATCTGTTTCGAATCAAGAAGTGTATGGTCTTCCTTGGTCATTTATTGCTAATATTTTGTGGAGTATTTACAACTTTGTGCAGTCATTTACATCTGCCTACTCTCAGAAATGTTAAAAGGTAGACTTCCTTAAAGAGAACCCCCCTTGAGTAGGCGACGTACTGGAAGCGCTTATTCTCATTCACGGTTACATTAGCAGATCAACATCGGGTTGCGCCACTTGGCATTATTGAAAAGGTACTGATGGTAGTACAGGGCTGCCACTTTGTGCTAGATTTTGTTGTTATGCACTTCCACAGGAGACTTCCTACCCTTTACTCCTGGGGAGACCTTGGCTGAGGCAAGCAAAAGCTTTGCAAGATTGGGGGAAAAACAAACTATGGATTTCAACAAGCACCAATAGCCAACTGCAACTACATCTAGAAGAAGGATTCGACTCAGGAAAAACTACTGGATATACTGTGGACACTCAGGTAATGCCCTGTCTACCCCAAGAAGATGATACATTGTTAAATTGGATGATGGGAAGTGCAGAGTGTTGCACAGTGGAGATCAATGAAATTGAGGAAGAAGTTGCAGATAAGGTAATTACAGGAAAGGGCAATGAAGATCGCAAGGTGTTGGAGAATGAGCAATTGCAGGAAAATACAAGATTTGAAGAAGCAACCAAGATAAAAGTATCGGAGGTAGAAGGTTATGAACCTAAGAGCAGAGAAGATCTTCCTTTTGCAGATATACCTCAAGGATGGATAGAAGAACATGTTGCAGAATATGAATTAAAGTCCACTCCTACATATAGTGGAGATGATTTCTCAAGCAAAACTAGCCCTGAAACATTGGTTCACGAAGTAAATTTAGGGGATGAAGAGAACCCTCAAGTAGTTCACTTGGCATCCTGGTTGTGGCATTATCCTCCTTTACTACAGAAGGTAACTTCTTTGCTTTTTGCCTATAAAAGTGTCTTTGCATGGTCCTACAGAGATCTAACAGGGATACCAGAAGAGCTTGGGTTACATCGGATACCCTTAGTTGAGGGAGCCACACCTGCAAGAAGTAGACCATACCGACTCAATCCGAAGTATGCAGAGGCAGTAAAAGAAGAAATTACAAAACTAGAAGAAGCAGGTATAATTGTTCCAGTAGAACATTGTAGGTGGCTTTCTTCTATGGTTATTGTGCCCAAGAAAAATAGTGGAAAAATAAGAGTCTGTGTTGATTTTCGTGCTTTGAATAAAGTGACTATTCAAGATGGATTTCCTCAGCCCTTCATAGAGCAAGTACTTGAGGAAGTAGCGGGTCACACTTTGTATAGTTTCTTGGATGGTTTTAGTGGCTACAATCAGATAGTGATCCATCCTGATGATAGGGACAAAACAGCCTTTGTCACTCCCTAGGGCACTTATGTCTATACTCGCATGGCTTTTGGTTTGAAGAATGCACTAGCTTCATTTAATAGAACGTTGTATCTGATATTGGGCAAATGGTTAACAACCTTTCTACGCATTTTTATGGATGATTTTTTAGTATTTTCAGGTACAGATAAAAGAGCAGCAGTTCAAGATTTCCATGATCATTTGGAAAATCTAAAAGAAATTTTTGAGCAATGTCTCAAAACAGGGTTAAAGTTGAATCCTGATGAATGTCACTTTTTCGTCACTAAGGGCACTCTTCTTGGTCACATAGTATCTGTTGAAGGTATAACCGTGGACCCTGCAAAGGTTACAGTTATTCTTTCCATGCCAATTCCACAAAGCCCAAAGGAAGTGCAAAGTTTCTTGGGTCATGCAGGACATCACAGAAGATTCATTCGGATGTATTCAGAAATTGCTAAGCCCTTGTCAAGGCTTACCAGTAAAAAGGTCCCTTTCTCATGGAGTACTGAAGCTGACAAAGCATTTTGTGAGCTAAAATTGAGGCTATGTATTGCTCCACTTTTAAGTGTTCCTAACTGGTCATTTGAATTTCATGTGCATACAGATGCTACTCTTCATGCTGTTGGTGCAGTTCTAGCTCAACCATCATCACACAAGGTTGATAGACCTATCTCTTATGCCAGCAAACTACTCAACCAAGCTGAAAGGAATTACAATACAACGGAAAGAGAAGGTTTGGCTATCGTATTTGCTCTTCAGAAGTTCCAACATTATCTCCTTGGTGTACATTTTATAGTTATATCTGTTCATCAGCCCTTGAAGTATTTGATAAACAAACCTAGAGTGGCTGGAAGGATTTGGAGATGGTTACTCATATTCCAAGAATTTAATTTTGATATTCATATTAAGCCAAGAAAAGAGCACTACATGGCAGATCAAGTGTCCAAGACGGCAATGAGGGAAAAAGCAACAGGTATTAATGATGAACTGGTGGATAGCAATCTTTTTCTAGTAGCAATTCGGACTGGTTGGTATGATGAAATTCTCCATGTTCTCACTACTGGAAAGATCCCAGAACACTTGACACCTGTAGAAAAGAGAAGATTGCTCCTGAAAACCAAAGCATATTCTCTTATAAATGGAAATTTATATAGATACTGTCACGATGATATCTTGAGAAGGTGTATCTATCCAGAGGAGGTAAATCTTTTGCTAGAGGCTGCACACAATGAAGGACATCTAAAGGGGGAAGAATTGGCTCATAGAATCATCCACAAAGGACTATGGTGGCCTCATATTTACAAGGATGCAATCAAGTTTGCTAAGGAATGCCACATCTGCCAGAGGTGTGCCCCCGCGCCAACCAAATTGAATTTCCAACCATTAGTCATATCTACAGGATGGCTCCCATTTGAACAATGGGGTCTTGATTTCATAGGACCAATTAGTCCAACTGGTCAACATGGAGGTAAAAAGTATATATTGATGGCCACATGTTATGCCACTAAATGGATAGAGGCTAAAGCTACAGCGGACTTCATAGCTTTAACAGTAGCTAAGTTCTTGTATAAACGTATTTTCTCAAGATTTGGTTGCCCACTGGAAATCACTAGTGATAGAGGCACACATTTTATAAATCAATTGCTCCAGTTTATATTTGACAGGTACAAAATCTTCCATAAAAAATCTTGTGCCTACTATCCAAGGGAAAATGGCCAAGCAGAGAGTTCCAATAAGATTTTGATTGGATTGCTTCACAAATTATCTTTCGATCATCAAAGCTCCTGGCCACTAGCGCTGATCGGTGCAATTTGGGCTTTCAGAACCACGAAGAGGGGAACCACAGGCGAGACTCCATTTCGTTTAGTATATGGGAAAGAGGCATTGGCACCATTCGAGTTCATTATCAGAAAGGAAACAGGAATCAAAACCATTGGAATTGAACCCCCCATTCAGAGATTGGTGGCATTAGAAGAGTACAGAGAAGGGGCAATGCAGAAACTTCTGGTAACACAAGAAGAGCGCAAGAGATTACATGACAGGTATCTGAGATCCAATGAAGTTCAGGAAGGGTCCATGGTTTTAGTGCATCAAGTCCCAGCAATTTCAACTAAATTGGCGCCCAAATGGATAGGACCTTATAAGGTGATCAAGGTATTACCACATGGCGCAGTGCATCTGGAGGATTTGCAGGGTATAAGGATTCCCCTGGTTAATATCTCCAGGGTGAAGAAGTATCTAAACTAAGTCAACTTGGAAGAATTTCAACCACTGTACATACCACGTATCATTCAAGTATTTGCAGTATTTCATCATTTGAGTATTTGCAGTTATTTCGTCATTCAAGTATCTGCAGTTATTTCATTCAATAATGGAGAAATTGCACCAGGGACGGTGCAAAAGCTTGATGTGGGGGTCTCTAGATCCCTCTCTTCCCTCTCTCTCTTTCTCTCTCCTTCTCTCTCTCTCTCTCTCTCTCTCTCTCTCTCTCTCTCTCTCTCTCTCTCTCTCCCTCCTCCCCCGCCCCACCCCGCACCCCTCCCCGCAGCCCACCCCGCCCCACCCCGCAGCTCCCCCCGCCCCACCCCGCTGACCCCGCCCACAACCCCCGCTGACCCCTCCTGCTGCCACCGCGCTCCCCCGCCACCCCCCGCCCCGTTGGGTCCCGCCACCCCCGCCCACTCCTGCCATCCCCGCCCCCTCACCCCGCTGCCCCCGCCTAGCCTCCCCCGCTGACCCCGCCTAGGCCCCCCCTGAGACCCCGCAGCTCTCCCCGCCCCTCCCCGCCACCACCCCCGCTGTCCCCCGCCTACCCCCCCCACTGACCCCGCCTAGCCCCCCCGCTGACCCCGCCTAGCCCCCCTGCTTACCCCGCTTAGCCCCCCCACTGACCCCACCCGCAACCCCCGCCATTCCCCGCAGCTTCCCCCCCGCCCCTCCCCGCCACCACCCCCGCTGCCCCCCGCCTAGCCCCCCCACTGACCCCGCGTAGCCCCCCCCACTGACCCCGCCTAGCCCCCCGCTGACCCGGCCTTGCCCCCCCCTCAAATCCCGCAGCCCGCCCCCCCTGAGTCCCACCACCCGCCGCCCCCGCTGACTCCCGCACACCCCCGCCCCCTCACACACCCACACACACACACACACACACCCACACACACCCACACACACAAACACCCACACACACCCACACACACACACACCCACACACACCCACACACACACACACACCCACACACACCCACAGCCACAAGCGAGGAAGCTGAGTGATCCAGAGATGAGAGATATAGATGATCAATATGGAGAGGATGCACTTAAGGAAGGAATGGGTGGTGGAGCTGGTCATAGCCCTTTCGACATTTTTGAATCGTTCTTTGGTGGAGCCAGTCCTTTTGGAGGTGGCAATAGTCGAGGTAGTAGGAGACAAAGGCGTGGAGAGGATGTAGTGCATCCTTTGAAGGTCTCACTGGAGGATTTATACAATGGAGCGTCAAAAAAATTATCATTGGCTAGAAACATGCGCGCTCGTACACACAAAGGTCCCCGCATTGAGATCAATTTCTCTAGCCTTATGGAAAATATGCGGATGAGGAGGAGAGGTTGTTTGAACAAGTTAGGAATGTTAGCACTATGTGGGCCACACTCTTGCGAATATCCCTGAACAGGAGATAACCACGGATTCTTCAATGCTTGGATACTGGCATGGTCGTCATCAGTATGAACTCTTGTGATGATGGTCATTCAGGAGCTGAGCGTGCTTAGTAAACCACCATCAATTAATGGTTTAATCTGCATCTTTCAAATCTTCAGAAGGGAGTTTTTATTATACATGGATACGACCTTCTGTTCACAAATCCAAGGCATGACCTAGATGCTATTCATGGGCCTTTCCATGAGGACAAGCAGTTGGACCAATCGGCTTCATTTGAATTGCCCGGGATTAAATCAGTGAGGAAATAACAAAACAACACAAAATGAGAATCTCGGATGGCAAGTGAAAAGGTAAAAGGAAACTGTTAAAAGTGGAGGTAAAGAAATAATGGTTGCCACCAACCATTTATTACGACTGCCTATTTTTGTGATCCAATTCAAATCAAGCGAATATTTGATCTACCCCCCAAAACTTGGGTAATCAACCGGCGCGTGATCAGTGGACGTGAGGAATCGGCAATGCCCTCTTGGCCTATGGGAGCCTATAAAAGCAATGGATTTGTGTTCATTTGGGACCTTGGTTCAGATACGCATTTGTATACATGCATACAGAGGTCCTCTCTTGGCACTTGTGGCTTCAAGCCTACTATAGGAAGTCACTCTGTAGTGTGATTGCAGAGCGTGGGCTTTCCAGTAGAGGGCTAATAGCACTATAGTGTGAAGGGTGTGGCTTGGTGGTCATTCTGTGTGAGTGAGTGTTATTTTTATGCTTTGTTCCTTAAAGCAATTCTCCACCATTTGTATTCTTTAGTATTGGTCTGCATATAATTGGTCCAGTGTACTGATCGGAAGAATCTATTACATTGTTGTGGTTTAGCTCTGGAGTGGTATGTTAGTCCTGAGCAGGATCTTTTGAGCATCTCTTTGACCAATCTTGTAATCATCTGTTTCGAATCAAGAAGTGTATGGTCTTCCTTGGTCATTTATTGCTTATATTTTGTGGAGTATTTACAACTTTGTGCAGTCATTTACATCTGCCTACTCTCAGAAATGTTAAAAGGTATACTTCCTTAAAGAGAACCCCCCTTGAGTAGGCGACGTACTGGAAGCGCTTATTCTCTGCTCTTAATAAAAGGGGATACCCCAGTACCTCCTCTACAAATAGTTAGTAGAGAAACCCCTTCATTGCGCATGTAGGAAACTAGTAATATAAAGAGTATTCCCCCTTTTATGCATTGGAAGATGCTTCTTTTTTAAAGAAACAAGTTGAAAAAACATGGATTCCCCATTAAGGGGATGAAAGGCTAATGATATTACTTTGTATCTCTTTTTATCTCTCTTGTATTTATCTCCTTCATCAATTTGAAGCTGTGTTGTACAAGAATCCTAAAATATGGAGAGGCCCAAAACACATAGATTGTTTCAAAATCTTGGCGATTTGCTTCAGTGCTATGTATTTGAACGCAATGAGGATTTCATTTGTGAGACCATGAAGATGAGGGGTCTTATATTTTAGAAGTTAGAGGATGAAAATCTCAAAGTGAGAGGTAATGATAGGTTCTTCTAATGAATTCTTAGTGTCCCTTTAGAACAATGACGAGCCTAATCTAGGAGAGAGTCGTCATCCAATAACTTCCACTATCATTAAACTTCTTGCGTTACTTCATTTTTAAAAGTTTACTTATCTATGTGAGTGACGTATCTACTTTAGCTGCTTATCACTACTTAAAAAATCATTTTAATCGATGGAACTTAGCTCTTATGTGGATCTAAGTTGACCCTCTATCTTCAAGAGGCTAGATTGAAGTTCCATTTCTGTTGTATTGATCCCTTCCTATATTATTTTGAGCCTAAAAAAAAAGAGTTTCTGTAATGTTTCCCATCAAATTGAGCACATCAGAGAGAAATTGAGCACATCAGAGAAATTACAGTGAAGTTCAAATCTTAGAATTGAGATCGTGGGGAAACTAGATTGGAAACAATGGGTGCAAATACAGGGAGACGGAAGAATGAAGAATGCAGGGGAGACTGAATACAAAGGGATCAACACACAACACGAAACCAAGGAGCTTGTCCTCCGTCCCGAGGATCACATAAGGAAACGACAATGCGATGTGATATGAGACATGCATCCCAATATCAAGAGAAGTCCAAGTAATCATTCAAGTACAATTGACAAGTAAGTCCAAGTAAAAAATTGGTTGTGTTATTTGTCTTGCAAATCAACGAGGAAGCTAATGACCCTCCATTTCTTTCTTATTTTTCTTGGAGATCAACGTGAAAGGTATTGACCCTCCACTGATCTTTCCAATTCCTCTTCCCGTTTTAGCATTCACCTCTCATTTTCTGAGTGGTTGTCTCTTTTCAAAGAGGAGACTCATCAAAGTTGCTCGTTTAGAATATTATTTGATAAACTTTGTAGATTTAAAACGAAAAAGAACTGTTACCTTTAATATACAACTCCTCGAGTGCAGTACATCCCTCCAAATCCACTAGACGCAGTGATGTCCCGTCGAGGGTTAACGTCTTCAACTTTTGAAACCATGTCATAGAGAGGTATTCTAACTTCGGTAGCGAGGCCTGCTCCAGCAGATAAATATATGGACACATTTTGGGGAGATATGATGTTTAAGGAAGCGCAAAGTTATATGAGTTCCTGCACTCACATCCACCCTCAATTCTTGCAGAGATGAGCAGCCATCGAGCTTGAGGTTTTGCAAAAACAGAAGACCTGTTGATTATAGTAAGAGAGAACTTCATATGCTGCTTAACACAACGAATAATTTAAGAACACACTTTGTTGCCCCATAAATCTACGCATGATTTAATATTTTTCCTTCAGCATACACATAAAAAAACACTATGCATCCCTCTAAAAATGAAAACTTGCACGATCTATCAAGAAAGAGAGGTTGACATTACCATTTTCTTTACGTTCTGCATGCATAATAACTCTTTCATGAGGACCTGTATCCGATCATTTGATTTCCAAAATATGTATGTCATCGTGATCTGATGTTTTTCTTCTGCTATAGATTTGGAGGTTCAGGTGTTTTCTTTAAACAATGCTCTTTATTTACGAAGTTTTACTTTTATTTTTACGAAGGTAGTGGGTCATATCGGACCACCACCCTTTTACTCTCATTTTCAAACCATTTGCCAAACTCAAGAAGGCACCTTGGATTCATGCTTGTCTGACGTCTTTCTCCCTTCCCTCTGTCCATCAAGAAATTACCTCAATTTGGAATTCGGTGTTTGCCATCAACACTTCACTGGCCAAATGTTGGAGGGCTGTGGTTGAGAAGACACATCAAATTCTAGTTAGAACTCACAAGATGCTTTGCAATGTTTGGTGGAAGCAAAGTGAAAAGCTCTATCGGAGACTCAAGGAAGTGAACATAGGGATGATTTGGGTGTAAGTTAGTCTTTTGCCACCACCATCTTCACTGAAAGTCAAAGTACATTGGTAGTTGTGAGGAACCCTATGTTCCATGCTTGCACTAAGCACATTAAGGTGCATTATCATTATGCCAAGGAGAGGTTCTCTGCTCTAGAGATCAGCTTGGCATATTTGCCCATGTAGGACAAGGTTGTAGACCTTTTCATGAAGGCTTTGCCTAGGGAGAAGTTTGAAGCTTTCCGCAAAGCTTTAGGCTTACTTCCTTTTGTGGATTGATTCTACATAGCTTGGCACTTCTTTATACATGAGTGCCAGCTCCTTGTTCACCACATCACTCCTAGGGGGGATTTGTTGATATATCTTGGTAATGATGTGTGTGAACACACTAGGAATGTCGGGGCTATTTTTCCCCTCTTTAAGAGGTTTTTCCCCCGGCTTGTATATATGCCTATAACCCTAATGGGTTACTCATCTTTGTACATTCTAGAGGTAATACATTCAGTATTGTATGTTGAGCTCCAAGCTTCTTCTTCTTCCTTGTGTTGTTTGTGTGCTTCCGCAGATGTCCAACTCCAACACATCAGGGTTTGGTGCAACACTAAGACCTCTTCGGCCAAGCTCATTTTCAAGAACAATAACATGATTACTCTAGTGGGCCTCCCTAGTCCTCCTTACGCTTTTATTCTCCCTGTGGTCGATTTCTTCTAAAGGCTCAAATCTTGTGTACTCCCTATGGATGAGTTGGAACAATTTCAAACAATTTATCAAAATTGAAAAAGATTGGAAATGGCTGGCCGATATCAGACAAAATGACTCAATTTGGTTTTAGATCATGGGCATAACGGGTGTGGGTTCTTGGAACCACCACATTGCTAAGAGGCTCATAAGGGTTTTAGATACTCGAAACACCTTTGGAATAAGAACGTGGCTAGTGGATTAGATTTGAGGACATAGAGCTAGAAATAACGGTGAATTCTGAAGAATGGGCTCTTCTTTAGAGCACATGCTCCACTTGGAAACGATAAAAAACTAGACTCCTCATAGGGCGGGTTCTACCGTGCCATGAGGGTCTTATTTGGCACAACGGCAATTGCTTGTCCAAAATTCCTAGAACCAAGGTGAACACGGACTATCATATCATGCTTAAGGAGTGGTGCCTGACTTGGACAAAGCTACATTGGGATTTGAAGTTCATGTCTATCTTGCATCCCCTCATCAAGATCAAAAATTTAGTTCTAATGTGGAAAATTCTCCATCGTGGTATCTAAAGGCTGGCAAAATTTGTTGGGCTCCCCTATGGTGCAAGCCTTGTCTTTGCAACATCGAGGACCAATCTAAAGGCTAGCAAAATTTTTGGGTCTCCCACATGGTGCAAGCATTGTGCCCCAAGTCTCTCCTTCTCTAGCAAACCCTTGGGAATATTTTGAGACTGTAGGGAAAAAAACCTAGGAGAAGCAATTGGCTTCTCCACGGCACTGTGGAATGTGATAAGAGGAGAAACCCCCTAGAAGATTTGGAGGGAGTGGTGTGCCTACAACTTCGGATAGCCTCCTAAAGAATGGTCGATCGAGAAGTCTTTGTTCCTCCTTGGCAAAAGAATCTCCAATTGCAAGAGGTCCCCACCCTTTAGGCATCATAAAGCTTTTCTCTTCAAGAACAACAAGCTCAAACTCCAAGTGGCCCCCCCCCCATGAGGGCGACAAGGGGGTCATTAACCTCCTTTGTAACACTCTCTAGATCTACAAATTCCACCCCTGCTTTTTGGGATTCGGAGGGCAGGGGGGTCCTAAGGCCACTAGCCCCATTCACTTTTAACTTTTTCTTCTTTTTAATTAATTAAAGTCTAGGAGAGTAGGCCATGGAAGAAGTTCCCTTTTTCTTTAGAAAAAAAAGGAAAATTAAAAAGCGAGCTAGAGAGAATGACAAGAAAAAAGGTTATAATAGGGGGATAGATCTATAAAAACACATATCCTTCTACCTATATTGATTAGGGATCTTAAATCATCCACTCTTCATAGGAATCTTGAGGTTCACTACACATCTTTAATACAAAATCTTCCAAAGTGCTTTACAGCTAATGGCATTCCATTGAGCACATTAGCAATCGACCACTTCATAAAACAGAGCTTGCTTCAATTGAACATATGAGGCAACAAACGAGTCTTGCTGAGGCAATACAAAGTCAAGATCCTCTTATAATAGAAGATATAAAAGGGACTTAAGTCAACCGTGCCATTAGAGCATCAGTTTATGACGATTTTCTCAAATATGTTCTTTTGCACATTAAATGAGAGAGAGAGAGAGAGAAAGTTTACGTCATAGAGACATAGGAAAAAAGAAATGAGAAGTAGAGAGAAGGGAGATATTTTTTAAGGACTTTAAATTATGAACAAGAAAAAGATACAAGAATATTAGAGAGCATTTTGGCACCCTCACTAAGAAGAGCATTTTGGTTAAACAAGAAGAATTGAAGAGGATTTTCCTCATTAAGTCGGTCTTTAACCATATATTGCCTCTTGAATCCCTATGATAATGGTTCCATAAGAGGGAGCATCTCTGGCCTTTTCAATCCTTTAAGAAATACTTCTACAAGGAGTTCTTTTTTTTGCATGGATTTGTGGTTAGTAGGTGTGAAATGTTTCTAGCAGACCATGCCCTCGTGGTGCTTGAGAATGAAGAAATGGCCTTCCAAGCCTTATAGGTTGGCACCTAGCAGGTTTAACACACAATCTTATACATCTTGAAGTGGTTTCCTCAGTTTGTTTCTGATAAACCTAAACCTTCTTGTTTTCCGCTCTTAGTGGAACTCTCTAACCATCCCTATTTCCTTTATGGATCTATTAGGGAGATCATTATGTGCATCAACGCTTCTTAGCCTCTACCAAAATTTCAATAGTTTCATATATGAAGATGTATCATACTCACTCAATGTGTGATGGCACCCTCATATTCATGTTAGAGTGGATCTTAACTTGGATCTACCCTCTAAAACCAGTATGGACGTTGACAAAGGAAACCTTGAGAAAAAGCTAATATACAAAAGCTTTCCCAATGCAAGCTTTTTTTATGGGGGGAAACGACCATACAATCAGAGATTTCTCACTAAGAGAGAAATCCTTTAGGGCAAAACAAGATCAGGAGAGTTTGCTGGTTATGGGGAACAACGATGCTACAACCTAAAGACTACGAGGTGTGCCTCTAAAGGACATTAATTCAGATCTCAAAAACTTAAAGAAAGGTATCTCAAGGGGCATAATGATGGGGCCGTCAGAGAAGTTGGGGAAAGAAGAAGAACAAAACCCAAATGTCATTCAAAGATGAGTCCCACTCACTCAGTCCTAAAAATAGACATCTTTTGTATTTTGGGAAAGGAAATCAATCTTTTGGAATACCTGGATAAAATGAATCAAGAATTATCTAACGAAGAAACCACACAAGATTGCTCTCCAAGCAAAGAATACAATCAACAAGAGGTTAACAAAGAAGATGACCCTAATAGTGAAAGTTAGATTATTGGATATATGATTGGTGTTCAGGTATCATAATCTTTTGCAAAGGTGGTTTCTCAAAAAGAGAAATGCCTAGTCGGGTTCCTTTAGAACAGCCCCCTCAAAGGATGGCTATTGTTCTAAGAACCCTCATCTTAAAGAAGAAGAGTTGAAGATAAAAGCAAGAAAAAAGAGGGAGAAGTCCCTGATGAAAAAAGTCATCAGCCTTCAAAAATTAGTCTTGGTTTGCTTAACATTCAAAGGTGATTAGACCCCTAAAGGTACTAGTGTTTGTTCAATGGCTTGGAGATAAAAATTTCAATCCAACCTTCATTTTTCTCCAAGACATCAATTGGAAGATGTTGAACTTCAAAACAAACTTAGAAGCATTTTAGCATCTCACTTGTGGGTGATGACTTGGCCCCTCTAGAGGAGTTTTCATGCGGTTTTAGGAATCCTGGTGGTTTTGCATGCACTTTTAGTGGATAACTTTGTGCATCCAAACCATAGGTGAGTTGGTGCTTCTTTGAAGGGACCTTTCTTGCTCACCATCACTATAGTGTATGCACCTAATCTACCCATGAAAAGACTGAATACATGGAATTCCTTGGACGCCCTAACCTTTGAGGTAATGCTTTGTCGGGACTTTAATATTGTACAAGATCAATATGATAGATGGAAAAAAACTTAGTGAATCATTGAAGGATGGGTGGGACAATATTAAGCTACACTATGAGCTGGTGGAAGTCAAAGATGTACATGGTTTCTCATGGTCAAACCTCTAGTAGGGACTGTTTTGCAAAAAGGTCAATTTGATGGAAGCTTTGTTGCATAGAATATCATTATGAAACTTGATCCGCCACCTTTTGCTCGATGTGTGCACTTAGTGCTGATCGATCACTATCCCGTTCTCCTCAATTTCAAATCACATTTAGGACATGGGAAAGCCCCTTGGTTTCATGCCAATCCATCCACCCTCACTCTCCACTTTGTTCAAGAGATTGTTGGAGCAAGTCTATGACAAGCCTAAGTATTGGCTTGAGTCCCACAAAGTCTTAGAAGAAGCTTTAAAAAGAAGACTATGTAAAGTTCACTTGTGAACTACCTCTTGTAACTTTTGAAGAGTTTACTTAATGTAAAAGTGAAAGAATCTTAAGTGGTTGAGTCCACTTGATCAAGAATGGAAAGAGGAGCCACGAATTCGTGATTTGTGGTAGGTAGAGAATCAAATCAATCATCGATTGATTGGAGAGTGATTGAGGGAAGTTAGCCTCCAAAACTCAACTATAAATAGATGGCAGTTTTAGTCGTGGCTAGAGAGACCTATGTGAAGACCTCCAAGAGCTGAGCTTTATGCCATATCAAGGTGTGATTACAAGGCACACATATGTATCAGTAAGTCATTGTATTGTACAAGCAATATACTTTCATTTTCATGATTATTTGAGTTCATCTTTCCATGTTCTTGTGAAGTGTACTACTCACTGCCATTACTCTCAGTTTTTCTCAGTCAGCTTGCAGAGATGTTTTCTCTGAGCTTGGTGCATCATTTTAAGTGATTTGACTTGGTAAAGTTAGCTCTATAAGTCTACTATATGCTCAAAAATTTTCATGTCATTTTGATGTTGCAATCTTCAGTTATGTGCATTTGAAGTCAACAGGGTCTGTTCATCTTCACTTCTCTGTCAGGTACCCGACTTTTTCACTCATCTTGTCAGAGCCATTTCTCAGTGGTTACTTATCCAAATTCAGTGATTTAAAGCTTGTTGAATTCATCTTACTGTCTAGTATAACCATACAAATGTTCATAATCATTGGATTTCTACATTTTGAGTTATGTTGATTTTTCTGCTCACTGGTCTATTTCTATAGCAGCCCGTGAAAATCGGGATGATGTCATCACTTGTTAAAACTCATTCTCAGTGTGTGGTTCCTTATTTTTGATGAGATTACTCTTGTAAGTTAGCTCTTTAAGCTACCTAGACTTCCCCAAGAGGAATTAAGCTAATTGCTGCTGTGCTCAGAGAATTATGTAAAACACTAGACAGGTGTATGAACCAAGAATAGCAAGTTTTCACCTCTGAGCTAACTCCAACTTATCTGTTTTGATCTATCTTTTTGAGAGTGATCTTCCAAGGTACATAGGCTGTCTAATACATCCATTGGCAAGCTAAAAGGGCCCACCATATACTCCTAGAGTTCATTTGGCTGGTGTAGATCAAGGATTTTGCAACACCTCTTCATCTTCAAACACATACTTATCCATCTCTTCACAGTGGTATCAGAGCAAGGTTGGACAACATGGCAGATGGATTTCCTTCATCAATTGACAAATTCGACAGAGGTAACTACTCAGCTTGGTCATAAAGAATGGAGGCTTATCTCCAAGGTAGAAGTTTATATGGTTATGTGGCTGGAGATGAAGTTATGCCAAGTTTCAGGAACAAAAGTCAACCAACACAAGAAGAGCAAGAAAGATTGAGCGCATGGTGCTCCAAGGATGCACTTGCAAGGTCTTATCTCCTCAACTCTATCTCAGATTTTTTGTTGCCTCACATTAGGAGTTGTAAGACATCTCAGGAAGTGTGGGATGCACTTGAAGCTTTCTTTTCTTCAAGTACCAAAGCTAGGAAGCATCAACTATGGCTGGATTTCACAACTCTCAAGAAGGCTCCCAAACAAAATGTGACTGATTTTGTCACAAAGCTCAAGGACATAGCGGATCAGTTGGGAAGCATTGGAGAGGTAATAAATGAAGAGCAAATTGTAAGGCAAGTCATCAATGGCTTGAAGGCAGATGATAAGTGGGAAGCATTCACCACAGCTATGGATTTGTACATGGACATGCATGTACCTGATTTCAACACACTCATTGGACAACTACTTACTCAAGAGGCAAAGCTTATCAAAAATGGAGAAAGCTCTAAAGGTAATCAATCTTCAGCTTTATACACGGATAAAAGCAAGTCTAAAGATAACAAAGGAAAGGCAAAGAAAGTGGATGATGAAGCAGGTACATATCAAGCTAACTATGCAGGTAGAGGAAGACATGGCAGAGGTAGAGGAAGAGGAGGTAGACAAGGCAGGGGGAGATCCCAAGACTCCAACTCATGTTCTATTTGTGGATTAACTAATCATACAACTGAAAATTGCTTTAGGAATTCCAGGAATCAAAGAGGCAGAGGATATAATAGAGGAAGTTATGGCTACTCAAGAGGAAGGTTCAATAACTACCATGGCAACTACAACAACTACAATCATTCAAACTATCAAGGAGGCTACAAAGGAAGGAGAGACTACAATAACTACACAGAAGACTCAAACAAAGAGGATTCATTATTGATCATGAACATGGCTATGCCACAAGGTAAATCTGATGAGCATGTTTTCTACATAGATTCAGGTTGTTCAAATCATGTGGCAGGAAATGTGGCACTCTTATCAGATTTAGAAGATCCAAGGAATAAGCATGAGGTACAAACAGGAGATGATACAAAACATCCTGTGGAGAAAATAGGCAATGTCAAAGCACCCGATGGAAACATCAACCTACTCAGTAAGGTACTCTATGTCCCTACCATTACAAAGAATTTGATAAGTGTTGGGCAGATAGTAGAGAAAGGGTTGCAAGTCAGGTTCACAAAAGCAGGAGCATTTGTTGAAGATCCAAGTCAAGGATTTAGAAGAATTGCAAAAGGTGAAAAGACAGGTAGATTGTTCACATTTGAATTACAGGACACTAGAAACATTGCTCTCTTTAATTATGGTAGTCAGACACTCACAGAATTGGAAGTATGGCACAAAAGGTTAGCACATATTGGTGAAAGGTCATTAAAGCAAATCTGCAGGGACCAAAGTGTACTTGGACTTCCTAATTTGTCAAAACAACATATGATTTATAAGTGTAGTGCATGTCAATTTGGAAAGTCTCACAGGTTACCATTCATGAAGAAAGGTTATATGCATGGAGATCTCTTGGAGTTGGTTCATACAGATGTATGGGGACCTAGCAAGGAAGCTTCAATATTTGGATCAAGGTATTATGTTTCCTTTATTGATGATTGCAGCAGATGGACTATCCTATTCTTTATGAAACACAAAGATGAAGTTTTTTCATGTTTCAAAAGATATTTGGCTCTTGTGGAGAATCAAACAGGTAAATCACTAAAAAAGCTAAGGTCAGATGGAGGGGGAGAATACTTCTCCCATGAGTTTGATTCTTTTCTTCAAGAAAGAGGAATCAAAAGAGAGGTAACTACAAGGTACACTCCTGAGCAAAATGGAGTGGCAGAAAGGAGGAATAGGACAATTGTTGAAGCTGCAAGGTCTATGTTAAATGAAAAGCATTTACCTAATTACTTATGGGTTGAGGCTGTATCTATAGCCACTTACTTGATTAACAGGTTGCCTTCAAAATCCCTTGATGGGATGACTCCATATGAGGCTTGGAATGGAAGAAGACCAAGCTTAGATCATTGTAAAATTTTTGGATGTATTGCTTTTGCTCATGTTCCTTCACAGGTTAGAGGCAAGATGGATCCAAAGGCAGAAAGGTGTGTATTTATTGGATATGACAACAATCAAAAGGGCTACAGGTTATACAACCCTACCAACAAAGGATTCTTGGTAAGCAGAGATGTAGTTTTTGATGAGAACAATTCATGGTATGAAGATTCATGCAGGAAGGTCAATTTACCATATAGTCTTGAAGAAGATTTTCCAAAGCTTGGTAGAGAACAACCGAAGATTGAAGAACAAGACACCTTAGAGGATGATGAAGAATCTCAGATGGAAAAGATCAAAGCATGGAAGTCTAAAGGTAAAGCAAAATTGCAAGAACTTGGACATGAGGCAGAATCATCACATCATGGCCTAAGAAGATCTATGAGGGAAAAGAAAAAACCAGAAAGGTATGGGTTTGACACCTCATTAGTAACTAAACATTCTATCTACATAGCACATGACATAAACCAAGAGGAGCCATCATCATTCGAAGAGGCCAAAGCAAAAACAGAATGGAAGCATGCAATGAAGGAAGAGATTGAAGCACTTGAGGAAAACAACACTTGGGATTTGGTGCCCAAGACTTCATCCATGAAGGTAATAGGCTCAAGATGGGTCTATAAATTCAAGAAGAATTCTGATGGTTCAATTAACAGGTATAAGGCAAGGCTTGTGGCAAAAGGCTTTGCACAAACTCAGGGAATTGATTATGAGGAGACTTTCTCTCCTGTGGCAAAGATGCCTACTATTAGGGTTTTGCTTAGTATTGCCTCTTCCAAGAATTGGAAGATACTTCAACTAGATGTAAAGAATGCATTCTTGAATGGTTGGATAACAGAAGAGGTATATATGGCACAACCACCTGGTTTTGAGAATCAAGTTTATCCTGATTATGTGTGTAAACTTAACAAAGCATTGTATGGTCTCAAGCAAGCTCCAAGAGCTTGGAATTTCAGGCTTGTTTCATTCTTGCAGGACAAAGGCTTTCAACCAAGCAAGGCAGATCCTTCACTCTTTATTAAAAAGAGTAATTCCGAGGTCATCTACCTATGTGTATATGTAGATGATATTATATTGACAGGAAATGATGCAGATGGTATGAAGAAGATCAAAGATCAGATGAGAGAAGAGTTCAAGATAAGTGATTTGGGTTCACTTACCTACTTCCTAGGTTTGGAAGTTGTCTACAAAGATCATGGTTTGTTTCTCACTCAAAGAAAGTACATTAAGGACATGTTGGCAAAATTCAAGATGCAAGATTGTAAGATTGCAGGTACTCCAATGGAGGTCAATCACAAATTGAGCTCACATGAAGGTGAACTCATAGAGGACATCACATCATATCAAAGTCTAGTGGGTAGTCTCAACTATGCCACATTGACAAGAGTAGATATATGTTACAGTGTGAGTGTGCTAAGCCAATTTATGCACACACCAAGGAAACCACATATGGATGTTGCCAAAAGGATTCTCAAGTATCTCAAAGGAACCATAAATGAAGGACTTTATTACCCTTATGTATCTGATTTAGGTTTGAAGCTATTTTCTGATGCAGATTGGGCTGGCTCCAAGGAAGATAGAAGGAGCACTTCAGGTTATCTTACCTTTGCAGGTTCAAAGCTTATTTCATGGTCATCCAAGAAGCAACCCACAGTTGCTCTCTCTTCTACTGAAGCTGAATATAGAGGTCTTGCCATAGCTACACAAGAAGCTATGTGGATGAAGACATTATTCAAAGATCTTGGATTGGAGTTTGGAACTCCAACTATTTTTGGTGACAATATGAGTTCTATTCATTTGGCTGCTAATCCTATTTTTCATGCAAGGACTAAACATATTGAAGTTCATTATCACTATGTACGAGAAAAGGTTCTAAGCAAAGAGATTCAAATATCATATGTGTCCACTCATCAACAATGTGCAGATATTCTAACCAAAGCATTGGATGGTACAAAGCTTTGCAAATTCAAGGCTATGATTGGTTTGCAGGCAATCTTGGAAGATTGAAGACCTCAAGCATACTTGGCTTGAGGGGGAGCTGTTGGAGCAAGTCTATGACAAGCGTAAGTATTGGCTTGAGTCCCACAAAGTCTTAGAAGAAGCTTTAAAAAGAAGACTATGTAAAGTTCACTTGTGAACTACCTCTTGTAACTTTTGAAGAGTTTACTTAATGTAAAAGTGAAAGAATCTTAAGTGGTTGAGTCCACTTGATCAAGAATGGAAAGAGGAGCCACGAATTCGTGATTTGTGGTAGGTAGAGAATCAAATCAATCATTGATTGATTGGAGAGTGATTGAGGGAAGTTAGCCTCCCAAACTCAACTATAAATAGATGGCAGTTTTAGTCGTGGCTAGAGAGACCTATGTGAAGACCTCCAAGAGCTGAGCTTTATGCCATATCAAGGTGTGATTACAAGGCACACATATGTATCAGTAAGTCATTGTATTGTACAAGCAATATACTTTCATTTTCATGATTATTTGAGTTCATCTTTCCATGTTCTTGTGAAGTGTACTACTCACTGCCATTACTCTCAGTTTTTCTCAGTCAGCTTGCAGAGATGTTTTCTCTGAGCTTGGTGCATCATTTTCAGTGATTTAACTTGGTAAAGTTAGCTCTATAAGTCTACTATATGCTCACAAATTTGCATGTCATTTGGATGTTGCAATCTTCAGTTATGTGCATTTGAAGTCAACAGGGTCTGTTCATCTTCACTTCTCTGTCAGGTACCCGACTTTTTCACTCATCTTGGCAGAGCCATTTCTCAGTGGTTACTTATCCAAATTCCGTGATTTAAAGCGTGGTGGATTCATCTTACTGTCTAGTATAACCATACAAATTTTCATAATCATTGGATTTCTACATTTTGAGTTATGTTGATTTTTCTGCTCACTGGTCTATTTCTGTAGCAGCCCGTGAAAATCGGGATGATATCATCACTTGTTAAAACTCATTCTCAGTGTGTGGTTCATTATTTTTGATGAGATTACTCTTGAAAGTTAGCTCTTTAAGCTACCTAGACTTCCCCAAGAGGAATTAAGCTAATTGCTGCTGTGCTCAGAGAATTATGTAAAACACTAGACAGGTGTATGAACCAAGAATAGCAAGTTTTCACCTCTGAGCTAACTCCAACTTATCTGTTTTGATCTATCTTTTTGAGAGTGATCTTCCAAGGTACATAGGGTGTCTAATACATCCATTGGCAAGCTAAAAGGGCCCACCATATACTCCTGGAGTTCATTTGGCTGGTGTAGATCAAGGATTTTGCAACACCTCTTCATCTTCAAACACATACTTATCCATCTCTTCACAGAGATGATCACGGTGACTTGGACCAAGCATTTAGATCCCATGCCTCTCTAGCCAAGGGTTGGAAGTTGGCTCTAATGACTCAAAAAATGATTTCAAGAATTTTTCTTGACATAAAGGAAAGTTTTAATCATTAGCTCTAGCATCTCGAGGAAGAAGTTGATAAAGGTAATTCACACCTCCAACTTTGTCTCCCATAAACTAGGAGCAATCTTAGATCTGAAAAGAAAATTCAACGAAAGAATCTCTAGATGAATTTTAAAGATTAGTTTGTGAGAAAAGCATATAAACCAACTAAAGAAATGTGTAAGATCCTAAGAAGAAGCAACACAAGAAAGAAATCCCATATATGATTGACAGTCAGAGGGGGGAATGCACTACTAATGAAGAGAATATTGAGCTAATTTCAAACCATTTCACTCAAATTTTGTGGGTGTCCACTCCACTCTCTTCTCAAAGGAGTGACTACATGGCTACGATATCAAGAGTTAGAAGCCAAAAAAAATCCAGAAAAAAATTGTGCATCATTTTGATGTCGTAATGAGTGATACGGAGATCGTTGAAGCTATTGATTCTCTACTCAATGGTAAAAGCTAGGCTAACCCAAAAGATGGAGGTGACATGGTCATTATGGGCATGGGGGGAATGAAGATAATATTATTGCTGAATAGATGATCAAAGCATCGTGCGAATCCAAGACTTTTTGGGAAAAAGTAATCTCAAGAATAAATCTTTGCTTACGCTTGTGGGACTTCCGAGGTGGAAGGATCTTGATCTCTACCATTGTTTTCCCCTTCTAATCTGACTCCCAAGGATTTCGGCCTTTGTGTGATCCTTGTGCAAGAGTTGGAAGAAGATAAAACCATTCATCAAGGTCAATGAGGATTGGATGTGGGAAACCAAGAATAGACAAACAACTCTATTTGGTTTCCTATTGGGGATATCAAAGAGAATAATTTGGAGGATCTCCAAAGGGAAAATAGATTGTGGAACAAAGTGTTTCATATGTGGAAATATCTCTAGAACCAAGAGACAAGACATTCGATGAGTTTTAAGGACATATCTAGGCTAGTAGAGATGACTACAAAGACTTGTACCTATTAAGACAAAGAATCAATTTGTGGGAGAACTCACAAGTCACCTACTTCTTTGGCATGATCGTCCATAGATAGAAAGGTTAAGATGGATCAATGATAACCAAATGGAAAAGTTAATGAGTGTCAAAAAGCCCCTAGACTTGCATACCTCCTATAACAGAATATGGTGCCATGAGTAGATTTGCACTTGCAGCATCCTGTGATTGAGAATAAAAAGTATGTTCTGAAGTGGAAAATTCTCCATAGGGGAATTTGGACCAATTACAAGCTAATAAAATACATGGTACTCCTCAATGGAGTAAGAACTCCCTTTATGGTTGTGAACACATTGGTCACCTCTTCTTCTCATGCCCTAATAGTCACTTGGTAACATAGCTTCTTGGCAAGATTTTGAGCTTGCAGAATCAAATAAACTAGAAGCAAGCTTTGCTTAGTGTGCTATATATAAAAAAATCGAATGTTAGAGAGAGTCACAAATAAGGTTTGTAAGCTTTTTCTTGTGAGAGACGCACACGTTTTTAAGCTTGTGGTTTTTATAGAATGAACAATATGTGTGTCAAAATTAGGTAGGGGGGCTTCCTTATAGCTGAGAATCCATCTACTCGAATAAAAAGAGGATTTCTTTATTGAGCAATTTAGCAAGCTTGTTGAAATTCGCTAAACATCTCTCGTAGGAAATTTTTCAAAGAGCTTCACTTCTAATAGCATTCCATAGAGCAAAAGAGCAACTATTCATAGAGAAGAGCAAAAGAGAACCTATTCACTTCACCGAACAAATCGTGCTTCCCGTTGAGTTGATGATCCAAGAAAAGGAAAGCGGCTTCTATAGTAGATTAATTTGCCTTATAAACACACTTACGATAGGTTCCAAATGTCTTTTTTCCATTTGTGTCATGTTTTGCACTAAAGAGGAAATTAGCAGAACATGTTTTTCTGTCCTTTTATACGGAGTTAGCTATTGTATTCGAAAACCCTTACCTCTCCTATAACCCATTTTTCAATTCCTCTTCTGGTCAACCGCCATTTTCCATAGACTAACTTAAGGGTACTATGTAAGTCATCATCTCTAATCTACTAACTAATTTAGTAATCCAAAAGGTATTCTACATATTAACTACCTTCGTTACATATTTGATAGGATCGCGTAACATCATCTTTTCTTGTGGCCTGTGACCGGGCCACGGTCGTGAACCAAATGGAGTCACTTATTCTTATTTGTATTCCGTCTTTCCAATTCGCGTTGTGGAACTAAAGATTCTTCAGATTGTTCGAGGCTTTGCAATAGGAGGATAAAAAATCCCAACCCTTACAATTTGGATGTGGGACAAAGGAAAAAGTGTTGAGTTCATGCACTCTCCAGTATGGGCAGCTCAAAAGAGATGTATTTGGTGTTTATAATTGATTTAATGCTCAATTTCGAAAGCATTTAGTTCGCCGAAGTTGTCATATAAATCAGCCGTAAGCCTCAGTTAGCGCTGAGTCAGGAAACAGACATTCCATTTTATTTCGGGGATACTGCCAATAGCGCGTGTGAAATACATAGCACATGTGGTAGTAGTGCCTATCGGGCTAGGCTCAAGTGAAATCCATAGCTATATGATTAAAATCCATAGTCCACATGAAGTTCTATGATTTTTTTATGAGAGAAGGTCTCAAAACGTGGATTTCTAGCATGATACAAACTAAATTGTGGACGGAATCACGAACATAGCAACTACCATGAACTTACCCTCTTCAATTGGTATGCATACCTTTCCAATACTAAAGTTTAGATTCGATGTGACCCATTCTTAACATGGAAATATGGGCATACATTGATCCGATCATGATGCAATAAAACATGTGTTTTCTCGCAACCAGATCCCTTTCCAGTTATGGTTTAAGATCTCAAAATGTAGTCAAAATTCCACTGGTAAGACATTGACATGTCCAAAATCTATATGATAAGACATTGACATGTCCAAAATCTATATGATAAGACATTGACATGTCTAAAATCTATATAAAGAATGTAAAACTGAATAATTCTTATACAAAAGTAACATTTAAGACATATTTTCAATGGGTGGATATCCGATTGTTATTCAAAATTGTTGTGAAACATGGTTTCGTTAAGCAAACTACTTTGAGGCATTTACATAAGCACTAAAAATGTTACTGTGAGTTTCAATGCAACTCACAACTATGTTGATCTATGTCTACACCCTCATCATCTGATGCACTTGATTCAGTCTCATACTGTTGAGAGCTCTCTTGTTCTTCTTCTATATCCACAAGAGCTCTATCTTCATCCACATACATACCAAATTCTGTAGGATCATGCACAAATCTCCTCGTTTGCCCATGATTCGTTGTACCACATACATCTAGAAGCTTTTGCTTTATCATGTTGATGGTTGCTTTCCTCATGTAACCTATTTTTCTCAAGGAAAAATCATAAACAAGAATATCGACGTCATCCATTTTCTGAGTGGATGTGCTTTGAATGTTCTTTTTCTTTTTTGAGCCTATTCGTTTAGTATCACACACCATTTCTAAGTTATATTTACCTGTGAATGCATTACTACCTTTAGTGTAATACCAATGCACCATCAAAACCTCTATTCTTCTCTGATCAATATCTTTAGTGACCTCTAAAACCTTTGAAATCCAAAATGGTATGGTAGCCTCATCACCATCAGCAAGTACTTCAATAAGTGTTCCAATATTTATCTCTAATAAATTTCCTTTCCATCTTGCTTGTGCCTGTTTTTTCATCCTAGGGCCTACATAAATATTTCTTTCTGGTCAATGTACAAAACTTTGAAGTGGATCTGCATTACATGCTTAGGCCACATTCATTGATCTTTGTGTACAAAAATCCCATGTGAATGGAACATCAACTCGCCAATGTCCTGCAATCGAATACTTTATAATCTCTTCTTGATGATTGAAAAGTCATCCCACCAAGATACATCTTGATCTTCGACATATTTTTTTGCACGCTCAATATGTCTCTTCTTTTCAATGAGTGCATGCATCCAGCTTTTACTTTGATCAACCTTATTTCCACATCTTTCTGTATTGTTTTTATCTTCATATGGTGATTGTTCTGCACCATACACAGACAAATAAGGCACCTGTAACAAGAATCTACATCTTTCTTTAGGCTCCCACCCAGGAGATGATGAATAGTGCTTTGCAAATAAATGGGTTATGTCATCAACCCTCCTCATCAAGAATACATGGTTGAAACTAATATTGTGCAATGGAGCCAAAACCTTAGCACCGTTGTCAAGGCCCATTGAGCAATACTTCTTAAAGTTATAAATCTGTGTGAGGTGTTGAACTTCTACTTTTAAATTATATGCTTATGAAATCACCTTAGATAAACTCAGAAGAGTAAAAGCATTGTTACATGCCAACTTCTTAGAGAACGTACTGAACATTTGGTAAATGTGATCATGAGTGTGCCCAACCAGAAGGAGATTTACCTTAACCTTCTGAAATACCTATTTATCAACAAGCATGCATAAATATCCAAAGACTATAGAATTTTTATTCTCTCTTGCAGTATTATCAAGTTGCAAATATAGAGTTGGTGGCAAAAGACCCTTCCATGATTGCAAGACCCGATGAATGACAGTAATTGTAAGGTTTGGATCATTACGCACATTCGGATATGTGAAAAAAACCTTGGACATTATAGTACCATTTTATACCAAAGCACCAACCAAATGCATTTGCACAAGGACTTCATCTCCAATGTCCTTGGGTATGTGATAAAAATGTGGCAAAAAAGTATTTTTCTTGATCCATACCATTGATCAACAATCGCATATAACGCCCAGGATTTCTGAGTGCTTTACTTCAATGATGAATTGCTTTCTTTCTCTCCAAAGCTTGACTCTCATGATGGTTGTTTAGAATGTTTTTAAAATTAACTTTTTCTTGTGGTGTTGTAGCCCTCTTTGCCATATTTTTCAAAGTGGCGGAAACTGAACATTCATCCATTCTAACTTTATGAGGAATAGATACATTGTTCAACTCTTGCTTCCATAATCGAGTAAACTTATGATACAACACATACTTATCATTTCTATTTTCTATGTCTTCTCCATATATCTGAAATGCCTCTCGACGATTAAAGTTATCTAACAAGTGCAACCTTCCGGTTGTAGGCATAATCCTCACAATGCAAACTAAAATAGCTCATGATCCAATTCATTGCATGACATCCAACAGATCCTTCGGTCCCAACATTGAACCTATCCAAAAAGAGATCCCGATACATATGCCCCTGATTAATCCTATGTATTCTAAAATTTCCCACACCCATTGCAATTTTAAATGTAGCCCTACAACATCACATGCCTTGAGTAAAGAAATATTGAAAAGCAACACGTGTTGTTGACATGTTATCCTCAATCACTTGCATGTGAGAAACAAGGTATATATCCTCGCCTTCACTATCTAAATGGAGGAATTTCTCGCTTAGATGCTTTAGTTTATTCATTCCTAAATTGTACAAACATTTCAAACCACAATAGTGCTTCACAATATCCAATGCAATTTGTCTATCTGAAGTAAGAAATTTAAATCTTTTTTGACTTACTTCAAGAGGCCTCTTTTAACATATAGATTGAGCGTGCTTTGCCTTTCCTTTGCTCCATATGCACTTGATTCAGAAGGGAGATCAATGGCTAGATCAGATGGTGCATTTGGTTGAGTAGCATTGCAATGTGAATTGGATCACTTAAATGACTCAATAGAAAACATAGAATCATCACCACATTCTAAACCATGGAGATCATCACTTATAATGAAAGGTTCAACTGAGAACAATGAATTCAAAGCTGTATCAAGATGAGTAGAGGAAGTTGATGCCCAAGCATCCACTGAAAAGATTGAGCTCATCTTCACTTACTTCAAAGAAGACTGAGGATGAATTACCTTTCTAAATGAGTAGAAGTGCGAGATCAAGTGAAAATGTCACATCAAGTAGATACGAAATCAAAAGCTCATTAAAGTACATTAAAGTGCATTAAAGTACATTAAAGTACATTATGGAAACATTTCCTTTGTTTGAATTTTTCTTGAAGTTTTCTCCTTGCTTTGCTCTTGAACTCCTCACTATTCTTCCTTTTTTATACCATTAGAAAGTTTATCAGAAGATGATATTCGTTCTCTCTAGAATCTAAGAACATATACGTTAGGTTTGCCTCCTTGAAAATGCATTTCCATTTATTTTCCTTTGACCCTTGGAATTTATTTAGAAGTTAAAGCTAAAATATATGTTTAGATTCCCTTTAGCAAAATTTAAAAATTATTATTCCTAATCTCTTATTATACCTAAAGTTCTAAAGTCTTATTATTCCTAAAGTTTGAGAAAGAAATTCCTAAAGTCCTATTATCTTTATACTCTTACCAATAAGCCTTATGCAAATAATACATGCGAATAATGAATAAAAAATATTCATGTAAGAACTTGTATATTGTAGCCATTCTCAGCTTAAAGAGTTCTCCTAGGATGTCATCCTAATAAATAAATAGAAGCTTGTTAGATTCGCGAGCAATTCTACTCTATTTAACGCATGTGAATTGGAAGCATGAAACTTGGTGTCCTATTTCCTTCATCATCTATGAAGTTTGATCTTTTGCTGCAAAAGTGAAAACAAATTATAGCCTATATATTTAAGGACCTAAAGAGATTTATCAGTCTTTCTATAAAGTAACTTAGTAATAATTTCTAACTTTAAATCGCTTCCTAATCCATGTTTGCTAAGGGACTTCAAAAGAAAAAGTGAGAATAACAGACGAAAGGATTCACATATGTCAAGAACATTTCATATATGAGTTACATTTCATATGAATATATGAACAAGGAGGACAAGTGAACATTTCATATGAATATGTATGAGCTATGATAATGGAGGGTTTATTAACATTAGAGCAAAAGGAGTCGTGCAATTATCATGTTTTAGGTGGCAACTAAGATATACTTTCATCTTTTTGTTACAAGAAGAATGGAGAAATGTAGCTATTCTAGACGTAAATGGGAAATTGCCATATGGATCTTATCTCGTGGGTTTGGTTGATCAATGAGATCTTGAAAAAAGGGGTTCAGCAAGCAGAAAAGATGGAGGAGGACTCTTTTCACTCACACAAGGACAGATGTACCCTTTCCACCCTAGATTAAACTGATGAAGTGATGGATCCAGGATTGATCAATTAACTAATCTAGTTAGAAACTAGATTTATTCACTTAGATCCAGTTAGTCTCTGGTTCACGCAACCCAAGTGTCTATAAATAGCAGAGGAGGAGATCATTCTCATTTCCAAAATCCACGAGCGAGAGAGAGCAATCGAGCACAGACAGCAAAGGTGCAGAGAGCTCAGCAAAGTAGCAAGGCAACTCTGATGGAGAAGAAGAATGCTGGCAAGAGTACCCAGAGGTAGAGAAAATCACGCCAAAAAAAGATTCCTAAAAGATTCCTTTTTATGTTTTAGGAAATAGTATGTGTTCTAGAAATTTTATTATTCTGTGCTCATGAAGTCTCGATGCATTGATGGTGCATGTCGATGCCAAGCATCGACTTCCACCCCAAAGTCGATGCCCGACCTGGAAGGTCGATGGGTGGCATCGAATTTGGACTCAAAGTTGATTCCAGACATCGACTTCAACCAGCAAGTCGATGCCTAGCATCAACGTAAGCCTGCATGTAGATGCCTAGCATCAACTTAAGCCTGCAAGTCGATGCCCACCATCGACTGTAAGGTGCAGGTCGATGTGAGGCATCAACTTGAGCTTGCAAGTCGATTGCAGGCATCGACTTTGTGTAATCTATGCTCAGCTTACAACTGAGGAAGCCAAGCTTCTTGCTTGGGATCACAACAATGACAAAGACTATAGGCACAAGATGTCCTCCATAGAGAGAATTCGGTTCTTCTACCATGAATACGAAGATTGTCTCTTGAAGGAGGCTAGCAGAATACATCCCAATCTACGAAAGCAATGCCTTATTGAGGTTGGCATTGCACTGGATGAAAATAGAAAGTCTGATGCTTTGAGAAAATATGATCCATGGTCTCAACTTGCATTCAGAACAGGTGAGATGTGGGATCTACATGATAAGATTTTGACAATGCGGGAGAACAAGGAGGTCAAGGGCCAG
The DNA here is from genome assembly GCA_020310875.1 of Ceratopteris richardii. Taxonomy (NCBI): domain Eukaryota; kingdom Viridiplantae; phylum Streptophyta; class Polypodiopsida; order Polypodiales; family Pteridaceae; genus Ceratopteris; species Ceratopteris richardii. Next base: position 25,690,877 of record CM035415.1, read on the forward strand.
AAGCAACAGAAGTCCAGGCCAGACCCTTAGGTTGATTTGAAGGCAAATGGAAGGAAAGTTGACCTTTCGATTGAAGAGGCTCTTGAGGACATAAAGCTGACACCATGGAGAGCCCTTCAAGGAATCAAATATGATACTTTGATTATATCCACTTTTTCAAGGGTAATCTCCAAGGAGTTAAGCCTCGAGGAGATGGTGACTGAGCTAAATAAGTATGTATGTTATTCTCAAATGCTTTTTCCCTCCTCCCATGTTTCTGGTCTAACCTACTCTCCCTTTCATTCTTGTGACTGTAGTCATAAAGTATACATGAAGATTCAGGAGGTGATGATGAGGAGGCTGGGTTGCTTTTCTTGGATAGACGTCCAAGCAGATCATCCAACCACCTCATCATACAAATCTTTATCGGAGCATTTTATCATGTTTTGTGATTAGGTAGGTTCTCTTTCGAGAGAGGATGCTTGGTTTGCTATTTGGCTCGATGCCTTGATTTGACCCACCACTAATTTGATGCCAGACATCGACTTTTTGTAGCAACTCGATGCCTAGCATCGACTTTGTACTAAAAGTCGATGCTTGGCATCGACTTACTACTGAAAGTTGATGCGTGGAATCGATTTAATGTCCAAAGTCGATGCTTGGCATCGAAATAGTGGCATAAGTCGATGCCACGCATCGACTAATGGAGAGATCGATGCCACGCATCGACTTTCAGCAAAAAGTTGATGCCTGGCATTAACCCAGACAAGAAAGTGATGTGAGGCATCACTTCCTCATGTTTGTGCTTGTTTATGAAAGAGCTCATTTAATTGTCTTTCCACTTGTTTCTACAGAAAACAAGGAAGGGTAAGTCTACAGAGGTATTAGATGATTGTCCCCCTGCATTCCTGGCTCACATTCAAAGAGCAAGGCATGAGAAATCCAGACTGAAAGCCAAGGAGATAGATTTCGATGATGAACCTGATCTGAAGTGTTTCTCGAATCCCCTAGACCCACTTAGGCCTGTATATTACAATGTATTCTGTAGTGATGTAAATAATATTTGTACTATTGTGCCTAGAAAGCATTTCCCCCTTCTTATATCAGACATACCCTATGGATTTAGAATGTTGGGATCAGTGAATGAGTGAGGTCTATCTCAATATAGCCCTGAAAAATTGAGGGTACCACTAATCAATGTTAAACTTGTTGCAAACACATTAGTTGTTGTTAGTTCTTTTTCTTGTGCATTCTACGTGCTCAAGCATATGTATAACGTTCCTCCAAATGCATTTTATCAATTGTAGTCATGATGGCTTCTTTGAGCATTTTAAGTTGCACCATCTGACCCAAAATAATAGGTTTCCTAAACTAGTCAAAGTGCAAAATTACTTGTTTTATATTAACTCTTTCTCATTGATGTTGCAAAGTAAACAGTGGATTTTAGTGCACTAACCACAAGCCTATCAGGTATATTTGATACCCCAAGAGTGCAAGGGCTAGTTCTATGCCTCTTTGATGGACCAATTTTCATCACCTTGAATCTCACTTTTCTACCTCCTACAAGCTTCTCCAAGTTCTCTCAATGGTGTGAGAGATAGATCAAAATGGGTGAAAGCTTTCCCTCAGTGACTATGTGGATTCATAGAAACAACTATGGCTCTTGGAAAATCAGAATGGAAACCTATTTGCAAGGTAGAAATCTGTATGGGATTGTAGAGGGTGATGATGCTATGCATATTCCAAGATCCAAATGAGGACCTACAAAAGAGAAGATAGATAGAGTCACAATTTGATGCACAAGGGAGCTTCATCCACAACAAAATCCTGGGCTTAGTACACACACGTGTGTGGGGATGAAGTCAAGAACCTTCATTGGTAGGCTCAAGCTTTTATGTTTCCTTTGTTGATGATCATAATAGATGGACCATTTGTACTTTATCAAGCATGAGAATAAAGTGACTAAATGTTTCAAGAAGTACCTAGCACATGTGGAGAAGCATAGAGGGAGTTCATTGAAGAAACTCAGATCTGATGCAAGGGGAGACTACTTCTCCAAATAGTTTGACGAGGTCTTTTAGCAAAAAGGCATATAAATGGAAGTGACTACCATAAATTCTCCTCAATGGAATGGTATTGCAGAGAGAATAAAGAAGATCCTAGTTGGATTATCTAGAACATTTCTTGAAGAGAAGATGTTACCACACTATTTATGGATAGAGGAAATTTCGACACTTGTATATCTTGTGAAAAGACTTCCATCAAAATATCTTCGAATGGTAGAAACCAATTCTAAGTCGTTGCAAGGTATTTGGTTCGAATGGTAGAAACCAATTCTAAGTCGTTGCAAGGTATTTGGTTGTGTAGCTTTTATAGATGTACCTTCACAAATTAAAGCTAATCTAGATGGAAGGAGAAGTAAGGAAGTGTTCATTGGCTATATCTCAAATCAAATGGGCTACATGTTTTATAGTCCATCCTTAAAGAAATTTACCACAAGTAAGGATGCCGTGTTTGAATAAAATAGGTCGTGGCATGATGAAGCAAAAGAGAAGGTAAACTTACCTAATGTATTGATAATGATTTCCATCCATTAGGTAGCAAGCATGATACACACGTCGAGGATCTAAGAAGTGAATTTGGTGATGGTCAAGATGACAAGGAAAGAGACTATAATCTTTGGAAGTTAAGATGAAAGGCCGAAATGCAAGAATATGGAGAATGCTCCAAGCATACTCTAAGAAGGTCAACACAAGAGAAAAAATAACTTGAAAGGTATGGATTTGAGTCTACATTCGTTAAAAAGCACTCTATTTATTTGGCCAAAGACTTAATTTGAGAGGAGCCTTCAACATTGAAGAAGCTAAAGGTAACCCTAATTTGGAGAGATCTATTAAAGTGGAGAGAGAAGCATTGAAAGAAATAGACACATTGGAATTCGTTCCCTTGCAAACCAATCAAAAGTTAATAGGCTCCATATGGGTCTATAACTTGCGAAATTCATATGGATTAATTTGCAAGTACAAAGCTAGATTATTTGCTAAAGGATGTGCTCAAACTCATGGCATAGACTATGAGGAGACCTTTTCACTAGTTGCAAAGAGGACTACACTTAGGACATTGCTAAGTGTAGTTTTTGGAAGAAATTGGAAGCTACTTCAACTTGATGTGAAGAATGCTTTTCTCAATGACTAGATAAGTGAAGAGGTATATATGTCATAACCTACAGGATTTGAAAACCCTAGTTATACAGCATGTGCATGCAAACTCAAAAATTCATTGTATGGACTGAAGAAGTTCTTAGATCTTGGAGTTTCAGAGTTCTAACCTATCCACGAGATCAAGATTTTAGATCAAGCAATGGAGATGTGTCTTTGTTCAGCAAGGAGGATCACAATGAATTTATCTATTTGTGTGTACATGTACATGACATAATTGTGACAGGAGATGACTTGAATGGTATACAGAGGATTAAATGGCATATGCAAGAGGAGCACACAATCAATGATTTAGGTGAGCTCGCATTCTTCTTAGGTATGCAAGTCATACACAAAAATCAAGAAATATATTTTGACTCAAAGGAGATACATTCAAGATCTAGTTAGAAAGTTCAAGATGGAGAACACTAAACTTGTAGGTACATCTTTGGAGATGAATCATAAACTCATTATTTATGAATGTGATAAAATTCAAGACATTAAAGGATATCAAAGATTTTTAGGTAGCTTGATATATGCTTCACAAACAAGGGTAGATATCTCATATAGTGTAGAAGTTTGAAGCCAACTCATGCACTCTCCAAGAAGACCACATGTGGATGATGTTAAGAGAGTACTTAAGTACCTCATAAGTACAATCAATGTAGGTATGTTCTATACATACTCATCAGATTTGGATCTCAAGCTATATTTAGATGTAGATTTGGCAGGAGCTAAGGATGATAGAAGAAGTACGTCTTGTTACTTAGCATTTGTAGGTTCATAGCTAGTGTCATGAGGTTCCAAGAATGAACCAATAGTTGCTTTATCCTCAACAGAAGCAGAGTATAGAGATTTTACCATAGCGACTCAAGAGGAAATATGGTTAAAAGAATTATATATAAATTTGGGACTTGTGACTTGGGGAAAGAAAGGGTAGAAAAGAAATGCACACACTTATGTTGGGGCCTCAAATCCTATGTAATTATCTTGTATATGAATATATGGATAAGGTTACATAACACTTACAATCTCGACATCTCTTTCTCTTTCTGTGTGTAGTCTACAATTTTCTATCTCAAAGAGGCAAATATTTTGAAAGTGCAAGATCACCTCAACAAAAGTTAATTGATTGGTGAACTTGTCGAATATTTCCCATGATTTAAGGCTTTAAGGTCTTAGTTTATCAAGGATTAGTCTCCCAATGGTGTGATCATCACCAAATAGGAACTTCTACCCAATAGGCATATAGTGTTCGTCTTTAAATGCAAAGAGATGGCTTTCCAAGACTTCCATGTTGGTACATGACAAGTGCACAAGAAACCCATGAGCTCATTTATGTGTATCCTAGAGTATTACCATAATACATTGAAGCCCTCCAAGTTTCATTTGTACATAGAGTTTCCCAACGCTCATTAGTTCCTATAACTAATTTATGAGCAAGAACCTCTCTTCTAAAATGGTTACGAGCAACCAAGGAAGATATGTCGGAGCCTATAACTGAAGGTGCCTCCCACGCTTTCAATGCTCGATGTAGCTCATTTAATACATCTTAATCTTAAGCATACGGCATATACTAGCAAATATTAGTGTCATAGAACAAGGCAATGTCATTTGATGAAAGGGGACCTCAACGATAAGCATAAAGAGGTGATAACTGCAGCGCAATAGAAAAATAAATCCTCCTCTTTGAATCTTTTTCCTATCAATCCTATGATAGAAAAAACTTTGACCAAAATAAGACATCCGAGGCCGCCTACACTTATAAAGATAAGAAATGAAAAGTTTACACGTGTGCAAAGCAAAAAGAACAGAAGCCAACAAAAAGAAAGCCCTTGATTTCGCAGGCTAGAACTAGTAATATTAAGAAGTAAGAACAAGTTCAAAATTGGTTGGCTTTTCTGTCTTGGAGATCAAGGTGGAAGCTAATGACCCCCATTTAGTCCTTTAAAACATTATTTGATAAATTTTCTAATGTTAAACCGAAAAAGAAGTGTTACCTTTAAAATTGAACTCCTCGAGTGCAGTACATCCTTGCAAATCCATTCGTCGCAGTGATGTCCCATCGATGGCTAAGGTCTTCAACTTTTGGCACCATGTCATAGAGAGGTGTTCTAACTTTGGTAACGAAGCCTGCTGCAGCAGATACATATATATGGAGGCATTTTAGTGCGTCATCAGGTTTTGAACAAATGCCAAGAAAGGCAAAGTTATAAGAGTTGTCGCACTCACATCCACCCTAAATTCTTGCAGAGATGAGCAATGATCGAGTTCGAGGTATTTCAAAGACAAAAGACCTGTTCATACATCCAAAAAAAGCTGATGATTATGGTAACATTAAGAGAAAACATTATTTCCCCCTAGGCCTACGAGCGATTCAAACAGTTTTCCTCCTGAATAGACATTAAACAAGCTACGTATCCCACGAAAAAATGACAAGCTGCACGATCTATCAAGAAAGTTAGGTTCACATTACCATTTTCTTTTCGTTATGCATGCATTATAACTATTTCATGTGGACATGCGTCCGTTCATCTCCAATCCAAAATATGTACGTCATCGTGACCTGTTCTTTTTTTTCTGCTATAGATTTCGGAGTTCAGATGTTTTTTAACAAGGGCTCTTTATTTATGAAGGTTTAGTTTTTGCAAAGAGCGAAAATTACAAGAAAGCTACATAGAATTACAAAAAAAAAAACATTAAATCTAAGGGAGGGATCATTTCTTAAAATCACATATCCTTCGATCTACATAGACTAGGCATTTCTCAATCATCCACTCCCCATAGGCTTCTTGAGGTTCACTACACAACTTTCTTACCAAATCTTCCAATGTGCTTAACAATTAATGGCATTCCACAAGCTAGATGAGCAATCAAGCGCTTCACCAAACAGATCTTGCTTCCAATTGAACATATGAGGCAGCAAAAGAATCTTGCTGAAGGACTAGAAAGTCGAGATGGTCTCACGATATAAAACGAGAGAGAGAGAGAGAGAGTTGATGTGGCATTTAATAACCTATAAAGAGAGACAGAAAAATAGAAACCAGAAATAGAGAGAAGAGAGAGTTAGAACTTTGAAATATAAACAAGGGAAAGATACAACAATGTTAGAGAGAGTTACGAATAAGGTTTGTAATCTTTTTCTCACCATTATGTTGGACCCACTTACGCATTTTTAAGATTAACACCGTGTGTGCCTATATAGCGGAGGAGGGCTTTTGTTATAGCTCAGAATCCTCCTATCGCTTGGGCTTCTAGGTGATGATGCTCCTCAAACATGAAAGTAAATCGTGACGTAACTCTTCCCTACCACCACGTCATCTCTTCTACCAAGAGAAAGAATCCCATATTTTACTAACCTTATACTAACCTTAACGTTCATCCATTTCCCCCTAGTGGAGAGGCTTCGACATGAGGATTGTTTTTTTCTTGTTCTCAATAAGTAGTGCCACCTGTCCTTGAACTCAAATTACCATCTAATCAAGGTCCATTTTAAGAACCACTCTTTCTTCAAAGAATGATAAATTCTCATAATTTTTTGTTCTTAAATTCTCCTCCATTTTGTTCCCATTTTTTCACTTCAACCCTTCAAATCACAAAGATCTTGATCGAGCATTGGGGGGGGGGGGGGGAGGGGGGGTCCTCGATGGATCCCAAGCATTAATTCGATGACCTAATAGGAACCAATCTTAAAAGTCATCTCTGGTGTCAAGGTAAATGTCTTCAAACCTTGCCTAGTATCTTCTATCTTGGTCTTCAAGGGTGTTCACATGTGAAACCATTTGTTCCATAGACACGTGGTTCTCTCAAGGTTCTCATTCTCCACTCATCAAATACACAAAATAGGGAATCAAATATAATCATGTTGTCTAATGTGAGAACAAGTTGTCTAAGGTGAGAACATGTTCTCTAATGCAAGATACCCACTTCTAGTTGTTAGTGATGGATCAAAAAGTTTTCATCTCGTTTTAAGCGTTGTAGATGGAGTGCATTACATCTGAGCTCCCAGGCACAAGCAAAAATAGTGAGAATAAGAACATGATAAGATTTATTTCTTTTCATCTAGAGATTTCCATGGGAGCGAGGATGTTGTTCTTTCTAAAGATGAACTTGGTCCAAAATGCATCATCATTACACCAGCCTTTGACCACGCATTTGGCCACAATCTTGTTTATCAAGGTTACGACATCCAAAATGTCCAGAGCATACTTTCTATTTGACTTTGAGTAGCCAGTTATATTCAAGTCACTCATACAAAGGAGATTTCTATCAATTCTTTCCATCTTTTGCAATTCCTTCTCAATTGACCGCCAACAGGACAAGACCTAGATGCTAAAGGAGTGAGGGAGATGCACAAGGGAGAGAGAGAGAGAGATAGATAGAGAGAAAGAGAGTTGATGTCCTTATTTTCTCGTCATTATTAGAACTCGGAAACAAGAGAAAAAGACACCATTGCGTATGAAGTCAAACAGATATACGATAGTTCCTTCTTTGGCATTATGAGAATGAGTATTTATTAAGTAGCCCCATTTTGTGAATTTCTGAATACAAAAATTAGCAAAAGGTCTCCGCGCTTAGAACTGATTTCAGTATTAAAGAGTCAAACTTTTTATTTAATTGTATACAATAGGGACCAAAGCATGGAGACCTACCTACACTAAAGGAAAGTAATGGGAATACCAATTTAAATAAAATGACTTTGCTTCTTTGTTCTACCATGTGTTGTCTGTGAGTGCCCCTTTGAGCCTTTCACTACAACATATGAAGTGCATACCAATGCTGCCTATACCGACGGTCACTCTCGATGTCGGTATAAACATTGGAAAAGTCCACTTAAAGATACCGACCGTCAAGTGATGGTCGGTATGATTATTTAAAACAAATCCTTGGAGTGTCCCCCGACCGCTGGTATGGGCTTCGCTATGGGCCTCGGTATGGGCATCGGTATGGGTGTCGATATGGGGGTCCGTATAAGCGTCAGTTTTAAACATACTGGGAACCCGAGATCAAAATTGAACATTTTTGCACATGTTTAGGTTGTCTTTTGTCGAACTTGCACATGAGAATCGAATTGCAACCTGCATTGTCTTGTGCACACACACACACATAGATCTCTCTCTCTCTACACACACTCTCTCTCTCTTGAGATCTCACATCTTGATAAGTGGTGCGCATACTCTTAGCCTTTGTCTTTTTCTATGCTTTAGGTCTTATAATTTCTCTTCTCTTTGATTTTGCAGAAGTTCTTTGGCATCGATTCTTTGGAATTCGATGATAGACGATATACATTACGCTTTGACGACAACGATCCAAAAGAGGGACATACTTGTAAGTGATTGTTTTATTCTCTATTGATAGAGAGAGGAAGAGAGAGAGAGAAAGAGAGAGAGAGAAAGAGAGAGAGAGAAAGAGAGAGAGAGATGGAAAGAGAGAGAGATGAGAGAGAGAGAGATGAGAGGGAGATGGAGAGAGAAAAGAGAGAGATAGAGAGAGAAAGAGAGAAAGAGAGAAAGAGAGAAAGAGAGAAAGAGAGAAAGAGAGAGAGACAGAGAGAGAGACAGAGAGAGAGAGAGATAGAGAGATAGAGAGATAAAGAGAGAGAGAGACTGAGAGATAAAGGGAGATGAAAGAGAGGAAGATAAGGATAGGAAGATAGAGCATACATACCCACACACATACACACACACACATCTACACATGCATACATACACACATACATGTACACACATGCATGCTTACATACACACACATATACACACATGCATGCTTACATACACACACATATACACACATGCATGCATACACGCATATACAAATATACATGCATGCATACATACACACACACACATGCATACACACATACATACACACACACATATACATATATGCATACACACATACATATACACACATACACACATGCATGCATATATACACAGACATACACATATACACACATGCATGCATACATACACACACATACACATATGCACACATGCATACATACACACACATGTACACACATGCATACATACACACACATATGTACACACATGCATACATACACACATATACACACATGCATGCATACATACACACAGATATACACACATGCATGCATACACTCACATGCACACACACATACATACACACATGCATGCACACACACACATGAATGCATACACACACATGCATACATACACACACATACACATATACTCACACATGCATACATAGACATACATACACATATACACACATGCATACATTCACACATACACACACATACACATATACTCACACATGCATACATAGACATACATACATATATACACACATGCATACATTCACACATACACACACATACATGCACACATGCACACATATACACACACATAAGCTAGTGTTTTAATTAAATATATATAATGAGATATATAAAATTTTGATTTTAAAGTTTTTTTACATCGAATATATAAAAATAGGATTAGGGTTTTTAGGCTATTAACACATACATACACATATACTTATACACATATGTATACACATACACATATATATACACATGCATACACATACACACATGTTTTAGGTCTAGGTCTTTCTTATTAAAGTTTTAGGGTTCTTACACATGCATAACATATATGCAAACATACACATACACATATTATATATATATATATATATATATATATATATATATATATATATATATATATATATATATATATATATATATATATATATATATATATATATATATATATATATATATATATATATATATATATATATATACACATGTATGTACACATGCATACAAAAATATACATATTTTAGGTCTAGATATTTAAGATTAGGGTTTTAGGGTTTAGGCATACATATAATTCAATTACATTTATATTAAGAAAAAATAAAGAAAAAAATAAGAAAAAAATCTGAACATATAAATAAACATATATATAAAATAGGAGTAGGGTGTAATGCGAGTGCCTGCTGACTCTGATGCTTGGAAGCACATAGATAGTAAGTGGCCAGAGTTTGCTAGTGAGCCTCGGTCCATACACCTAGGCCTATCTATGGATGGACTGAATCCATTTGGTTTATGCAGTTCTTCATGGAGCACATGGCGTGTATGTTTGGTCAATTATAACATCGCACGATGGCTGGCCACAAAGAAAGGTCATTTGTTATTAGCTCTTATTGTACCAGGTAAGTATAAGGTAAAAAACCTGGATGTATATCTTGCATCACTTGTGGAAAAACTGCACATTTTATGTGATGGGATTACTTTGAATGACGTGTCTCAACCTATAAGAAGATGAGACGTGCAAGTGCAAGTACTTATGTGGACGATGCATGATTGGCCTGGTTATGGTGAATGTTAGGTTTATCGATTTCGGGTCACCATGCTTGTCCCTTATGTAGACCACGACTCGAAGCATGGTATTCCAAAGCACTACGTAAAACTGTATATGAAAGAGACCATAGATATTTGCCTAATGGACATGTTTTACGTGAAGGAAAAGTTGGTCGACAAGCAGAATGCCAAATGAAAGCTAACGATTGGAAACAGCTGTGGGATTCAAAAAATCCAGTGCCTCGCATGAAACAGTTGTCCATTTTTCATGAACTCCCTTATTGGAGTGAATTATTGATCAATCATTTGGTAGACCCAATGCATATTTTTAAGAATGTGGGAGAGATTCTTTGGAAGACTTTGATCAGAAAGAAAGAAAGAAAGCAAAGCACAAAGGGAGGACTTAGAAGAGCGAGGTCGTATGCAAGAGTTGGGGGCAATTACTAAGCCCAACGGAACAATATTGTTACCAAGACCTCCTTGGGTACTTCGCACGATGGAAGAGCAACAAGTGAAGAAAACAATTTCAGAGTTTCGGACACCTACTGGATTCATGAGGTGTCTAAAGACTGCTTTCATACAAAACGACGATCTTGGAGGGCTCAAGTCTCATGATTGGCACATGTTTTTACAGCTTGTGCTCCGTGTAGCCCTAAAGGATTGTCTCTTGGAGGATGTACGAAGAACCATTTATAAAATTAGTTCTTCAGTATGGTGGATCTCTTCTGAAGAGATAAATAGAGATAACATAGAGAGTGCAAAACTCAATGCTATTGAGGTTGTTTGTATGGTAGAGAAATACTTTCCCACAAGTATTCTCACTATTCAACTTCATTTACTGGTTCATGTGGTAGATGAAGTTGCAATAGTGGCAACTCTCCATAGTTGATGGATGTTCTTCTTAGAGCACTTTATGAAGACACTAAAAGGGTTTGTTCAATAGAGAGCATATCCAAAGGGTAGCATGGCAGAGGGATGGCTTGTACAAGAGTGTCTTGTATTCATAACTGACTTTCTACCTATGTCGAATCCTGAAATGCCTTGCTTATGGAGCAATCATGAAGATGTTTGTCTCGTAGGTGATGAACCAGAAGGTAAAGGATTGCAAAGAAAAATGGATGCAGCTTTCAGAGAGAAGGCAATGAAGTTTTGCATAGTTAACAATGAGCCTATGCAGAAGTGGTTAGAAAAGTATGAGCTTGCCAAGGAAACTAACGCAAAGCAAAGAGCTCAGTTTTGAAGGAATCGTTCCACTTGGTTTTTTCCTCTTCCAGAAAGTCTTCGACCTCTTCCACCTTTTCCAATGAGCAAATGGCTAGATACAGCGGTTTCACAAGCAAAGTCAGTGAGTGAAGATATCTCTGAAGAAGAAGAACTTGCAAAGGGATGTGATTGGGAGTATACCAAATATGATGTACTATGGTCTCATGGACGACACTTTCGGATCGCACGAATCGATAAAAACATGTCTACTTTTTATAGTGGGGTGATGGTGAACTTTTTGCAAAAAAGTAGAGCAAGTGCAAGAGTTTGATTACTTTGTTTTTGATGTGAAATGCTTCAAAGTAGTAACCTCTGGAAGAAACGCAACAGTGAGGCGAGATAAAAGCGGTTTGCTTCAAGTCGACTCCACAAAATTATGGATGGATGAAAGGGATACATTTGTACTTCCCGAACACTGTGAGCAAGTTGTTTTTATACCAGATTCAAAAGAACCAAAGTGGCTATTTGTTTTACAAGTCACCCCACGTAGTAGACAAATTTGTGAGAACATAGATGTAGAAGAAAGTCCATCTATAAGTGGACTCAGAGATTCATTCGATAGTCAAGGAGGAAGAGATCATTGCTTGAGAAGAAGAGGTCATTGAAGAAGAAGAAATACAGGACGAAGCAATAGATGATGATCACAAAGAAACGAGCATAGCAAGCAATTTAGAAGTCATCAATATAGAGATAGATATCCTTGGTGCATCAGATCTCAAAGAGGATGCTAGACTAGAGGATTTTTGAATCAAACACTTGTACATACTAATTTTTGTTTATTTTTTTTGCTAGGTTTTTTTTTACACTATCATTTCTCTATATTAACTTTATTATCACATGCTAATTATTTGAGTTCTTTTGTTACAGAGTACGATGGGCGATAGTCCTCTTGTCACTCCACATTCCATGAGAGAGGAGCAGTTCTTAGAGTTCATCTCTCAGGTACCTCCCGAGTATATGGCCATTGCATCACAGTATTGGATTGTTCGTGGTAGCACTCTTCCTAGCCTCACTCCTCGTGGCCTCACTCCTGCCGGCCTCACTCATTCCGGCCTCACTCCTATCGGTGTCACTCTTGCCAGTGTCACTCCTGCGGGTGGTGCTACTCCCATTGGAGGTATGCCTCCGAGCTTTATGACTCCCCCACGATCATCTTTTCTGCCGTCCCCTATTGGCTCTAATAGTAGATAAGTGTGTTCGACACCTCAACGCGATAGAGGTTCTGGCCCGTCTCGTAGGTCAAGGTCACACTCTGGAGTAGGAGGTTCTAGGAGTGGATCTACAAGTAGGTCTGGAGGAGGTGGCTATTGTGGAGGTAGTGCGTCAGATGTTGTGTCGCCCCCTTCTACTCCTAGGACGAGTACCTCAGATGTAGGTACGCCATGTGGTATACCACGTGGAACACCATATACACCTTGGGATGCTCATGACAATGATGAATCCAACGTGTATAGTATTGGACATGGAGCTCCAGTGATGGATGCGGCTAGCAAAGCAATGTGTGCACGTATATGACAGCTTTGCTCCATACAATTTGGACACTCTATCATGTTGAAATGGAGTGAACAAGATAAAGACCAGAAGAATTATGTCACACAAAAGATTTATCAGGAGTTCCGACTAGTGGACGGACAGCCTCTTATCAGTTCAGAGTGGATTCTACACATTGCACATGAAGTTATGTCCCATCCACGATCCGAAGCTCATGATGCTTTCAAAGCAGGCTTACCAAAGCCTATATGGTTAGATGCTGAGGAGTGGGATATGATTCGCAACGAGCAGCAGCAGACTCCTGATCGATATCGCTAGCAGCGAGATGCCATAGCCACACGTTTAGATATGGTTGGACCGTCACATTTGGGCAGCGGCGGATATGACACAATGCATCACGAGTTTGTAAGTACTAGTTGATTTGTTAAGCTTCTCATGTATGTTTCTCTAATGTTTTGTATATTTGTTGCAGGAGCTGGCAATGGGTCATCC
>CM035415.1:25737347-25747347 GCA_020310875.1 Ceratopteris richardii
TTTGGATAGCCTTGGACTCAAAGGAGAGCTGTCCAGAATTTGAGTTAGAAGTATTGATTCATCCAGATTTTCAATCAAGGAAAATAATTGTCACTGCAAATTGGAATCTCAGAAATGTAAGGGAGCTTCTAGAATACCTTGATGAGGTATCATCTCAGTGTAGATTCTCAATTGATGATGCAATAGTTAACATTAGATCAGAGAAATCATTATCTTGCATAAGCTGCCTGCCACCAAGGGTGATTAAGCTCCAACCTTTAAGATTGTAACAAGTTAACCCTGACATTCTTACATAATGTATCTTCATCTAATAGAAGCTTCTATTGATACTTCCATTGAATTTTCTTGGCAGGATGGTTACAAACAATGTGTTTTAAATTATTAATTTTAAATGTCTTAGATATTTTTTAGATCCTTAATTTCATATTTCCATTGATTTTTTTTTGCAGGAGTGAATTGATGACTAAGAAATAATTATACAGGAACTTGCATAAGTTAATTCTAGATGAAGAAGAGATCTAGAATTCAATATCTAATTTCAATTTAATAATTATAGTCTATTAAAGGTGCACACTAGTCTCAGTTAAATAATTTGATTCTATCCAACTTTTCTGTCCTCTAGTAATGCAAGAGAAATTATCATGGTACACATAACAAGTAATATAAGAGAGTGTGGAGAACTTGTTGCAAATTCCAATCCAAGGTTTGGTATTTCAATATTAGAAGAGCATGTCTTAAGGCATAAAGCAGAGGAGACGAGATAAGTGAAGACGACCGATGCATGCGACTAGTGCAATCTGAAATTGTCGGATGGCCCTTATTGCTTACATCAGTCGTGTTAGCAAACTACTGCGAGAGAAATTATCATGGTACACATAACAAGTAATATAAGAGAGTGTGGAGAACTTGGTGCAAATTCCAATCCAAGGTTTGGTATTTCAATATTAGAAGAGCATGTCTTAAGGCATAAAGCAGAGGAGACGAGATAAGTGAAGACGACCGATGCAAGCGACTAGTGCAATCTGAAATTGTCGGATGGCCCTTTTCGCTTACATCGGTCGTGTTAGCAAACTACCGCGAGAGACTTCAAGAAGTGACCTTGCGTAAAGATTTGACTCACGAGTATAAAAACTAGCAACAGCGATGAAATGGATAATACGACCGATGCAAGCGATAGGGGCAATCCAAGATTCTCCGATTCCCCGTATCGCTTGTATCGGTCGTGTCCTCTTAATTCTTTATGTCCTTCTGTAACTTCTCGAATTTAAACACTTTCCAACAAGAATGAAGTAAAAAACCCACAATGCATTCATAATTGTGACATTAATAAACTTAATTGGACCATCCAATGAACTTTTGTTAAACTCTCAAGAGGTTCAATACAACTGTGACCATCTTCCAGATGAAGATTGGCATAACTACATACAATTTGTACATAAATAAATCTTCCAACCTTGGTTGGTTTTACAATTGATTTCAATCTAAGACTCAAAAATTGATTTAACCCTTTCTATCCTTTTTAGAGCCTTGCTTTCTCTGTTGCTTCTGTCCCTTTTTGGAGCTTTCAGCTTGACTCTTTATGTTGTTCCCATGCTTTAGTGGTGAGTGAAGAGGAAGCCCTTTCTTTTTATCTTCAGACTGCTTTTTATCAGGTGGAGGGGGTGGAGGTGAGTCTGGATCATATGGGCAGATTGCATGTTTCATGATACTATTTATTGCTCTCTCTCTGATCAAGATGATCCATGCATCCGGGTAGTCTGATAAATTCAATTCAGGACTGTGGAACCTTCTTTCCAAGAATCTTAGAGCATTTGCAATCACTCTCCAGCCACATGATGTTGAGTCTCTCTGCAATGGCACATGAATTTGGCTGTATCCAAATTGCTTTTGTTCATTCATTTTAGCTATTCCTACAAAATTATGATCAATATGCATCTTGAGAAGCTTTGCAGCACTGCATTGTAAAGTGAAAATCAAAACGGGGCATGGCTTTAAAATAGAGAACAACAAAATGTATAGTAACTTACACTTTGCAATTCCCATGCTGTGATGGAAGAGAATTGAGGAAAAGAGCTTGATATGCATTGAAGTCCACAATAATCAAACTCCAATGGCCCCTGTCAATGAGTTGCATGTAAATATACTTTCTTAAATGAAACAAATATGTTTCCAAAATGAAGATGAATACTTACTTTTCAATATATGGGTAAATAACACATTCTACTTCTTCTGTAAAATCCTGTAGAAAGGACTTGGCATCTCCATGTTTATGCAAAAAACACTGTGTCACCAGAGGATCTAAAATAAATACTTTTCTTTGAACTGCTTCCTCACATTGTTGAAGAACCCTACAAATCAAGAAATAAAAATGTAGTTAAGGAACTAGGAAATTATGCAAAACAAAAGAATTTTAAGGCCTCTAGATATACCTGAGTGAAATGTTGACAACACTATCTGATATTTCAACATGAAGCTCCCTCAACATTTTGTTGTCTTCAGGTCTAATGTCAAGAAACAATTCATTTTGCCATGGCATTGCAACATTAACTATTACCTGCCCATCTCCTTTCTTGAGGAGCTCTTTATTTGCTTTCTGTAACTTTTGAATCTGGGTTAAGATGGCACTTTCCTCTGTAAATAATCCCTGCTTTTTCCTCTCCTCCTCACTATTTGCTGCAGTTCTAGTTTCATGATCATGAGTGACTTGAGCGTTGATCTCTTCAATGACAACTGTTGTTTTAGGTGCTCGAGCTGGAGGTATATTTAAAATATCGAAGAATTTTTTATCGTGGTGATCAATAGGAACCAGAGCTTTATCAAACTTATATCTTATTCTTGAAACAATAACATAATCCTTCGCCATTAGTGTTACCCTATGAGAATGAGCAGCACATAAGTAGGCATCATTCATAAAATCAATAGCAAAGTCCTCTACAGCTTCTTGCAGGCATAGCAGTGCTTGAGTTTGCCACCTCACATTGACAAAGGATGAGGTCTTCATCAAAGAACAGAGGTTGGCTGAGATCTGCTTGACAACTCTCATAAATGGACGTCTTGGGATCAACAATCCCACAGACTTTTGAGCTCTTCTAATTTCCCTCAAGGACTTTACATGGTACTTGACCCTTTTTTTTGAAGGCTTGTCTGGCACATTGGCTTGAACCTTCTGGGAATTTTGCTCCTGGACATTTTCCCCTTGGGCATTTTTGTCCTGACCCTCAGGGTACAACTTCCTTGCTGTCTTTTTGGTTCTAGCCATACTCTGCAAAAAATCAGTCTTTAGGCAACGAATTAGGAAAAGTGGAATATTCCACTGCCAAAACTTACTCTCAAAAAGCTATGATCAATGACTCTTTCCACTATTAGAGGCACGACCGATGCAAGCGATAACAGTCATCCGGAAATGCCCGGATGTCCCTGATCGCTTGCATCGGTCGTCTTTAAATTAATCATCAAATATCAATAAATAATATCTTACAATGCAAAATACTCAATTATCACTAAGATAAAGATAATTGGAAAACTATAATCAATGACTCTTTCCACTATCAGAGGCACGACCGATGCAAGCGATAGCAGTCATCCGGAAATGCCCGGATGTCCCTGATCGCTTGCATCGGTCGTCTTCAAATTTATCGTCAAATATCAATGAAATATATCTTACAATTCAAAATACTCAATTATCACTAAGAAAACGATAATTGGAAAACTATAACGAGTGACTCTTTCCACTATCAGAGGCACGACCGATGCAAGCGATAGCAGTCATCCGGAAATGCTCGTATGTCCCTGATCGCTTGCATCGGTCGTCTTTAAATTTATCATGAAATATCAATAAAATATATCTTACAATGCAAAATACTCAATTACCACTAAGAAAAAGATAATTGGAAAACTATAATCAATGACTCGTTCCACTGTAAGAGACACGACCGATCCAAGCGATAAGAGTTATCCGTAAATGCCCGAACGTCCCTCATCGCTTGCATCGGTCGTCCCTGAATTTATCATCATATTTCAATAAATAGTAGTTAAAATAAAGGTAACAATGCGTTATACTCAAGCATAGCAAAGGAAACCAAAATTTGCAAGCTATGATCAAGGACTCGATGATATTAAAAAACATGACCGATCCAAGCAATTACGGTTATCCAAAAATCTCGGATGTCCCTAATCGCTTGCATCGGTCCTGTCCACATTACCTTACGTAGAGAGCGCTCTCTATAGAAATTGTGAAGTAGCCTAAAAACGTAGTGGCAATGGAACCTCGACGCTTGGCAAGTGTTGACAAAAAAAAATGAAGGAAATGAATAGGGAAGCTTAAATAGGTCCCAAAACTGAGTTGATCATTGTGCCACGTGGCATGCCCCGATTGGTCCACATCAGATACCCGTTGTGAATTCCAACATCTTTTGCCACGTGGCATGATTTGATTGATCCACGTCATCTATCCGTTGCATCGGGGAACGTACACTTTACCACCTGGCACTCTATGATTGGTCCACCTCATTCGATCGTTTCTTCCCTCCTCACCTATAGAAAGCTACTTCCTTCACAAACTCAAACATTCAACCTTCAGAGAACTTGTCTCACTAGAGACACGACCGATCCAAGCGATAAGAGTCATCCGTAAATGCCCGGATGTCACTCATCGCTTGCATCGGTCGTCCCTGAATTCATCATCATATTTCAATAAATAGAAGTTAAAATAAAGGTAACAATGCGTTATACTCAAGCAACACAAAAGAAACCAAAATTTGCAAGGTATGATCAAGGACTCGATGCTATTTAAAAAACATGACCGATCCAAGCAATTAGGGTTATCCAAAAATCTCGGATGTCCCTAAGCGCTTGCATCGGTCGTGTCCACATTACCTTATGGAGAGAGCGCTCTCTATAGAAATTGTGAAGTAGCCAAATTACTTGGTGGCAATGGAACCTCCACGCTTGGCAAGTGTTGACAAAAACAAAGAAGCAAATGAATAGGGAAGCTTAAATAGGTCCCAAAACTGAGTTGACCGTTGTGCCACGTGGCATGCCCCGATTGGTCCACGTCAGATACCCGTTGCGAATTCCAATGTCTTTTTCCACGTGGCATGATTTGATTGATCCACGTCATCTATCCGTTGCATCGGGCAACGTACACTTTGCCACATGGCACTCTGTGATTGGTCCACCTCATTCGACCGTTTCTTCCCTCCTCGCCTATAAATACCTATTTCTTCACAAACTCAAACTTTCAACCTTCAGAGAATTTCTCACCTATATGTGTATTTTTCTTTCGTCGCCGACACGATCGATACAAGCGATTTTTGCCGTTTGACCTACGTTGACTCGCTCTAGTCGCTTGCATCGGTTGTGTTCTCCTAATAGACATACAAGAGAAGCTGCAGCTTAGATGGAGGGAATGAATGAGATCCTTAGTGTCTCTCCATCAGAGAAACTTCTTGATTTCATGGTTCAAGAGGGTTTAAGTGTAGATTATTTTCCTGATGCAATGACCATATTCAACCCCGAAATTGATTTTGAAAAACTCTTAGAGAACTCGAGAAGTTTTCTTAAGGATGAGTGGGAGATTTTCTTGGGGTTGGTCAATGGGAGGATCCTTTCTATTTCTCAGAAAACCTATGTCCATCCTCACATCTTTGGGAAGGATCCAATAGATAGGGCTAAAATCACAAGAAAATGCAGAAGGATATCCCCTTTGCCAGGGAAGCTTGATTTATGCCTAGAGCATGAAAAGGATTGCTGCTTGCTCCCTTTAAACATTGCTTTCTTGATATGGCTTGATCATATCTCAGTTGAAAGGGAGGAAAATGTTCATGATGAAGACGAGCCTTGCTTAGAGCTGGCACTTGAGGCTAGCTCAAAAACTATGAAAGGTGTCATGGAGATTGTTGAGGAGATCAATCTCCAAGCAGAAGAAGAGCAGGTCAAAGATTTTGATGTAGCCACTTTTAAAGCAGAGACTGCAATAAGGGAGCCAACTGAGGAAGTTCAAGTGTCTGAGAAGTCCCTACTTCTCCCAAATCTACCTTTTTACTTTATCTCTGGGAAAGACTTCATAACTCTATTTTACATTCAGGAACTTTTCAATCTAAGGGAGGACTACTGTCTTGCAGCTATAGCTGAGGCAGAAGAAGTTGCAAGGAGATTCATCAATAAGAAAGGAGAAAGAAGAGAGGAATTTTTGCGTCTTGATTTGGATTTGTCTAATGAAGAATTCAAAGATTCATCACAAGCTCTTTCAAAATGCTTTGAGAAAGCTATCTCAGAGAAGCCAAAACTTGCTGATGAAGAGTTTGATGAGCATCAGAAGCAACTTGGAATATACTCGTTTGGATGCGGCTATTCATTCTTGGATGTCGCTGAGGACAAAGGAACAATTTGTATTGACTCAAAAGAGCTCATTGAGGAGGAAGATGAGGTCAAGGTATGTTGTTTGATATATTCTATCAATTAAAGTTTTTGTTCGAGATCTCCATTTTTAAGTGAGAAAATGACCACGACCGATGCAAGCGATACAACCTAACGGATAATCTCCGTTGGGCCTTATCGCTTGTATCGGTTGTGTTCGGACTTGAAGAGGAAGATGAGGGCAAGTATGTAGTAAAATATATTCTCATGATTTAAAGGCAAAGGAGATGAGATGGGCTTGATGCAAAATCTCTATCTTGTGTCAGTTTGTCCAAGTTCTCCATTAGAAGTGTCAAAAGTCGATCACGACCAATGCAAGCGACAAGGCCCATCAGATATTTTCCGTCGGGCCTCATCGCTTGCATCGGTCGTGTTTGGACTTTAGGAAGATGACGTCAAGGTATGCAGTTAACTATATTCTCAAGAACTTTAGGTTAAGGATATGAGATGGGACCAATGCAAAATCTCTTTCTTGTATCAAATTTGTCCAAGTTCTCCATTCGAAGTGTCAGAAATGGATCACGACCGATGCAAGCGATTAGGCCCATCGGATATTTTCCGCTGGGCCTCATCGCTTGCATCGGTCGTGTTTGGACTTGAGGAAGATGACGTCAAGGTATACAGTTAACTATATTCTCAAGAACTTTAGGTTAAGGATATGAGATGGGACCAATGCAAAATCTCTTTCTTGTATCAGATTTGTCCAAGTTCTCCATTCGAAGTGTCAGAAATGGATCACGACCGATGCAAGCGATTAGGCCCATCGGATATTTTCCGCTGGGCCTTATCGCTTGTATCGGTCGTGTCTAGGAGTTGCATGCAGCAATGATAATACATGTCTTGCTTGTGAGAATTCCCCTCATTTATCAAACATTAGATGTTTCTAGGCAGTTTGCAAATAGATATTGATGACGACCGATGCAAGCGATAACGACAATCTGAATTTCTCTGAAGACCCTTATCGCTTGCATCAGTCGTGTCTCTTGCTTTTCTTTCTAATAGTTTCAAGTTACTTCACATGTTTCCTAAAGTGTGCTTGCACTTCATCTAACCATGTTTTTCATTTTTATCACAGTTAACTTTAGTGGATGAAGACAATTACCTTGGCAGGGGCAAGGGAACAAGAAAAGCCTTAGAAGAGAAAGGAAAAGCAAAGGTGGATATTCATTCTATTATCCACTATCTTCCAAAGTTGAACCCAGACACTTTTTGTGTTATTCACAAGCACTATAGTGAGGAGCCAGACTTTGCATTGTTCTGCTTGAGGACTCTATCAAAATACATGGGTTTTACTCCAATACCCTTTAATGCTTTCAGAGTTTTACTGCTTGAAAGAGCAACTGCATTCAGAATTTTTGGATATGCCCCAGGACTCAATGCTTCAAGGGCAGGGTACTTTCTTTGTTATTCAAGCTATGCAATGGCTGCAGGGGTGTCAGATTTAAAAACCATTGCTGGATACAGGAGAAAAGAGTTCCTGAGATATAGAGGTGATTTGCCAGAGCCAAGCTCTTTCAAAAGGCTCAAGGAATGACTTGATTTTTTCAAATTCTATATCTCAACAAATGTACATATACAGAAATTGCCCAATGTGATATAAGACATTGCAAATTTTTTTGGTGTAATTGTTATTGATTCTCTGGTCAAAGTCATCTGATAGTAGTAGACATATTTCTTTTCAAAGCATAATACATCATGAAATGTACATACATGACATCTTTTATTTCTCAAAGAAATAAAAGACATTGCAAATATTAAAGCTCTGTTTGAAATGTGGTCTTTTTCAGTTTGTGATATTGATACATGATTTGTCTGGAGATAGCCATATCCTTCTGATTATATTTGGCATGAGGTCCTTTGTAATTGTCTTCTAAAGAACCAATCAAAAAGCTCTCTGAAGGCATTGCTCTTTGTTACTCCTCCTCCTTTCCTTGTACACCTAAAGAAGCTTGTCCTTGCTTGATAATGAGATTTTTCCATGCCTTGGGTGTTCCACATGGCAAGTGGTTCTTTTTCTGCAAAGAATGCACCATGCACAAGAAGAATATACTGGAAAGCAGAAGAATTTCATTAGATCTTTATTTCAATTGAAAATAAATAAATTGAATAAATATCTTTGGAGCTCACCAAGTAGTATGTTATGTCTTTGGCACCCCATGCCTCTATGATGGTTTCTATAAGCTCTGTGGTCGCATTTCTGAAATCTGTCACATAACTTTTTGATGTAACTTGCTGCCTCATGATCTTTAAAAGATTATCTAGTTTGACCCACACCTCCATTCTCTTTTTTGCTATTTCTGGTTTGCTTTTTACATTAGTCGTGACCTCACAAAAAGTTTTCCATGAATTCCACATGGCATTAAGTTGTTTGCCATCATGGTTGCTGAAGAATCTCCTTGCTTTTGCACCTCCCATTGAGACATCCTGTAAAACATCACCTGTATTTTGTGAAAGCTTTGGATCTTTTCTTAGATGAACATCACCACCATGAAACCCCATTTCTGAAAGAAGACATTCACATTTTTTTATGCATTCATCTGCAAGAGTTGTAGGCTTGATAGAATATGCATAATCCAAGTGAAGACGGACCAACTTGTCAATGATTCTTAACTCTGCATGTAGTGTACATATGTGTACATTTGTCAATGCTATTGGAAGTATGGGATCCCAAATCATTGAAGAAGATGAGTAGTTACGAAGAATAACATTTTGTCTAGAAGGAGCCTCTTCACCCTCAGCTCTAGTAATCCATCCATTTGTGCCTGGGCTTTGCATGCAGTACAAGCAAGGGTATTTAGAATTTGCTCCCCCACTTATACCAAACATGCATTTGAGTGTCTTTAGGTCTCCACTCAAATGCCACTCAACTTGAAAGTTTCCGTAGTCTTTGACATTCAACAATTCTCCTGCATGATGCCCTTGGATAACATTTGGAATGTTTGTCTGTGAGAATAACCATTTAAGTGTTTTATGGCTCTTAGATGGAACTTGAGCACAGCCAACCCACCATAACTCCATTTCTGATTGTACTTTGAGAGATGGAGTATCCAATTTCCCAAGGCTATAGTCCAAAGCTTTGTTCATCAGTGCAATGCTTATTCTCTCCATCTTTTGATGTTTTTTAAGCTCAACTTCATCAAGTTTGATTACAAATTTCAATAGACCAGAACATTCATGCTCTTTTATATTATAGAACTGAACCATGTATGTTTGAAGTTTTATAACATCTATCCATATGTTGTTAAATGCATTGTAAGTGAAATGTAACTTTTGTTTTCCTACTTCGTAAGGCATGTTACTGTGAATATGTTTATATTCACCAAATACTGATGTGATCTTCTTATTCAAGCAGAGCCGAAACTTTCCTACATGATGGGGTCTAGGCAATCCAAAACTTCTAACTTTGTTAAATTTTAAAAATTCACACCAAACTTTTGAAATTGCTCTATAACCTTTCCTACTCACTCCGACACTATCACAAATATTTTGAATTTGAGATGGTTCTAGTAAAAGATTCATTTCTGTCATGAGTTTTTGAAAAACAAAGCGTTTCAAGCATGTATTTTCATTTAGTTTCAATAGT